>ML675619.1:2378659-2542361 GCA_007922155.1 Mesoclemmys tuberculata
CCCCACCACTCTACATCCCACCACTCAGAGCTTGTTTCACATGCCCAAAAGTGGTGGTGCACCGTGTGCAGATGTTCCGTGAATCAAACAGTAATCCAGCATTGTTTGTTTGCATGGCACACAGCAGGTCTGGCGCCTCAGATTCCTGTTCTGATTGGGAGCTGATGATCAACTGCATGAGCAGCTCTGATGTGTTCAGAACACTGACAACAACAGTGAAGAGCAGTGCAGGATCCATCCTTTCACATAGAGATGGCCGGCGCTCAGGAAATTGAGGCCATTGAAAAATGCCCATGGAATGATGGGCTTGAAATCACTGCATCATGCAACTCTGAGCCCACACCCATGATGTGCTGTGATTCTCTCTGCCTTCCCACAAGTCCTGGCAGCACAAGGTGGCAAATTGTACAGTGGGATAGCTGTCCACAGTGCACTGCTCTCAGTGTCAACACTAGAGCACCAACTGTGGATACACTTCGGTGACACAAGGAGTGTGGTGTGGCCAGGCAAAAGCGCTATAATAAAAACACTTTTTTATCGCTGCTGTAACTTGCGTCGACAAAACTTTCTAGTGTAGACAAGGCCAGAGTGTGTGTGTGTTTGGGGGAATGTGAGAGACAAGATGCTGTCTCTTTAAACACAGCACTCACTAATCTGAAGGCTTGTTCAGTCACAGCTCTCACTTGTGACCCAGACACAGCAGCACAGACTCCTGTCCCACACACCCCAGCTCAGCAGAGACTGGATATATGGGCAGGGGGATGGGGTCACCCTGACATCAGCCCCTTCCTCTACTCTGCGCAGCAGACAAGAGGCACCTGGGAGCAGCTTGGCCTGGGGGCAGCTCCAAACTGGGGTGGTGGAGGAGGAGGCAGGAGCAGCAGTGGCTATCGGCAGCCGCAGAGCACCAGGGGGAGGAGGGACAGGACACCCGGCTCTGGAGGCACCCTCCTCAGCAAGGCACCCAGGCCACCCATCCCTAAGGCCAGCCCTGGACAAAGCAATCAGATACATCTATGTGACTTCAGAGGCCATATAGTTCTTAGCAGCATTGATTAGTTTGCTGGCTTGTTAAGTCCCTCTGGAATACATCCAAAGCTTGGATTGCTCTATGTATGACAGACATATTTATATGCATATTTATAACTCACAATACAAAGAAGATATCTACATATAAACTTACCATATTTAGCAAATCAGACATTTTCCATTGATAACTTACATGGCATATCTGGTATAAGATTCACTGCAATTTTGTAATATTGGTATCGAAAATATTATAAATGGTCACCCATATTCTGTACAGCGTTACAAGTGTTAATGTGGGTAAATGGTGAAAAGCGACTGTGACAATGGGCCCTTACTTAGCAGATCTCCTCCCTGTGTGTGTTCTGTGTCATGTCTGCTGAGTTTTCCAAGTAAAATAAGATCTTGCTACTTCTTGCTCCTTTTTGTCCTGTAGAGCCATGCAACTTGGAAAGAAGGAGCTGGATTCCATTCTGCCTCATGTATTGACAACTGCCTTGTAAACAAGTGTTAACTGCAGAGCCCTTTTTGTTGGAGATGCTTGAGCCAGGAAGACAAACCTGGCTTTACTCACATTTCCCACGTGAGTTTGGAAGGATAGCAGCTAGAAAATCCATCTCTGTACGTATAAAGTCAGCAGATTTGACCTAGAGTCATTGAGGAACAGTAAACGTGCAACATCATTATACCATTTTTAGACTCACTTTTCAAAGCAGCACTTGCCCTTTAATATTCTTAGTAGATCTTAATCTATGTGTTTCAACAAAGCTCAAAGTGAACTAGCTGATGCAGCTGTTGTTTTCTTCAAGACTCAAATCTTCGGTTGTTATTTACTACATTAAGGATGTCACTCAAGTTTTCCTGAACAAAATTGGTTTTGGTAGCAGATATATATAGTAGTAGCACGGCCAATAAGGCAGAGAATATTAACACAAAGACCTGAAGTGTCTGTCATAAATAATAATGCTTAACACTTTACATCTTCAAAGAACTTAAACATTAAATAATTAATTCCCCCAACACACAAGTGAAATTGTTGCATGGATCACAGTATTGAAATTTTTGAATGATTTTATCTAAGTTTGGCATTTCTACATCTTTCCACTGAAAAATACTGTAAATCTTCAACGTCTCTAGGCCTGCCACATGTAGCAGTCAGGAGGATTTCATTCTGATTTCTCTGCAAGGAAAATCTGGAAACAGTACTACCACTTCCTCTGTTTCTCTGCCAGTCTCAACTATTCGGTTGGCTTCATTTAGGTCCATTTTTGCCAAAGATTCTATTTTCTTCTGACTCTATGTAATAAATACTATACTTGACACACAGGACTGTTGGTAGGAGACTGGTCTTTATTTCCTGGCATTAGGGTTAGTGTTACAAACTCTCAACACCCCTGTTCCATGACAGAGGTCAGTATCCACTGCTTCCTATGGCAAATATTACACTCACACTTTTCCAGACAGAGGTCACAGTTTTATTTTCTGGAGGATCACAGTAAAAGGAGAAATGAGAGCACAGAAAAATGAATGATAAGAATGCTTTCTCTCTCTTGTCCTTTGTTGTGAGAGCTTTCCATCTGCAGAGGCGCAATAACTAGGTTCAGCCTTTCTTCCAGATAAGGACAGATGGCATCTGGCACTAGTGAACTTTGTTTCTAAGAAAGCAAAGGCACCTTTTTCTAATTCAGGGATAAGCATGATGTATAGGCAGACCCTGCCCTTTCTAGCTTGTGGAGTAAGATACCAGGTTCTAGATATAGAGACTTTCCCAGTTTTACATATTGCTCAGACTACGAGACTGGCTTGAATAATATTTTGGAGTGAACAGCTGGTATTATGTTGTTAAACAGAGAATCTGAAGAACTGCAGTAAATGATACACCCCTCAATATTCAAATGTGAAACCAGTTTTAACTCTAGATGGCATCAGAGTATTAAACGAGGAACTAAGCAGGTGGGAAGGCATAAATAACTGCTTGTTTTTTTATTTGTATTTAGAATTTAGTGTTCTAAGGATATTACATGAGCAACATGACAATAGATCTAGCAGTTTTCAGTAAATGATACATAATCATTTAATTTAAGATCAAGTAGGAGAGAGAATAGGGTGTGGGAGTCAAGATTCCTAGGTTGTATTGTTGGCTCTGGGATTGACTTGCTGTATGACTTTGGGTAATAATACTTACGCAACCTAATAGGGGTTGTTGTGGAGCTTAATTTATATCTGCAAAATGCCTTTATTTCTTGAGTACAAGGTGCTACAGAAGGGCACAGAACTATTATTTACAGACAACAGTTTCCATAATGCAGTTTTAAAGAAAGAAGAAATATAAAAAAGGCAAGATAATATTAAATTAATCCTCTAAGGATAAAATAAGGTCTGTAAATCGGGCTTCGTAAACTATGGCTCACTCAGCTATTCTTTTTGCTTGCAACACTTGATCATGTTGCCTGTTCTTAAGCAGAATGAGCAGAGCACTGATCAGAGGAATGCTCTGTATTTTGAGGACTCCTTATACTGCAAGAAGGAGGGCTACATGTACATAACAGGCTAAGGCAACTGTTTTCCGTTCTGCAGGAGAACTTGAGGGCAGGGGAGGCACCTGAAGGGAAGAGCTGTCTGTTGGCCTGCTTCTGTAGGAATTTATACCAAAAGCTCACCACTGTGGTCTTTGAACATGAATCTGATAGTTAACTAAAGGAGATATTGGCAGGAGAGAGTGAAGGAAGTGACCACGGTTGAGATGGAGGTGGAAGTTCATGAATTAACATGAAAAATGTGGCAACAAGGAAAGGAAAATGAGAAACAAATATGGAGCCATGCAACTATGCTCAAGTACCATCAACATATGCCCTGTCTTTGAGGAGTGAGAGGATGGTTAGACTGAATTCCAGTGTCAGATGAGTATATGTCCCATTGCCCTTGGCAGGGAGGACTCTCCTGAGATATTCAACAGCAGGTCTATTGAGAAATTAGGGGATACTAGACTGCATATCAGAGAATATAATAAAGCTACTGGAAGAGGTTCTCTGCAAAATAGATCATCTAGAGAATGCGGTTGCAGCAATTGACACAAAGGGCCAGACTGTGTCCTTAGTTTCATTCTGGGAACTGTAGTGCAATCAAAAAAGGCTGCATTCCCAATTTGACCCAGATTGAGCAGACAAATACACAAGTGCGTAATTCTGAGTAATAATAATAATAATACTCTTTCAGATGAGAGTAAGCGAAGCAGCCAAGTCACCAAGCACAACCGCTAGGAAGAACGAATAATAATCAAATCCCAACAGACTGATTTCCTCCTCTGCTATTCAACTACAAATTCTGAAGGTGGTGATAGATAGTCCGTTTTTCAATGGTATTTGATTGCAGAGATGTCTCAGGTAGTAGTGCTGTGAGAACTATCACCAGCAACCAGCATTTCAGATGGATACTCACAGGCTTCCCACAGTTTCCAGTGCCAACAGGAACCTGATGATATACAGATAGCATTCAAACAGCTCCAGCTGCTGAACTCTGTGCTCTCTCTATCTCTGACATCCAATTTATCCACTTGCCTTCATGCTTTCGCTGGCTGCAAGCATTTCCTTGTACCCTTGCACTTAGGACAAACATTTTATAAGACACAGGATATAGTCATATTGTATCTTCCAGGACATTTTACCTGCCCAATGCCTCTGTGAGATCACTGATATAGTCAGCCTTGTATTCTGTAGCTCACCTGATATGGGACCTCCATGAACTCACTGATACAGTCTCCCTGTGTCCTAGAGGACAACTTGCCTGGCTTGGTCCTTTGTGAGGTCAGTGATGTGATCATTCCTATGTCCTGCAGGAATTTTTCCCTGCCTGTAGAGCCTATGGGAGGTCACTGATAGCGTGATTCCAGTAACCCACCCAATTGTTCCTCTGCTCTGGGACCACTCTGCGATCACTGATATGGTGTGCCCTGTATCCTGCAGGACAGCTCTCATATTATTGTTATTTGTATTCTAGTAGTACCTGTAGGCCCCAGTCAGGGCTAATATCCCAATTGTGTTGGGTGCTGTACAGACATGTCAAAAGATAGGTTAATGATTGCAGCTGGCAGTCATATAAATCTGATTTTGCAATGAATTAAGTCTGCTTCCCTTTGAGGGCTCATTCATCTGAACATTGACTTTTTTTTTCATCCACACAGTGCTTAATTTGTAATGGAAGAGGTGCCAGGGCTCAAGCAGTTAGGTGCCAGGGCTCAAGCAAATGTTTTACATTCATAACTGACATGGCTAGCCGAAGGGTGCCAGGGCTATAAACTGCTAAGCCTAGAGATGCCGGGACTCAGCTCTGGCACAAATTAAGCCCTGCATCAACCCTTCTGGTTTGATATAAAAATGGAATGGGGTCCCTGCAGAAGTGTACCCCAGAGCTTGTCAGTCTTCTCTTCAGCTGCACTTTAAAAACACCTGGTCTGCCGTCTGCATGCCACTATAGAATTTAATCTACTTTTGGGTTCTTAATTCTGTTCAGAGATGCTGCCAGTGACTCATATCTGGCTCTCCCTTCTCAGAAAGGGAGACACCATGGTTGGATTTCTACTCTCATTTACACTGATGTAAATCCACTAATCTCTGTAGAGTTATTTTTGGTTTATATTGGTGGAAATGAGGGGAGATTCAGATCCTATGAGCTTGGTGGTTCTTCTAGGCTTTTAACTCCCAAGAAGCAGGAGATCTGGAATGCAAGTGTCCAGTATAATATTAAGAATAAGTCTCTATCCACCTCTAGAGTCTCCTTTTTATTAAAAATATTGCTGTGAGTTGTTAAGAATCTCTGCTCACAGCAAGAATGTTAATAATGTGCAGGAATGTTTTTCCACATACATTCTGCCTTGGTTACCTAAACTAATCTCGGTTAAAATGAGCACTGAAAGTGTCTACAAATGTGCACAGCCCACGTGTGGAGAGTTATAATTTAAAAGGATGGTCTTGAATATTGTACAGTTAAATGGTCACCAATAAAACATACCAGGCAGGTATGGAAACTGGACCAGTAGCTGCTTGTGCAGAATGTTACTTAATTGGTGGTAAGAACATTGAATTCTTGTGAAGTGTTGTTTCACTGCTGTGTTCTGCTTTGTCTCTTTTCATAGCTTTTTCCACAGGCTTTTCCACCTCTTTCTCTGGAATAACCTGTCTGGTTGTGTTCTGCACTTTATTTTCCATTGTGTCTGAGGAAGGTGTGTTGAGAGTTAGTGTTTCGTTTGCAGCAGTAGGATTTTCAGTCAGTTCACAGTTTACTTTGCCAATCATATCTTGACAAGTGTTTTCTTCTGTAAAAAACAAAATGAAATGAAAGCATAAAACTGCAGTGTGACAGCAGCCCACATTAAATCTTCAAAGGGCCAATCAATCATTTCCTCAGCAGCTCAGAGAATCAGAACCACCAACCCAAATGCCTTTTTTCTGCCCGTGAACTAAAGTGAATTGTGATTGGATTGTAGATGCTGTCTCTGATTATTTTCCGATCAAGATAACTGTATCAAGGCTCTTTTTGCATGAACCTATGGGACTTTAATTGTTATTTACCCTGTTGGCTTTAGATAAACCACATGACCCTCAGGGTAACTTTCTGTTTCTACAGGAGAAGCAGGAACAAGTGAGTGTGGCCAATGGAGAATGCTATAGATAAGGCCAATGCTTTTATGGAAGGTTCCACCTTTTGACATTTACTTCATTCTCTCTTTTTAACAAAAGCCATTTGCTTGGACCTGAAGACCTCTAGAAATCATATCTGCCAACGTGTACCAGAGATGAATGAATATAAAGAACTTAACATTCAGACTACTGCACCTCGCTGTCCAGGCAGTGAGTGTTTATGTACATTCTCCTTCTTCTTCTCTGGTGTGAAAAAGGAGCTTTCACTTGCACTCTGAGGATTTTGTCTTGGTTTATGTGTTCTTGGTTCCTGGATCCAGGCATGCTGCATTGCTTCATCTGGAGTCATGCGGAGGGCAGGTTCCCACCTTAAAATATACATACAATAAATAATAATGGAACAGTATTATTTATTTATTTTTTTATAATACTGCAAGGGAAAAGTACATTAAACTTAGGTTAGGTGAGAAAATACTTTCATTATCTTCAGGAAAATTGAGCCAGGAGGTCATTTTTCAAATTCACAAAAAGAAAAAAAAGCTTAGTTGACTTTATCCACAATCCCCCATTCGCTAAAACCCTCTTTCTGCTTTTTCAAATGCGCCTGAGTTACTGATCAAATTCTGTGCAGTATCAAACACACAAACTCTTACTACAGGTACTCACATGCAAATCACAGTATTATCAGCAGACCCCTTATATGTCCTCAAGAGCCTTAAAATCCTAGAATAGTTGATTTTAGCTCCAAGAAATGGTGTTGGTATTGAGCGGCAGTTGCAATCCACTAGCAGATAGTTCCTCAACTAGTTGTATCCCGTATTAATGGTGCCAGCTTCCATTCTTCTGACTAGTCAAATGTTCAAACTGTCCATGGCACCTATTAGAACCTCACAGTTGCATGATAAGAAAGATACTGGACCACTACACAGGAATGTTAAAGGGATGTTCCTCATTAAGGGAAAGATTTTTCACGTAACTAGATCACCATTCAAAACAACATAGCTGCAAGCTGAGCTTTACAGAAAAGCAAACCTACAGACAGAGCAGTAAATCCTCACACTGTTTCTGAGGGTGTCTTCAGGAAAGTAATAATAACTGGTAACAAGCACCTTGCAGAGAAATGCTGAACACAGCCAAAAATTCTAATCTTACATAGTGCACAGATAACACTAAAACAGAAACGGGAGCTGATGCTGCTGTCACACAGGTGTAAATCAGGCATAATTCCTCTGGAGCCAAGTTACACCAATGTAACTAAGCAAAATCCGGTTCATAGTTTTCAGTGGCCTTTAAAAATTCAATCCTTCACTCACTCAAGTGCTTTATTTTGGCTGGTAAGTAAAAACATTGTTAGTGTGATTATTAACATCCAACATGCTGGAAAAGAACAGATGAGTCTATTTTGTGCGTCAGCTGGCAAATCTTCATGACAGCTTTGCAAGAACAGTGCACACTGAGCGGAAGGACTACTACTACATTCACGTGTTTTGTTAGTCTCCACCACTTCTATTTTTCTAGATAAAAGAAGACACAGATAATCAAGAGGTCACACCATACAGCAGCATGTCTGTGAGGTGTAATCCTGTGAAGTGCTCTGCACCCCAACTCCCAAGAATTTTCTTCTTCTGCCTCAGTTTGATTCATAACAGGTCACCCTTACTTTGTGATAACAAATGGCACAGTGGGAACATGCTGGAAACTCACGTGCTGCACTTAAGTTGCAAACAAATGTACTTTTTTCCAGAAAAAAGAAATGAAGACAGCCATGATATTTGCTGGTACTTATTTATCATTTGCATGGCACCCACAGTTGCAAGACAATTACAGACAGACATGAAGATAAGATTTCTATCGTCAAAGGGTTTATGATCTAGATAATCTACTAATGTTGTATTTTCCTTGAAGGGTAACAGAAAATGTTTTCTATTTGCATTTACCAGCAATGAAAAACTTGCAGCTGATCAGTGTCAGTTAAGAGAGCAACCAGAAACTGTATAGATTAGGGGTGAAATCCTGGCCACACCAAAGTCACTGACAAAACTTCCATTGACTTCAGTAAGGTCAGGATTTCACCCCACAATTCCCTGGGAAACCTTTGGACCTTGACTTGCATTCCAGCTTCCCCTGGTTCATAGGAATCTACTCCAATAACTAGCATGAAAAAAATGCTATTGAATAATTTTTTATACTTTCCCATCCACCGTGGCCCAGAACAATGTTTATTGTTTCATAAGTAGTAAATGGAAGTAGTATGAAGAAAAAAAATACCCAGCAAGTAAAAGGCAAAGCCTTGTCAGGGATTAAAAAATTGTTAGGTGGCAGAAATCAGAGTTGTGTTAAATGACTGATTCTCATAATAGAGAGAGGCTAACAATTGGTTGCCTTTGGAGTGGGATACAGGCCATCATGATTTACTATTATCATTTAACATGTTTATTTCAACAGTGCCTAAGGACCAACCAGGGAGCAGAGAGCCGGGGAATGCAACCACGCTCTCTGGGCAGGGAGCTGAGAGCCGGGAGGGGGGAGAAGGGAGAAGCCATGCTTCGGGCAGGGAGTGGAAGTCGGGGGGGGGGAGGGGAACCAGGGTGGGAGCAGGGAGCCTGTAACCGAGGCAACAGCCCAGTTTGGAGTGGAGAGCCAGGCAGATGCAGCTTGGCTCTGAGGGGGGAGCAGGGGAAACTTGGGCAGCAGCCCACTGAGAAGCAGGGAGTCCAGGGGCAGCCAAGTGCTAGCTGGAGCCACCCAGACACCTGGCTTTCTTGTTCATTTCTGGGGTCTAGCATGGATCTGTGAAATTGACAAGAATGAGAGCCAACAGCTGATGTAAGTAAAGCAGTGTCTACATGGACACAGCGTGGACACCGCGTTGCCCTAACGGCACCAACATAAGCCCTCCACCTTTTGTGGAAAGTGGAGTTAGTATGGCAGTGTAGTAGGGCACCAAGTAACAGCGTGGATGCATCCCTGAGTGATTCTGTCCTGCTAAGTCTGACAAAGTCAGACCTGAAGTGCTGGAGGGTAGATGAAGGCAAGTATATCAGTATATAGAATTATTTAAATCCTTTTTGCTACGAATTGAAAGAGGTTACTTCAGATTAATTATGGACACCTGAGTCTAATTAAGGACAGCCTGTGACCTTTAAAAGCTTCTTCCAGTGAGAGGGAAAAGGGAAGACAGATAAGGGGCTTCTCCTAGGTAAACAGTTGCTTTTCCCTATAAAAGGAAAATCCTGTGTTTATTTCTGGCCAGGGAGAGGGTCTTTTTTCCCCACATAGGTGGGCCCACAGTGGGTTAGAGAGAGTGGTTGCTGATTGGTAGCCCACATAAGAAGAGGCAGTACTCCACCTGAAGATAGAAAACATTTTTTTTTTTGTTTAAAGAAGCCCTCGGCCCAACCCTGTAAATAAACCAAAATGAAGTATTAAACCTCTGGAGTGGAATCAGTTTACCTCAAGCCTCCTTAAAGCCAGAGGGAAAAATGCTGAGCCCTGATGCAATGACAGAGGTGCGTTGTCACATAAAGAAATAAGATAATGCTTGTACCTGTTTGAAGTTTAGCTTCCCTCAGGGTTGAGTGAGACTTGTGTAGGAAAACAACTGGCAGATGAATGAATTGGTTCATATGGAACTCTAAAACAATTTTGGGCAGGAATTTGGGATGAGGCCTAAGAGTAAACCTCTCCTTACCCTGTATCATGGTAATCACCATGAGTGCCTGCATTTCCCCTAACATTCAAGCTGAGGTAAATGGATATTGCCTCAGCTTTCTCAGGACTCTTGGGAACATGAAGATCAGCGAGAAGGTATACATCAGACTCAGGGCCCAGGGAATGAGAAAGGCATCTGACAGGGGCGGGATGAGGAATGAGCAGAAGATGAGCCTCTACTATACCTCCATGGAGAAGATGAAAAGGAATACCCTTCCTCTAGTAGGGAGGGAGGCTCCCTGTTTTCGGGTGTGTTGGGGTGTTCCTGTATCGCTTGTACATGGTAGGGGAAGTAGACAGCACAGATGTCTCCACAGCTGTATACAGGACTGTGATCTTGACGTCCAAAGAACTAGTTAACACTCCTGATGTTGTACAAGCCATCAAGAAGGATTCTGGTACCAGGCCCAGAGAGAAGTCACTCAGTGCCAAATAGGCCATAGGAGCCAAAAGGGACAGGACTGAGAGGCTGGTTGCCAATGTGCTGGGTACAGAGATTGTCAAGGAGCCACTGATAGAGAAAAGACGACGGTCAATGGATTTAGCCTGTATTACAGGCACTCTATTCATAGCTGGTACTAAGGTGGCAGAGGCATCCGTTGTAGGCTGTTGGCTGCTATTCTGCTGCAGAGCTAGAGACAATTCCAACACATATCGACTTGTGTCTCAGTTCTGAGGGTCCCAGAGAGGAGAATAATGCTCCTTCCTACCCCTTCTTGACAAAGTCAGCCTGTGGACTAAGCCTTAGCTACAACCTTCTCTTTATCTGAGGAGACATTCATGGAGAGCTCCAGATGAAATAGCTTTAGGCCTGCATCCCCAGCACTCTGAGGTCACTTGGAAAAAGAGCAGCAGGTGGAACATTGGTCAAGGATATGCCTTTGCCTAAGCAAATAAAAAAGCACACACTGGGCCCACCATGAGTGGCACAGAATAATCACAGCAGGAGCATGTCTTAAACCCCAGAGATTTAGCTTCCACCATAGCAGTTCAAATCCTGGTACGAGGGGGACAGACTCTGAGCCTACTTTCTATGAAAATGAGTGAAATGTTTCTCTAAAAGCCAAAGGGCAAAGTAAAAGTTAACTAACTACTTAGCGCTATCTTAACTAACCACTAACACTAACAGCAGCAGCCTCACAGAGATGCAGGAGGACACTGCAAAGGTTCCGACTCACCCGCATTGATGGTAAGAACTGAAGGATGGTTGGGTTGGAACTATTCCATCGTTTATGACATGTAGTGTGAGGGTTTTTGGCCTCAGACATTGCTGGCCAAAAGAATCCTATTTTGCAGACATAAAGCTCATACAGTGGGATCTATGTGGACAAATATCCAAGAAGAACCAAGACTTTTACAACACAGCACATTCTCTGCTGGCACCTTCCAAGGCACACCACAGATGCTGTAGTCAAGAACCACAAATCAATGTCCCCATGTGACTCCCATTGACGTGAATGAAAAGACTCCCATCTGCTGCAATGGGACTTGGATTATTACAATAGTTGTTGAATACAAAATTGAGCACTGATCTAGGGAGGTGTATGGTGTGATTCCACTCTGCCACCACCTACGTTACCTATGTGAAACTTTACCTTAAATCAGATTGAGGTGGTTAATTACTGGGGCTTTTAAAAGTGAGGAAGGATGCTTTGGTGGGTTAGTCACTGGATTTGGAAGCAGGAGATCTTGTTTTTATTTCCTGGTTGACCTTGGACAAATCATTTACATCTCTTGGTATGTCAGTTTCCCCTTATGTAAACTGTGAATAATACTTTCTTGTTGCAAAGCTAAATTAACGAATCTTCATGAGGCACTCAAATGCCACAAGGATGGGCCTATAAAATAAATATGGGTGAAAAACTGATACAAAAAATCTTTAAAGGCATAAAAGAAATAAAGTAGGGACTTAGAATCAATGTCAAACAAGTCTGCAGAAAATAAAGTAGTAAAAAGTAACTCACATTAAGCATCCTCTCAGAAAATCCAGGAAAGCAGCATCATGGATTTTTAACACCGTACTTAGATCCTTGGAGTCTGGGTATCTTTTTTTCCCCCTGCTGTTTGTTATAGTTCTAGGAAAACCTTTGGAATCTTTAAAAATAAAATATGCATTTTTAAAGTCATGTGAACATTTTGAACAGTAATGGTTTAGCCATAATCATGATATTGCCCCTTCAGGAGTGTGAACGTTAAAGAGTTCTACAAGGAGATTTAAATCCATAAGGAAAATGACACATTTACACCACGACTTTCATCCGAAAGGATCCTAAAGTTCTTCACAAACTAACATACGAGAAATATCTTTACCTGCCACTGAACTGCATCTACCTCAGGTGAAACATGGTAACTGTTTAACAACACAGAAGGCACGACACAACTGTTCAGAACAGGAAGTGAAGAATGCCATGTCCCACTGAAACCTGTTGAATCTTAGGTAGATTGAATCTAATTACCCAACTGTTACTTGGCGAGAACACCATGAGTCCTACTCATGGCCAGGTCTCTGAGATGGCACCAAGCATTCTCTCTTTCTCAAGTGCTTGGCTGGCTGGTTCTTGCTTATATACACAGGATCTAACTGATCACAATCAGTGGGGTCAGGAAGGAATTTTCCTGCAGGTCAGATTGGCAGTGACCTTGGCGTTTTTCTCCTTCCTCTGCAGCTTGCAAGTGCGGGTCACTTGCCAGGATTATCTGGTATATCTCCTTTAATCATTTTCCTGCCATTGCAGGGACCTCGGGTGCTAGCACGCTTCAGTCCCTCCTAGTCTCTGCCTGTGCCACATAACAGTCTAGTCTCCTGTGGGCTGTAATACTTTGGTCTCATTTTGGTTGTAGGGTTTAGCAAGCAGGTGCTGGGTGGTGTTGGTGGCCTGTGATGCACAGGAGGTCAGATTGATGATGCGGTGGTCTCTTCTGGCCTTAAACCGTATGACTCTTTATTTAGGGTAAAATCCTGATTGAAGTCAATGGGAGAGAGGTGTGAATAAGAAGTCCTGAACAGGGTAGAATGAAATGAGTTTTCTCATATTACAACCCATCCCACCAATACGTGCTTTTCTCTGCTGTGTGAGTAATCCCTCTAGCATAACTATCTGAAATTATACAGATGGAATGCTGCACTGTGTTATCAGTTTACTCTTTGTATTTTTCAGGACCAAAGTATAATCAATTCGAGAAAAGAGCACTTAATACAAATTTGTTTCCAGAGTGGTGTTGCCTCCTTTCATGGTTTTAGCAAGCCATGAGAAAACACTTTTTTTAAAACAAGAAAACAAATATAGATTTCCCAGTCTTTCCTCTGTTACCTTTGCAGTGGGAGACCTTAAGCTATTGATAGCACATAACTGAATTTTTGTATAGTCCTCCAATTACTTAGTTCTCATGGATATTTGTTCCTAAAAGCAGTTTGAACTAAGTGGTGACCCAGGGAAGAAGAATCTGAGGTTCTTCTCACCCCATCCTCCACGCGCAGATCAAAGGCAATAGCACACTTAAAAGCACAGGGCATGATACAAGAAAGAAAGATAATATCAGGCGCTTACCAAAGAATGTTCGCCTTCTTGATGCAGTCTGAATAAAATCAGCTGGCGGAAGACCCAATACCTTCAAGACAGAAAATTAAATAGAAGGAGTTATTTGCTATTTCTTGAGTATCTCTAGAAGCCTTGGCTAGAGATGCATGTGCTGTTCCTCCTCCTATTTATATGTGGCAATTTACAGTAAAATGTCTATAACTTTCTCCATCCCGCCCTCATTTTTAATGTGCCTCTGCACTGTAATCCAGTATCTAAATTCCATATACAGAATTAAGGGATCCCTGATAATGGCTGAAAATAGACTTAACACTCTCCATTTTTAGCTATGTTCTCACAGTAGATCAGTCTTGGTGGTTATCGTCTTTCATAAAGAATGCTGCCAGGCTGGTTTGCTCTGTTATTAATGGAGGTCTTGCTTAAATAGATTTGTTTTCACAGTTGGGCTATTCTGATCTGACTAATAGTATGTAAAACACCGAGGGCCCTCTGTTGAGATGATTCTTTCCCCAGCCCTGGAGGTTGCACTTGGGGACTCTAAAAAACAGCTCTCCTGTTGATTGTAGATGCTGTGGGAGATTGTAGAGAGGAACAGTGTTTCTGAAATAGCTTTGTACCTGCTAATTCCGGGCATGCCCTGGGCTGGAAATCAGACAGGGAGCTAGCATAGAATGCTGGGCAGCAAAGTGATATGCTCTCATTGGTCAGCCTAGCTTAGAAGCAATGATACTCAGACTGACACTCACGAGCCACAAGTGGCTCTTTAATGTGCCTCCTGTGGCTCTTTGCAGCACATGGTATTAAAACACTGTGATTTAATTATTAATCAATCTACATTATTGACCATTCAGGAAGCTTTTACTATATTATTAACCAGTTGTAGTTGATAAAATAGTTATACTTGGTCAGCCATTTTGCTGTGAGAATTATATGTATATATTAAATATTTCCTCTGTCATACTGTTTAAATATTAATATATAGTACTATAGTAAATGAAAAAGTGAATTCACACGACTGTGGCTCTTTTGGGCAATGTTGATCGCTAATTTGGCTACCGGACCACTCGGCGACCTGAGTGTCACTGCCTAGAAGACTGATTGCAGCACATTATACCTGTCATAACGTCTGTATCACATTCACAGTTGGCCCCAGGTAGAATACATTGCAGTACAAACAAAACCAAAAAGGGTATTAGGGAAAGTTAAATTACATTCAAATATTATATATTCCTTTACTTCCCCCTTAGACTCAGACACACTTCTTTTGTCATAATCACTCCCTACAATTCTGATCAGATTACAATGTGCTTCCCATGTTGACAGAAATAGCACAGTGACAGAACAAAATGATGGTGTGGACCACAGGGAGCAGGTTTGCCACACAAAGAGAAGGCAGCAGCTTTACATGCTGCCTTTTCCTTCTCACTGGGCCCCCTGGCTGTGATAAGCTTCCCTCTCACGGCCAGCCCACCTCCAAAAAATATTTCAGAGTTGCTTCATGTGTCGTTCTGTTGCTGGGAGTGCAGTTTAGCAAACAGCAGGTAACCCGTCATTTGAAAATTCATGCCAGTGAGGCCCTGGAGAAGGAACTGTTCAAACAATTAATCCAATTATAAAATGCTTTGTTTCCAAGACATGAATGTAAGGGATGGAAGAAACGGCACCTATCAAAATGACAGAAGCTACCTCCATGATGCAGGCAAGTTGCTCCACTTCGTTCTCTCCTGGAAAAAGGGGATATCCTGTGTAAAGTTCAGCCATGATGCATCCCAGGCTCCACATATCAATAGGGGTGGCATAAGGATGACCAAGAATCACTTCGGGTGAGCGATAAAATCGGCTCTGAACATACGTGTACACTACATTGGGAAAGAAAATCAGACACCAAGAAACATGTTGTTTTCAGGGCAGCAATTCCCACCACAGAATCATAGACATTAGAGAAGAGGAATACACATTAGCTTATCTGCTCCATCCCTCGTGTACTGGAGTGGGACTGTTCCCTACTGTATATTTCTAATACTTCGTCCAGTCCCATTTGGAATTGCACACATGGTGGGTCTTTCCCCACTTCTTTTGGGATCTATTTCACAGTGTTATAGATCTTAGGAAATCTCTCTTAATATCATTCAGCCAAATATCCTTAGTTCATTCCCTTATGCAATTATGTCTCTTGAACCAGTGTAAACAATTCTTCAGCATCTATAGGCCACAGGCCTGCAAAGGGATTTTCTAGCACAAATCATTCCATACCTTCAGAGACCTATGTGGTAGGGTGACCAGATGTCCTGATTTTATAGGGACAGTCCCAATATTTGATGCTTTGTCTTGTATAGGTGCCTATTACTCCCAACCCCCATCCTGATTTTTCACACTTGCTAGCTGGTGACTGTAATATTTGGTAAAATTCTCATTGACTTCAGTAGGGTTGGAATTTCATCCAATGTCTTAATTGGGACTCCATACATGTTCAGGGGCCTGTGCCAGCAGATCACATTCCAGGATTGGGATCAGAGTGAGTAAACTAACTCTCTTTAATTGGTATTTAACCAAACCAAATATAATTATGGTTCATTAGGTCTGTCACTTTTTCATCCTACATCAATTCCACTAGCCTCTTGACCCTTTCATTTATTCTTTTGCTTTTCTGTTATTTCCTTCTAATTCTACAACTTTCTGGGAGCAAGGTGCTCAAAAACATAAGCAGTATTATAGGTGGAGTTTCTCTAGAACTTCATAGAATGGGACTACACCAGGCATGTTTCTTTGTGTGCTTGGCCAATATCACACTGTTAGGTATTGTTGTTGTGCCATATCATACTACAAACTAATATCTAACTTTGTCTTCTGCTACGTGCCTTTAGGTCTCTTTCAGTTACGGCTTCCCAGGGGTCTACAACAATGTTTATTTAAGTTAATAGGAGATGAATCGTGCTCCACATTTCTTCCACTGAATTTCTGTGTTTCGAATGACTATTCTCCAGATACATTTCAGGGTGAATCTCTTATTATCTTCAACCCAAACATGGAAAAGCCCAAAATGATTATCTTCTGTTACAAAAACAGATTGGGTAAATCTAATGGATTTAAACCTAACCATTCCAAAATCTAGAACAGGGTGGTTGGCTGAATTTGTATATATTGGCTGAGTGGAGAAACATGTTTAATGGGAGAAAGAGAAGAACACAGGTCATGATTTGTTTTTTCCACGCTTAGTGAAAATTTTGTATAGATTTCTCCTTTTTAATAAGTGCTACTGCCTTCCTCACATTTACATCACTCTTGAATTACATGTTTATTCTTAGTGTTGTGATCTCTTTGTCATCAAATCAGCTATAAAACATGTTCTATGTTTATTTTCTCTTTTATGGGTTTTGTTTAGTTTATTCTTTGTACATTCTCTTTAAACCTTACCAAGAAAAAAATATTTTAGAAATGGCTGTGTAATGTCCGTTGTCCCAAGCTGTTTTCACTCCACCGCAACTCAGGGAAAAGATACTTTTGGTCCATAATGCATGAATTGTAATTTACTGACTAATAAAAAGGGATGTCAAGGTCTGATTCCATCATCCCCAACTGAAGAGTGTAAGTTTTATTGAAGTCAGCGGGACTATTCACATGGATCCATTTCAACTCTCTACACCTGCTAAGACCAATTTTTATAGCAACATCCTTAGTGGTAAATCGGACTCAGCAGTGAAGCAAAAAGTGCTGATGGGTGACAGAGAGAGAACCCTATTGGCTTACTAGCTCAGCAGAGGCAAATAATGGGCATGTGTTGTTGTATTAGCACAATGAAAGAAACAGATTTTCAAGTTATTAAAAATTAAGAAATCTAATTAAGAAAATTACATCAACTTGACTTTTCTGCAAACCTCTTTGGTGTTCATAGCAGCTTGATCCAAAGTCAATAACTTTAACTGAATTTTGGCCTTTGTGGTATAGCAGTATGTTCTCCTAGAGAGGAAAAATAAAAGGGGGAAAAGACAATAACACCCCTATAGGTTAGTGAACTCTTTGGTTAAAGTAGCATACAATACATTGAGGTTATACTTAACTCTGTGATAGTCAGATAAATAGCTTTATCTTGCCTGTTCACATGCTTCACTGATACTAGCGGGCAATCCTGTCTGATTTTTTGAAATAAGACAAAACTCCAGATGAAAGTTATGAGAGAGACAGAGTAAGAGGAGGAAATAGGGACTCCCTTGGCTTGGGTCCTGGACCCACAGCAGGAGCCTGGAAGCCCTGAAAACCGTGGCCAAGCCAAGGCGCTTAGGGCTTTCAGGGTCCCTGCTGCACAGCTGGAATCCTGGAAGCAAGGAGTCAGGCTTCCAGCCTTTGTGGCTCTGGCAGTTGTGAAATTGACAAGAATGTCAGTTTCAGTCAGCAGCTCCTGGGATCCCAGGGAGTATGTTTTATTTCATAAAAACCATGTGCTGGTGTTTCCAAAAAAAATTTGTTTTCAGAATTTCCAGTTTGTGGGAATTTTTTGAAAAAGGTGATTAACTTCAAATTGGAGTAAAATCAAATCACAAAATATTGATGTTTCCTGTGAAACTGAAGTCTGGAGGCTTGACCAATGCTCACCTACCCAGAGCCACTTTTCCTGCAGCTGCAGGATGTCTCTTGTTAGGGATGCATAGCCAACACTGCTTTGTTTGTCCCCCTCTGCCAGCCAGTCCATCTCTCTCTAATACAGATCTGGATTATACCCCCGAGAGATATCTGCTGAGACCAAAAGTTTCCTTCTGATTCCTGTTCTGTTTATTCATTGCTTTGCACTCCTCCTTAGGAGATGGCTAAATTTCCCAGCTAGCTGTATACTGTGTTTACTTTAACCTATAGGAGACTGAACAGTTCCCAAATGGATATCTACCAAGTGACAAAATAATTTTCTGGATTTTTTCTACGGCCTCTAGGATGCACTCTGCCTGGGAAGAAGGAGGGTCTGATGTCATTGCATGTCAAGACTAGGACTTTTACTGCCTCTGATTCTCCTCTAGCAGGAAATGGCCTCTCTCTGCAACTAGTCCTGCCTTCCACACTCACTGTCAACTGCCGCCGATGCTGGATCCTGTCCCCACACACATGGACTGCATCACATACAGGAAAAAGGACAAATGCCATTCAGTTGTCAGTAAGGCCTCCGCTAGCTTCTCCAATTAAGATAAAATTCTCATCTCAGGTCAGCAAAACAGACTTCCAGTGGTATTCTGTTCCTCTTAAATATGTGACTATTTGGATTTGTGAGTGAAGGTCCATTGTGCATTTTGATAGCAGAATTTGATCCTGACAGCTTGTCTACACAGTGAGTTAGTGCATGGCAAGCCAGGATATAAATCAGCAGTGCATTAGCCTGCTGGGCACTAACTGGCCATGTGGACCCTGTTAACAGCAATACATCAAAGCACACTACAGAACTTTATTGTATGTTAGCAGGGTCCACACAGTAAGTTAGTGCACAGTAGGCTACTGCCCTGTACATTCCCATCTCCATGTGTATAAGCCCTAAGTATTTCTATTGATCACAACATACTTTTAGGGTATATCTTCACTAGGAGTTGGGGTGTGATTCCCAGCTTGAGTGGACAAAGACACCTGGTCAAGCCACCCTGAGTACAAACCTACACAGATCCTGTGGGTATGTACTCAGAACAGCTACGCTATTATTTCTAACAAGCTGGCATGAATATGTCTGCTTCATCTGGGAATCACGCCCCCTACTCCAAATGTAGCTGTATCTTTAGAGGAATCACAGCTTCTACCTATGACTGTTGAGTTTTAAAAATCCTCTCAGAGGCTCATCTCTATCCCTGAAAGATAAGAGGCACCTTAGAAGAATTGTACACTGTGGCTTATAATGAGATGACAGTACTTACAGGTTTCAGGTCACAGTGGATTATTTTTTCCTGGTAGAGCATTTGTAAACATCTTAGCACACACTGAGTGAATCGTCGAATCAATGACAAACTAAAACCTTGGAACTTGTTCTTTTTGATCAGCTGATACAAATTTATTCTGTGGGGTGAGAAAGAGAGACCAAGGCACTTCCGGTTTATGGTGTGAATAGTTTAAGGCAGAAGTTTAAAGTTAGAAAGCTTATTGTTTTTCTCCTACATGAGAGAAAGGAATCACCCAGAATAAAACAACATGTATATTTTCCTTTTTGGGAATGTTATATTGCATATAACAAGCATAAATTCTCCTTGATCCTCCACATCTAATGGATAAGAAATGTCATTGGGACACATTTATTTACTGAACCAGATGTCAAAAATCCATTGCTTTTCACCATGAAGAAGAAAATTCCCTGAGGGAATAAGAGGTAGAAAGGTTTGGTTCAGTTCCCTTTCTTTTTAATTCACCTTTGACTTGGCACCTTCCATAAATTCCTTTGTAGCTCAGAACCTGTAGTCAGCAGCGCAAGGGAAATCATCCTTGATGAAATACCTGTATAGAGTCTATTGTTCTTGGACTGCCCTCATCACTGTTTATGAGCACCTTTCAATAGTGCATTAAGTGACATGACTAACTTCTGTCACATCTAGCCTGATGGGAGCAGGAAGGACAAAACAAGTAAAGAAACATAGTTAGGTCTTTGATTTCCAAAGGACTAACTTTAAAAAATTAAGGGAATTAGTTAGGGAAGTGGACTGGACTGAAGAACTCATGGATCAAATGGCAGAGAAGGCTTGGAATTACTTCAAGTCAAAATTGCAGGAATTATCTGAAGCCTGCACCCCAAGGAAGGAGAAAAAACTCATAGGCAAGGATTGTAGACCAAGCTGGATGAATAAGCATCTCTGTCAGGTGATTAAGAGAAAGCAGAAGGCCTAGATGGAGTGGAACATGGGAGGGATCAGAAAGGAAAGCTACCTCTTGGGGGTCAGAAAATGTAGAGACAAAATGAGAAATGCCAAAAGCCAAGTAAAGTTGGACCTTGCAAAGGGAATTAAAACCAACAGTAAAAGGTTCTATAGCCATATAAACAGGAAAAAAACAAAAGAAGAAGTGGGACCGCTAAGCACTGAGGATGGGGTGGAGGTCAAGAATAATCTAGGCATGGCCAAATAGCTAAACAAATACTTTGCCTCAGTCTTTAAAGAGGCTAATGAAGACTTTCCGGATAGTGGCAGGGGGGCTAATGGGATTGAGGAAATAAAGGTAGAAATTACCACATCCGAGGTAGAAGCCAAACTTGAACTGCTTAATGAGACTAAAACAGGAGGCCCGGATAATCTCCATCCAAGGATATTAAAGGAACTGAAACAGGAAATTGCAAGAATTTTTAATGAATCTATAAACTCAGGGTTGTACCATATGACTGGAGAATTGCTAACATAGTTCCTATTTTTAAGAAAGGGAAAAAAAGCAATCCGGGTAATAACAGGCCTATTAGTTTCACCTCAGTAGCATGCCAGGTGTTGGAATTTTTTTTAAAAAGAAACCCATTAAGGACATCAAGCTTAACAGTAATTGTGATAAAATACAATCTGGCTTTACAAAAGGTAGATCATGCCAGACCAACCTGATCTCCTTTTTTGAGAAGATAACAGATTTTTTAGACAAAGGGAATGCGGTGGATCTAATTTACGCAGATTTCAGTAAGGCATTTGATATGGTTCCAGATGGAGAATTATTAGTTACATTGGAAAAGATGAGGATTAATATGAAAATTGGAAGGTGGATAAAGAACTGGTTAAAGGGGAAACTACAATGGGTCATACTGAAAGGTGAACTGTCAGACTGGAGGGAGGTTACTAGTGAAGGTCCTCAGGGATTGGTTTTGGGACCGATCTTATTTAACCTTTTTATAACTGACCTTGGCAAAAAAAGTGGGAGGGTGCCAATAAAGTTTGCTGATGACACAAAGTTGGGAGGTATTGCTAACACAGAGAAAGATCAGGATATCATACAAGAAAATCTGGATGACCTTGTAAACTGGAGTAATACAAATAGGATGAAATTTAATAGTGGAAAGTGCAAGGTCATGCACTTAGAGACCAATAACAAGAATTTCTCCTATAAGCTGGGGACACATCAGTTGGAACTGACAGAGGAGGAGAAGGACCTGGGTGTATTGGTTGATCACTGGATGACTATGAGCCGTCAATGGGATGTGGCCATGAAAAAAGCTAAGGCAGTCCTAGGATGCATCAGGCGAGATATTTACAGTAGAGAGGTATTAGTACCGTTATACAAGGCATTGGTCAAACCTCATCTGGAATACCGTGTGCAGTTCTGGTCTCCCAGGTTTAAGAAAGATGAATTTAAATTGGAACAGGTGCAGAGGAGGGCTACTAGGATGATCTGAGGAATGGCAAACCTGCCTTATGAGAAGAGACTCAAAGAGCTTGGCTTGCTTAGCCTAACCAAAAGAAGGCCGAGGGGAGATATGATTGCTCTTTATAAATACATCCGAGGGATAAATGCCAGGGAGGGAGAGGAGTTATTTAAGTTCAGCATCAATGTGGATACAAAAACAAATGGATATAAACTGGCCATCAGGAAGTTTAGACTTGAAATTAGACAAAAGGTTTCTAACCATGAGGGGAGTGAAGTTTTGGAACAGCTTTCCAAGGGGAGCAAAGGTAGCAAGAAACCTAGCTGGTTTCAAGACTGTGTTTGATAAGTATATGGAGGGGATGGCAAGATGGGACAGCCTAATTTGGCAATTGGCTGATCTTTGACTATTAGCGGTAAATCTGCCCAATGGCCTGTGAAGGGATGTTAGATGGGGTGGGTTCTGAGTTACTACAGACAATTCTTTCCAGGTGTCTGGCTGGTGTGTCTTCCCCACATGCTCAAGGCTTAACTGAACACCATATTTGGGGTCGGGAAGGAATTTTCCCCCAGAGCAGATTGGCAGAGTCCCTGGGGGGTTTTCACCTTTCTCTGTAGCATGGGGCACAGGTCACTTGCTGGTGGATTCGCTGTACATTGAAGTCTTTAAATCATTACTTGAGGACTTCAATAAATCAGTCTTAGGTTAGGGCTCTATTACAGGAGTGGGTGGGTGAAGTTCTGTGGCCTGCGTTGTGCAGGAGATCAGACTAGATGATCATAATGGTCCCTCCTGACCTTATAGTCTATAAGTCTATCAGGAAGGGAAAAGAGACTTTCCTTACAAGATGTTTCTTCCACCTTCCTCAGCAAGGCAAGAACACCACCATGCAATGCCATGACCAGAAAGAAGGTGGGAAGAGATTGCCCATCCATGGTACTGCTGCAGTAGGGCTGATAATAAGAATTACAATGATGCTTTTCACTGGAGAACTGAAAAGCTCAGCAGTGTCAATGTACATGTGGTCATATGGATAAACCTTTATCCCATTGCACTTTGCACAGGTTTGAACTCTGTGTGAGTTTTATTTTGAGTTATGGGTTCATAAAACTCAATGCAGCTCTCATCCAAAAGTGCCATGGTTTGCTTTTGGGAGAAAACACTAAATTCACCACCATTTCCACCTGAAATCACAAACTGCTCCAGGGTTGCTGGAAGCTCAACTTAGGTTTACTCAACATTCTGCCCAGGTTCACTCAAAACATTGCCTGTGAACTTGGGCCAACTTTCAGGTCGGCAATGAAATTTGTTGTACCTGATGGTAGTTTTGCATTCTCTTCATGTCTAGATATATACTATTATGGTTCCAATGACCATAGTTTTGGAGCACTCCACAATCTCTAATTTATCCTCACAACACTCCTACAAGATAGGGAAGGGAAGTGCTATTATCCCCATTTTACAGATGGAAATTGAGGAACAGAGAGGCAAAGTGACTTGCCCAAGGTCACATAGGAAGTCAGTAGCAGAGCAGGGAATTGAACCCATGCGCCCTAACCCCCACACTAGTGCCCTAACCACTAGACTATCCCTCTTCTCTAAAGAACTGCCTTTCAATTGAGGATCCCTAACTACTTTACCAATGATAAAGCACCACTCTTCTGAGGCAGAATTATAATTGCTATTTTACAGTTTGGGAAACTGAGGCATAGGAGTAGGAGAAGGGCCTGGCAATGAACTAAAATGGCAACATTGTTAGCTGGTGTCAAAGGTTTACCAACAGCATGTGCATTTTGTAGAACGTTGAGACATAATCTTCAGAATATCTGGTAGATTTTAGATTCAAGTTCTTCCCTGTATGCTGGAAACATATTGAGGTGGGGTGTGTGGGGCTGTGTTGCCATTGGAATCCCCAGAAATAATTCTGTCTGAGTTAGGCAGATTTCTTCTTAGGGGCTGTGGGCCAGAGTGGTAGCTCCACCACTCTTGGAGCGGGTTGCAGCACAGTTCCGGCTACGTGCACCGCATCAGTTGTTCTGGGGACATGGCTAGTTCCCCACCCTCACCCAGCTTACTTTCAGACAGCTGGTACCTCTAGAGGCCCTAGCAGGGAACTGATGTTATGCTCCCCAATGGAATTCTGACCACTTACTGAGCGTAGCTTCAAGACTGTGTATGTAGGGGAAGAAATTTCCACCTCCCTCTCTTGCACATCCACACAAGGGATGAGCAGAGTCTGGTTGTTAGAAAACAAATTAGTTAGTACATGATGCTTTCATTCTGTAGGAAACAAAGTTCATCAACCAAGTTATTGCTTTACTCATAATTTAAATTACCATCAGGCTGATAAGGCAAAAATATGCTTTTATGTTATGGGTCAGAGGTTATGGACAGAGGTTCTGGGTCTTTTTTAAAGGGATGAACCTACTGGATAGCCAGAAACTGTTTTCCTATCAGTTTCCCCACAGTGATTTTCTGAGATCCCAGGCTTGTGCCTTTATTGGACCCAAGAGGCCTTTGATTACATCATGTTAATCAGCACATGCAATAGACTTCATGTTTTCACATGCATCAGCATGAGCTGGATGTGACACTGAGTCAGGGATCAAATCTTCTAATAATTTGCTGAGTCTTGAGGATACTGAACATGCTAGAATGAATGGGGAAGAAAAGCCTGCTTTTCCTCAATTAGGGAAGAGATTCTTTTTAGAAAACAGGAAAATAAGCAGCCACTTGAACTCCCGTTTGACATTTGATTATAAGAAATGTGAAGAATAAAAATGTCCGTGATTTCTCCAAACTTCCTCCTGCAAAGTACATTCACAACAAACCAATGACAATAGTCATATTTTTAACTTCTGATGTACAGTATCTTTAAAAATAACTGAAATCATGGAATAGTCATTTTAAAACACAACCCACAAAGCTCACGTTCCTGATACTTGTTGCCACATTCCTGATACTCTGTTGTTAACCAACAGATGCATTTATAAAGGTCAAGGTCACTTGCTGTTCAGACTTACTGGCTCCTGTATTTTTCTCCTTTTCTATCACCTCCACCTGGTTACTACAGAGGAAATCATGGGCTGTTTTTCAGCTCAATATCCTATGGGAGTCTGTCATGGTTTGTTTTCCTTTGCTAAAAATTGCTGTGTTGTACCCTATTTATATAGCATTAGACTGTGTTATAGAACAAACCTAAACTACCTGTTCTTTATCAGGAATTGTCAAAGGGAACAAAAAGAGCAGATCAGCATAACAAACTCTAAAGTTCACCAAACCCCGCATTCACTTTTTAATTTTTTTCCATTTCATTCCATCAGCTAAAGAAATGTAACATGCACAGAACAAGAATTATGGGTCAGATTGTCCCTGATTCTAATAAGGGTGCATATGGTGTGTGTGTGTACGGGGGGTCGGGGGGGAAGGTGAGTCCAAAAGAGGTCTTTTCCAGTCTGCCCTAGAACACCAAGAACTAATGTCAATCACATGCTCTGTGTTGATAAATTGCTTCTTCTTTGCACCACTCAGGAATGCACGTTGCCCCCAAAAGGGATGGGGAGAGGGCAGGACCACAGCTCCTCCCCCTCAGCATAGCCCCTCAGTCACTTATCATTGGATTGTGCACCATGTACACTCCCCCTGTGCTCTGGGGAGCTAAGGAAGGGATTGTGCCTCTTGGGACAAGGAGGTACCCCTCTCAGGGCTTCCTTTACATGGCGCTGCTCAAAAGTGCACCTTACTTTGGGCTCTGGCTAAATACCACAATCTGGCCCTGCAAGTAAATAGGTCATCTGTGTCCTTTCTACATTCTACATTTTACTTTACTTTGTTCCCCATCCTTTTTCGAGGGCTCTTGTTATTCAGGGAAAAAATGATGTGTAAATTAACACAGATGTCTGTAAATTAAACACTCCCTGATGTGAACCACAAAAAACCCAACCAACCAATTAAAAAATGCCTAACAAGGAAGAAAATAAGTAACAAGTTATCTTCATAACGTGTGGATCTGTGATCCTCTCTCATTCGGCCCATGATATATGTAGAAGAATACATGCCTTACCCTAGCAGTTCAAAAGAAATGCAGAAGTGATTGCGAAAGTAAAAGCATTCCTTCATATGGACAACATTGTGAGTATTGTCTCTGTCCTTCTTCCGAAGAGCATCGAGAATCTTCACTTCTACCAAAGCCTGATTGTGAAATCTACATGCATAGGACAAAGTCACATGATATGGCGAGGACCTGATTAATTTAGTCTAATTGTCAATGGAATACTACAACCAACATGATCTTGCTCTAGATATAAACCAAATGGCTGCAATTAAAGGATCAGTAGTTACCAGTAATTACCGTACAGTGGAATCCGAGCTATAACAGTTATTTCCTAGTCTAAGTAGAGTGAAATACTGTGCAGTAATTATTGGCAAATGCTGACTTTATAATACTGACTGGCACCTATTCTGGATATTTTGAACCTGGCTGGTAAAAAAATAGAATGAAAAAATGTTTCAAACAATACATGCTAGAGCATCTAGAATAAAATCCTGGCCCCAATTAAGTCAATGGGAGTCAACCCATTTACTTCAACAAGGCCAGGATTTCCCCCCTTCAGTAACAAGGCCTTCAGTTTTCTATATTGTCTTTACAAGAGGCTCACTGAAGCAAGAAGAAACATACAATGAAAGGGCCGAATCCAGCTCCCGCTAAAGATAATAACACAACTCCCATTGACTCCAATTCTGCTGGATCAGGCCCAAAGAATTTTAGTAGTAAAATTCTCTGGGCCTGATTCAGTAGCACTGTTTAGTAAAACAAGCCTGGCCGTTAGTAAGAAGGGAGGAAAATATGCGGGACCATACCATAGAATTTCCTGTGTCAAGACCAATCACTGGTCCTCCTAACGCAGTATGCTGTTTCCAGCAACGGATCATTGCTGGGTCCTTCATAGGGAGGTGATGTCACCTACCCTATTTTCTAACTATGCAACGTTATATCATGTTGGAAGAGGGGTGAATTTCCTCTGCTTGGGCCTTAGCACAGATCTGGATATTCCCTGTATATTTTATACATTGCCGTATCAACAGCTAAAGCTTTTAAAATCATGCTACACTGTTTGCCTGGTCGATTTCCTGTGGTACTTATTTCAATAAACTGACTATGCTGGGAAAATATACCACTCCCGTTTTGCCAATTTTAAACTTGCTACCTTTTGATTGTGCTCCCTTGTTCTTATGCTAAGAGGCGGAATAGATAAAAGAACGATCCTTGTTTTCTGCATATCATTCTTTTTTTTTTAATTTAATTTTCCTCTTATTCTTCTCCTTTCCAGACTAAACAGTCCTAATATTTTAACCTCTTTTACAACTAAGCCTGCCATTCCTACACTTTTTACCATCTTTTTTTGCACTTCTGGATTTTTCCACAATAAAAGGCTTTCCCGATACAAACTGTACCAGTATAGCTATGCTGTCAGAGCCCCTAAGTGGAGATTCAGCTTATACTAGCAAAAGGAGTTCTTTTGTTGGTGTAGTTAAACCCTCTCCCCACATGATAAACTATACTGGCCAAAGGACTCTTTTGCTGATAGAGCGAACTCTACGTTGGTGGGGTGGAGGATTTGCTAGCATAACTATGTCAGTCAGCAGTGTGTTTCTTTAACACAGCTACGCTGTAGTGTAGTCCTGGCCTAAGAGTTTGTCTATCCAGTGGGAAAACCCAGAATAGCTAGTGTGGAGCAGCTATTCTGCACTAGTTCCTTGTGTGGGCACTCTTATTCCACACCACAAGTGCTTTAGTGTGGCTTAGATTAATCCACTTAGAAATGGATTAAGATAAACCACAGAAAGCCATTGTTAGTGCAGAATAACAGTGCCCACATGGGGAGCAGGTGTGGAATAGCTCTTGAGCTTTAAATTCATACCCTAGCCATTTCACACTAACTTCATGAAAACAAGCCCGACACACTGGACAACTCTTTAACAAAGCTATTTGGGAGTCCAGTATTGGAATAAAATGCAGTTTTGCAAGCCAGGATAGAAGTGAATTGGCAGAGTTATGAAGTGGGGGAATACAACAGGAATTGTGGGGGATGCAGGAGGACAGGGATGAGGAACATTGGCAGAGATATGTGTAGGGAGCTTGCACTACTGCTCACATCATGCCTGACTCTGCCAGCGGGTAGTGTCCTCCTAATTTTATTGCCGACAAACCCATGTGAATTTTTTTTCAGTATTTATAAAAATTGAATAAGCAAGCGTCCTTTTTCTTATGACATTTACAGATTGTTACTTGTAAATTACCCATAATAAAGCAGGGGCTGATTTCTCTCACAAATAGAATAGCATCAGCATATCGAACACCTCTTTAACATATTAGTTTGAAGTTGTGACATGCCATACCTTTTCTTGTTCCTTATTATTTTCACTGCCACAAGTTCGTTGGTTTTGTGATCCAAACATTTTGCTACTTGTCCAAATGACCCTTTCCCAATGACCTCTAGCACCTCATAGCGGTATGCGATATGGTCATGTAGAACCTGCAGTAGACGAGGGAATAAAATGCAAAGTTCTGATGCAGGCAGCAATTCAAGGTTCCTGTTCTAAAGTGGTGTGTATGTTTGTGAATTCACCGTTCATGAAAGGTGCTGGATTGGCAAAACCTGAAGTCTTATGCCCACAGGAGAAGTTGAGAGAGGCTGCAGAAGTGGCACTAGTCCCCAGCTAATGTGCCTTGTGTCAAGGGAAGGTGAATCTCCATTCAGAGCTTCTCTTCTAAGATTCAGACTGGTAGTCAGTAGTGATGGGTTTGCAATGTGGACATTTAGCCACTAGCAGCTTTTTCTCACATGGACCAGTTAACAGTGGACAAATAGTCACTGCAAATATTGTTGCCCAGAATACCAGTACCATGATTTTCCCTCTTACCTTTATGTAAGTGCCGTGTTCATCATCATAACAATTATTATTCTGTGTTTCAGGGAGCCCTTCAATCTTCTTAGCTTCCAGCCCAAGAAACCACAGCTCTGCATAGCTCAGAATTTCTTCTTGCTCATACACTGTTAACTGGCTTCTAAAATATTTCAGGGCTTCTGAATTGAAAAAAATAAAAATCAACAGTGAAAATGTGAAACACCTGAGTCATGCAATTCAGTTGTGATTCTTACAGTGAAAGTTTTCTTGAAATGTAAAGTAATTCATTTGTTATTTTTATTCTCCCCTACCAACTCCTGTGTTCTTTTCTTGACTCTGCCTCATTGTGTGACCCTTAGCAAATCATTTCTTCTCTCAGAGGCACACTTCTAAAGACATTTAGGTGCCTGGTAGAACTGTCAAAAGCCTAGATACTTTGTAGTTGTGCATGAGATGGGGAAACAAGTCAGATCTAGATCCTCTGTATTTCTAAGCAGATTTCTTAATTACCCACTAGAGCCCCTTCCCCCTCTGATGTCACTGACATCATTTACAGCTGGAGGATTAGTCTTCCTGCATCATGAGGAGGCGGTACTCTCCACAGAAAGGCAGATTAAGCCCAGATGCTCTGAGTACCCGGGGGACCTGCTAATGCTTCTTCTTGGGTGGCCAAGGGACGAAAAGAGCCCCAGTTGCCACTGCTGCTTGATCTTCCTCTTTGGCCCTAAATACTTAATCTACATCCACAGTTAAGTGGGTAGAAGTTTGATTAGTGAGATTTGTTCCCATTTAGAATAGTGGGTACATATAGCATCTGGAACGCACATTTGGGTGGAAAACGTGGGTGGCCAGTGTGTGTCCATGAACAGAGCTGCTGCTCTTTGGAAGTTTGTCTTCATTTGCACACTGTTTATTCTATTTGTAGGGCTTCTGATTTTTGGTTTTAACCCATAAACACTGATAAAACACCCCCAATTTAAAAAAAAAAATTAAATTGATGTTTATCCAATAAACCCTGGAAAAACACCAGAAATGGTTACTTGTGTCTAAGGGCTTGTCTACACAGAGCAGTAATGCGGACTACGGGGGTGTGATTTCTGAAGTGCACTAATGTGTTGAGCATTAATTAGTCAGTGTAGATCCTGCTGATACATACTAGAGGTTCCCTAGTGTGCTTTAACAAAGGACTGTTTGAAGACTGTTAAAGAGCATTAGGGAACATTACAAAGGTTACTCATTACAGTACATACAAAGAGAAAGTCCCAAAAGCCATCTACACGAAATTTAAAAATTGCTAACAATAACTCCGTTCCCCTAAATGAAATGAATAAATCCTAAAAAACAGAAGCGCTATCTATCTGTCATGTTGCAAGAAGGCACTCTAATGCTGCTTGTCTTACACTTTACCTTACTTATTAAGTATGGACATTTCAAATCCACTCAGCATTGCCCTAGCCAGTATAATTTACATTGACTTCAGAAGCAGCCGAGCTAGTCTTAAGCTGAGCTCTTTTGAAGATCCCAGCCTGAATTTCTGAAAAAGCATCTATCACAGTTGTCCCAAGGCATATTTACAATTACACACTGACTAAAGTCAGATGCTCTCACCTTTGAAAAATAGCTAAATGCATGGCCCAACAGTCTTCCATCTCTCAGGCCAAGGCCTCAGAAAACAAATAGATTTAGTCCTTAGAAGGGCTAAATCTAGCATCTAGTGCTCCACAGGATCGCTGTTGAACAGTCAAACCAATTAGTATTGTAGCTAACTTAATTTTGGCTGTATATTGGTCTGAAGTCTGCCTTATAGGCATAAGTAAACGTCTCAGTGATTGAAGAGCCCAGAATTGTTCCTGTCATTGCTGGCTGACTTCCAGAAGAGTGTTGCCTATGATCACACAACAAGGTCACACATCCTGTTGCCACTTACCTTTTCCCACTAGTCTATTTGTTCCAAATTTCATATAAAAACAAGTTAAATGATTATTTTAAAATGCTGTTACACATCCCTTCCGCCACACCCCCAACAAAGGCATTTCAGTGAACACGTACAGCAGTACTCCATCTCAGTGAGCATTGCTAATCACAACCTTCTCCCTAGCATGCATTGTTTCCGCTCATACTGTACCTGGAGCTGTCAGAGGCAGCCTCAGACTGGTTCCTTCTATCTCTGTCTTATTGGACTGGATTTTGGTAGCACTTTCGGGCAGGTTTTCTGCAAGGTTAAATCGGGAAAAATGGGGCTGGCCTCGAGCTCTGTTTTCCTGCCAAGCAACAAAGATTTTCATTTTCTTTTCCACTCATTTTCAGCTCATTCCAACCCTTACAGAAATACTGCTGCATGTAGCCTACTCAGAAGTAAGCTCTGAAGGCTTTGGACTTGATTAGGGATTTTAAAGTCAATGGAGTGCTGGAAAAAGGCCGGAAAGCCTTGGAGACCATATGTTTATCCACAGAACAGGTGCAGCATGGGCAACAACAGTGAAAACTTCTAGCACAGCGTGCTTCATTCTGATTTGGAGAGAGACACCTTTAGGGGAAAGGAGGGAATTCAGTTTCCATGTCCATTCAATGTATGTCCGATCAGCTGGTGTGAACTATCATAGCTCCACTGACTTCAAGTAAGCTATATCAATTTACACAAGTTGAGAATCTGGCCCTCGTCTTTCTGCTGAGATGGACAAGATGATCTAATAGATGTTTTCTATTTCTGACTTCTGTGATTCCATGAGTCAAAGTGTGCCTCTTTATTTCTAAGCTTGAGCAAACAGGGTTTGTTTTTTTGGGGCGGAGGGACCAAACTGGCCTGAACCTCAGTCCTAATATAGGCCCTGATTTACCTAAACACTTAAACGTGATCGGAGTACATAAACATTCATAATGGAAGTGCTATGCTCCTGTGGAATTTCTAAGCCTTGCTTTAGGAGGAAGTCTGGTGTCTATGCAGCTTCTTATAACAATGGCTTTTTCAAGGGTTCTCTTAAAAAACAAAGCAACGTCCCCAAACCCTTAGATTAGTAAATTAACCTGTTCATAGCATATGCTAGGGAAGAGACTGGAAATGATTAGTGTTGGAAGTTAAGCACTGACTGCAATGGGACTTGAGCACATGTTTGGGCTTAAGTGTTTGGCTGAATCAGGCCATGGGATTTAACCATTCTGATGGTTCAAATCATTTCAAGTAAGCAGCCTCTCTCCCCATTCTGTATGCTGTTGTGGCCTAGAGTTGTTCCCAACACTTACACCAACATTTCTAAGCAAGTTATACAATCCATAGCAGTGTCTCAGTAGACTTCTATCTGGCAAGCTACAGTTTATAAAACTTGCATTCTCCAGGCATAGATAGAACGGAATAGGGCTGAACAGAACCTGCCAAATATACTCAGACTCCACCATAGATTTGGTACACTAACATCACAGACAGGAAGAAAAAAGGATCGACATGGTGGAGATGAAGAATGTGGAGTCACCAACTTTAGATCAGAGATCTGATTTATTGAAAAAAAAAAAAAGACAGGAATTTAGAGAGTGGGGATAGGAGAAGGATGGAGGAGTTGGGAAGAAATGGGGAAGAGAGAAGGAACTGGTTGGGTTTTTAAATGCCAACACTGAAGAATACTTCTTGAAGGTTCAAGTAATTTTGGATAATCATCAAAGCTTTTGGGGACATATCCAAATTAAGCTGCCATACCTTTTAGGTATTCCTCCCTCACTATTTTTTTTTTTTTTTTTTGAAACTGGAGCTTTGCTACCGAAAATAGAAACTGCAAAAAATACTGTCAGTAAATTATATCTATCTACACATATACAAACATATAGATAACTCTCTAATCAACTTCACTAAAATTCCATAGCTCCATTAGAAATAAATCAGTTAACATCAAACAAAATGTCTAACAATGAGACAGACAAGGGAGGTGAGGATCTGAAGAAGAGCTCTGTGTGGCTCAAAAGCTGGTCTCTCTTACCAACAGAAGCTGGTCCAATAAAAGATATCACCTCACCCACCTTGTCTCTCTAATATCTTGGGGTTGACATGGTTACAACCACACTGCATATAACAATGAGATATCTGTAAACTCACCTGAAGCAATATGTGCACATTCTGCAGGTTCTTGGTTATGTGGGGAAGGCTGCTGTCTTGTGGATGAGGCCTGGCAGCGTTTACAGCGAAACTGTGCTTTGTTTGGCCTTCCAGGTGAGGGAATGAACTAACACTGCTATTGAATTTCTGAAGTCAAATAAATAAATAAAAAATACATGGTAAACTGGTAAAGATGCTCTTTTAAAAGAGCTTCGTTTGAAGCAGTGACCTCAATAGCTTTTCTATGCTTTTAAAATTGGTTTGTCAAAACCATGTAAAAATATGTACAGGGACACAATTATTAATTGATGAACACATATATTATGACAGCAGCAGTAGCTTCCTCTATACATTTATGGCATGAGTTTCCTTACAATGACCTAATGTTAGTTGTGCATAGTTTTTTTTTTCAAAATTTTGTCTTTCGAGTTGAAATTTGGCTGTATATTCTCAGCCCAAAGGTTATTATTTTTCTGGAAATCTGAGCAAAATTCATTCAGCAATTTCTGAGTTAAACTTAAAAATAAATCCTGGCTCTAACCACCAGGCCATAGAGTCATTGTCATGTTTGTGCTCGCTCGCTCTCTCCACCCCTCCACCCCCCCAGTGTCTACCCGCTCAAATGACAAAGTGCAACCCCTTCAAGAGGAGACAACTAGGGAGCCCCACCTCAGACTACCCTAGTGGTTACAGCGCTCATGTCAGACATGGCAGATCCCTGCTCAAATCCCTTCTGGAGGGGGAACTTGTACCTGGATCTCCCACATCCCAGGTAAGTACATAAATCAATGAGCTTGACATTATGAGGGAGGTTGACAATCCCCCTTTCTCCCCCGAGTTTTGTGTGAACTCTCCTGAGGGGCCTGTTCCGGTAGGCAGCCTTTGAGAACAACTACAGGATCGGATCCCATGCGTGACTTAAGCAGCCGAATGCCTATCTTCTCCTGGTTTGTAAATTGCTGTGAGGTTTAGGCAGGGGATAGGTGTCTAGAAACCTAGAAGCGGGCAGCAGTACAAATGCCCAGAGGCGGAAACATAGGCACCAAGTGAGGTTAGGTGCCTCCAGGGCTCAGTGAGAGTTTTGTGTGTCACAGTGGTATCTAACACTGGGAATTAAGTGCCTAAAAAGCGACTTAGGTGCCAAACTCCTTTTCTGTGTTCAGCTCTAGGTCCTTTTGTTATCTGCAAAACATTTGTGCCTCATAAGTAACCAGTAAGTTGGTGTGTGTAGTAATAATTTTTGTGAATGCTGGGAGCTACCATATTTGGCATCCAAATGGTTTGCATCCCCTGTAATATTGGCAGAGAAAGTTTCAGTGTAGTAAACTTTCTCTTGTAGACCGATTTCAGTGCAAAAATAGGCTCCTATCCTGAAAGAGGTTGCCTGGGTGCTATCAATTGCAGGATCAGGACCACAGAGACTACACTGAAATTTTTATACTCCTGTGGAACGTCAAAGCTCTGAAGAAGGAGGGAGTCTGGTTCCTATGGAGCTTATAATGACAAGGGGTTTTTTCTGTATTTTCTTAAAAAAACAAACCAAGCCCCTTAGATGAATAAGTTGTCCCTTTCACAGGAAATACTATGAAAGGGACTGGAAATTCTTAGACTTGAAACCCATGGAGTTTCTCAGGAGAACATCCTGCAGAGGGAGAGGGAGTGTTCGTCTCCCAATGGGCAGCGGACATAACTCAAAATACTCCTGAATGACTAGTGGAAGTACAGACTACTCACAGGTGCTAGACACAAAATCCCACAGCTGCAAGTGAAGGGATGGTGGGGAAGAAAAGGACTATTTCTATCCCCTATCACTGTGGGAACCTATCTGCTTAGGTGCATTATATGTGAGGTGCTCTCCTGGAAAACAAGCAGTTGGATATTCTTTAAAATTGATGGAAGATTCACATACCTGATGGAAGACTTTGCTGGAGCCCAGTTGATTGGTCTCTTGGGCTGGCAGTTGAGACTGAGAAAATGAATCTACTTGGGAAGACTGAAAAAGATGATTTGACATTTTGTTCAATAAAGTGATTCCGAAAGGTTACATTATAACGTTTTCGGCCTCATCGGCACTATGAGCACTAAATTGATTACAGCTTTCTCCTTCCTTTCATTTCACTGTGTACAATGGCAAGATAATCCCATGTGATGGAAATGAATCTGGGGTGTCTAAATATATGTTAATATGCTGAACCTCCAATACCCACTTGTGCTAAGTTGCACAAAGACACTTTTTTATGCACTATTTTTAATTTGTGTGGCCAACAAATGGCTGCAATCTTCTCTAATGCTCCACACAAAACACTTGGAAAGCTGAAAACCAGGTGAAATTCTCTCAGCAAAAAGCCCAGGTAAATGACTTTTACCTGATGGAGCTGCATAGGGCCTGGGAAGGAAGGAATTCACCCAACAACCCAGATGGGCTAGAATAAGGACTGGAATCCATGCAGGCCACCCCAACAAAGGATTTTTTGCCACTGGATTTGCACAACTGCAGACTCATCAGCCATATCCCTGCTGTTACATTAGCTCACTCTCCTCACTGGGGTCAGAGTCTAGCTTTCCCCATGAGATCACACAACACAGCTGTTCATCCTGCAGGAGAGGAGCACAAGACATCTTCTGCCACAGGCGGCTTTCCAGGGTTTCTGTGTTACTGGATGAACTTCTCCCAAAAAGAAACAATTTTACAACACGGAGACAAGGGTTACTTATCCTACACTAACTGTCATTCTTCAGAATGTTGTAGTCAGTGCGGATCTGACTGTAGAGTGTCCATATGCCTCAGAGTAGCAACGTCTGTCAGAGTTACTCATGCACTATGTGCCTCCATGTGCTCCCGTAAAAGGGCATAAGGGCAGGGCAGCCATGTCCCTTCCTCATTTCTTCCACAATTCAAAGCTTGTGTTGCTGCCAACTCTGAAGTGCAGGGATGGAGAGCAGCTCATGGGCTCCACCCAGCTCAAAACACCTCAAAGGACCTCAGTGACTGTAGTGTATGTAACCATTCTTTCTTCTTCACTTATGTGTCAGTGTGGATCCCACTGGGACTAGCAAGCAATATCCCCTCTGGGTGCTGGGAATGAGAAGTACAGCTGCATCAGTCAAATAACAATTGGAGTACTGCTCTCTTGAACTTGGCATCAGACCCAGCCAAGGGCATAACACTTGACAAAAGTCAGTGGTTTGCTCTGTGTTGCTGCTTTATGGATCTCAGGTCTTCGGCTCCAGGATGAAGACAGTGGTCAGCAATTATTGCCCTCTGGCATAGTGGAACTCTCTACAATAAGAATAATGCTCCTCTGTGCAGGAAATAGAACTTTCTCCACAGTTGATCCAAGGCTGTGGCATGAATTCCCCCAGGAACTTAGGGACATCAGAAAACTCGCCACCCTCTACTCCAAGTGCAAGGTGCATTTCTTTGACCTTGCCCTTTTCTAACATAAATACAGAGCACATATATATTTAAAAAACAAAACAAAAACCCTACCAAAACAAGTGACTCCACTGCACACACGTCTCTCCCTGTGGAGAGGATAAGAGAACATCACATGGGATCAACTTGCCTTTTACATAGTGAAGTGAAAGGAGGAAGTGCTATATGGATATTCATTTCAAAGGCCTAAAAAGTTAAGATGTTTATAAACACTTTCACTGTCTAACATTACACAGTGGTAGATAGGGGATTCAGGGCTAAGTTTAAACCGAGACCTGGTTTTACTTGGTTATTTGGCAAACACCTAAAAACATCCATTTAAATTGAAAGTTTACTGATTAAACACACGCACACACACACACACACAAAACCCCTCAAGAAATTAAAAGAAGCATTTATATTGAAACTATGATTGAGTGATTATGCAAAACAAACTTCAGATTTTGTTACAGTCTCTTTCCTTTTGGAGTTGAAGTATCAGAGTCTCTTAGTTTCAGAACAACTTTTCATTGATGAAAAGGAAAAGGTTAATTTTACTCTCAGTCCTGATGTGAAGTGCATCCATTTATCCTGTTTTTAACAGACAGACAGATGCAAGGTACAGGAGAGACAAGATAGAAAAGATGGGTGAAACATGACTTTTGTTGATGCTTTTGGAACACGGAACCGCTAGTTAGTTACAAGTCGATGTTTTGGCTGGCAAACCTACCAAGACACTTGGTGCATGGACCCTGATTAGTTATGATCTGGTGAGGGCCATCATCTGGTTAGATCCATTTGCTTTAGATAAGGCAGGTTTGGATGAGTGCAATATATTTGACTTCAGGATTCAATGAAAAGTCAAGAGAATGAGAGAGGATAGGAGCAAATGAACAGGACAGAAAATCACTCAGCAAGGAAAGGGAATATGATACTGGCTCTTATGTGCCTCTGTGGTACTGGCAATTAGATATTCCCACTGCTGGCCTGTGGACTGGGCATCATGACAACAGGATAACTTTCAGCACTCACAAGAGAAAACAAAGTTCCTTAAATAAGGCCCACCCACCTTACTCTCAGGAAGAAAGTCTTTTAGATGTGTCAGATGAGTTGAGATGGCAGGTCAGGAGATGAACTGGTGGAAGAGGGTTCTTTTCTTTTTAAATCTCTTTTTAAGAACCTCAAAAAGGAGTAAAAGTAGGGCATATTTTGTCCTCATTATTTCGTCCACCAATTAAATCCATTTCCATAAGGCCAAATTTGACATAGTAAACAAAATAATGCAGGAACAAATTTACCTAAGTATAATCTCAACACAGTCTTTGACTTATATTAGTAGGCCTCATTGTTTGGACTAAGTCAGTTTCTCTATCTGATTTTCTTGCACATTCATCATCGTAAACAGCTCGATCTATTTTTCACAGTTATTGTAACATTTTATGAACTTTTACATACTTTTTACAATTGAGCTTAGGGTAATTGTATAGGTCCAGTAATAACAACAGAAGTATCTGAGTGCCTTCTCTTAGTGCACAAGGAATCCCAATTTGGGGAACAGTTAGAAGACATAGTCCAGGACCTTTGCAGTCTCCTCCTGGATTTGTCCCTGATTACCCAATCCATCCAGGTACAGGTAGATGTGAATTCCCTTTCTCCTTAAGTGTGATGACACTACTGCCAGGCATTTTGTGAACATTCTTGGTATCATGGGGTGTACAAAGGCAGTCCCCCTATATTAGTAATGGTTGGATACCACAGTGAATCTTAGAATTTTCCTATGGGTTGCATGGAAATACACATCCTGCAAGTTGAGAGCTGTGAATCAGTCCTGAGCTTGAAGAGATGGAATGATGGAGGCAAGTGTTACCATCCTGAACTAGAGATTATGGGTGTATTTGATGAGTCTTCCTACATTTTGGATAGGATAAAGATCCTTTTTCTTCTTCAGAATACAGAAAATACACTGCCCCCTGAATTATGGTGGCACCTCCTTTATGGCTCCTAGCCAGTGAAGCCACTTCTGCTTGTAACAGGCTCTTGTGAGAAGAGTCCTTGAAGGATGGTAGGTAAACAGTAGGGGTAAACAGTAGAAATAGATGAAGTGACCATGGGTGATGATCTACAACACCCATCTGTCCAATGCTGTGGCAGATCATGCCTAGTGGAAAGGGGTAAGGCAGCTACTAAAGATGGTGCTTTCTTGTCTGGAGTTGATGTGGCTCCCAACAGTCCTGTCAAATGTATTGATGTGCCTTAGGAGTGGGACGCATCACTGAGGAAAAAGTCTGAAGACATCCTCTTCTTGGCATGGTACTCAGGTTACATGGAGTGATAAAATGGAACCTGTTATGACTGGGATTGAGGACAGCATGGGTGGCCTTTGAGTCCTGTAGAGAGTGCTGTCAGTTCATTTGCTAAATAATTCCATGCCCTCCAAGGGCAGGTCCTTGGTCATTACATGCACCTCCCTAGAGATGCCTGATTATTGGAGCCATGATACTCAAAGTATAGACACTGTCATGCCATTGATCTGGCCTCAGTGTTGGAGGTGCCCGTTGACACCTGTATAGCCATCTTGGCCTCCAACTGGCCTACCCTGATAGTTTTCCTCAGTTCCCTCCATTGTCATGTGGGAGTTTCGAGAGAAAGGGCATCACTCTATCCCAGGTTAAAAAGTTATGTTTGTCCAGTAATGCCTGACAATTTGCCACTTTGAGTTGTAATGAGACAGAGGAGTAAGATTTTCTCTCGCATAGGTTGACTCTTGTTGTGTCCTTGTCCTGAGGCGTACTTTTGTTTCATTTAGATTTCTTCTGTACTGCTGAGATGACTAAACTAAAGAGCCTAGTTTGAGGTGGGCAAAGAAGTACTTGAACCCAGATTGAGAGCTGGTACTGCTTCTTTACCCATTCTGCACTTGGTGTTATCATAGCCGGCACCTGCCAGAGGGTCTAGCTAGGTCAAGCAGCCCCTTATTTATGGGGGGGATTGGACCAAGAATTGCCAGGATGTCAAACAACTTGTGAGATTTCTCTGATATGACCTGTGTCTCTAGTTCCAAAGTCTCAGCAATTCTCTTAAACAGTTCTTGGAATGCCTCAAAATAACTTTGTGCTGATATTACTATTAAGGACCCTGCCTCAAAGGGTGGCAATGGGTGACATAGGGTAACAATGATGACAAGCCTTTGGTGGTGAAACATGACAGTGTTGTTATTCTGCCTCCAAGTCTAGCTCTTCATGGTAGTCTGGGTTTGGCAATCTGGCCAGAGAAATTGATGGGGAAAACAATCTCCTCCTCTTCCTTGAATGAGGTGCCAATTGGCTCCTAGGGGCCTGTGAGGGCAAACCCCAGTACACCCAACAGGGACACAGCAGCCTGCCATTGAAGCATGACTGACTTGTTTGATATTAGCCAATCCAACACCATTCCTGCCACAAAGGCATCTGAGCCTGATAAAGAAAACAGACAGCCCTTTTACTGATGTTGACCACAGATCTCAGAGCAAAGTATTCTCTGCTCAAAAGTGGCAAGAATGTACATTACAGGGATGGAGGAAAGGAACAGACCTCCTCAGTGGGCAGCGCAAGGCATATGGCAGTCTTGGTACCAGGAATTGCACCAGTAACAGTAGCTGTTTCAGTATCGATGGCAGTCCTGGCTTTCCCCATGGCTCATCTTCGGCTGTAAGCATTGCCAAAAATATGATATATTTAGCTTATATAACACGGACAGCTTATATAACACGGACATCCCCAAGAAACACTGCTATTCCAGAGAATCCAATTTTATGCACATGAGGTTCAGAAACACCCTACAATGGGATCCACACTGACACACAGTCGAAAAAGATTAATTTATCTCAGTGAAAAAAATAAACATTTATTAAATCATCAAAATTCTTGTGGTAACCCAACCATTTGTTGGTAGGAAAAGGCCATATTTATAGAAAACATCTTAACTACTTGTGACATGTTAATCAATCCATGAGTCTACTTTAAAAGCAAGATTTTAAAGAAAAAAATCAGAATAGGAAACAGAAGCGGAGATATAGCAGAACCTCACACACAAACACTTCTCTAATCTTCAAGCTATACAATCTGCACAAAAATAGCATTCTTCCTAGTTCTCAGCAAAGACTTAACAGGCTGTGAAGTGAGGTCTCATATTACTGAATTTTTCTTGGTTTTACAAACAGACTGTGACATATTGGCTAACACATTATGAAATATTCTCATACATAATTAAATTGAAACAAGCACTAGCAAAAATAAATGAACAATCTACAATTCGTGCTACATTATCTTTGATTTCATTTTTGTTTATTTAGGAGCCAAGCTCACTAATTCAAAATGGGACTCCCAGTCATGCATGTGAGTTAGCAAAGTTCTGAAGGAGAATTTTTCTCCTTCTGTATTAAAAGATACAATGCACACAGATTTCAAACACATTGGGCTTGGTTCTGATTTCACTTACACCAGCTTTGCAGTCATGTAACAGCATTGATGCCAATAGAGTACTTCTGATTTATACTGATATGTGTAGGAACAGGATCAGATCGACAGCTGTCCTTGTTTTTACTTATAGGAAAATGTGATTCCATATTGGTCATGTTCCCAAACAGAATGTTTATGTCTTTACAGTTATTTAGCCCCCTTTATTTGAGGTATTTAAAGCACATTACAAAAACTAACTAATAAATCCCCACAATGGGATGATAAAAATATCATCTTCTTTTATGGATGGAGAAACTGAGGCACAGAAGAGTCCAGTACTTACACAAAGCCACATAACAATTCTGCTGGAAGAGCCAGGATTTGAATTTGGTGTGAATGAAAGTAAGGTAGTAAGTGCGACAGCTCTTGGCTTAGTGCTGGCACACGCACTTTAAAACCAACATGCAGCAACCACTATTATACATAGAACCCTAGAAATGTAAGGTTGGAATGGACCTTGAAAAGATATGAACCCTTAGGGTTCTCTGAACTCCCCCCAGAGAAGGGGTTGTAATTGTGAATGTCTCTTGTATGCGCTGCGCAATGGGGGAGGATCCTTGTACCCTCCTCTTCCTCCCATATACTCAAGTAACAGCCTGTCCCAGTATGACTCTGATTCTGTAAACAAAAGTAGAATGGACTGGCTCCTGCTTAGAAACCAATTAATGAATCATCTGTCCATAAAACCAGTTTCTCATTTGCAGTGAGTACAGTTAACAATTCCTACTCTATACACACCAATTGTTAGCTAAGAGGGACCCATCTCTATTAACACCAATAGAGAATTTCAAAATACTAAACTCCAGCTTTTTTATTTCTAATAATCCATTGCAAATGTATGTGCTTCATATGTGAGATCATATGTTATCTTCAGTTGTTTGAAAACTCACCCCTTCTATTTTGACTGTTGCCATTACTTTCAGTTTGTCTAATTTAGGGACCAATCCAATTTTCATTGACTTCTATGAGAGTTACGTCCGTTCCTTGGGTTATAAGCTCTTTGAGGTAGGGATCATATCTTCCTTCTTTCTGTAAAGTGCTGTGCATATTTATGGTACTATATAAATATATAATAAAAGATAATAATCCTTTTCCATTTTAAGGTTGTTGACATTGTCTTCTAGGCACCTGGCTTATTGGGAGCTGCAGAAGCACCTTACAGAACCATAAGCCCAGAAATGAGTTAAAAAGAACAGCATATTCTGTACCAAAAGTAGCCATCGTTCCTTTACTCCTTAGCAAATAATGATCCTGGTTTTAGGTGTGCACAAATTCCACTCCACCCCATTAATCTTTATTTAGAAGACATAACGCATAGCGTCAGCCTTGAAGATCACAAGAACAGCCAGATAGCACCCATAGTAATATTAGAGATAGGTCTTTCAAACCTAAAATACACAGTCATCCACAACAGGTACTCTCCTGAAGAGCTATTATCTTTACCAATCCATCCAAAATGATCATCTGACAACACGGTCAAAGAACAAGCAGGGGTCTCTCCAAATTCTCAGAGGTCTAAACAATCCCCATGGCTGGTATTATCACTGACATTCACTATTGTATACAGAGCTGCATCATGTGCCCTCCGGGAATGACGCTGTCACACTAAGCTACAGGCACACCTTTCTTCTGTTTCCTACTTTCTGCCACCTCTCCAGCCAACAAAATCCCCACCAATACACAATCTCCATGTAAAAACAACACATCTTCCCAATTTACACTGCAATTAGAACGTGTGCTGTCATAATAGTAACCCAATTGGAACATTAAGACTCAAAATAGCAGGCTTCAAAGAAAATGGTAAAAAGACACAACAGGTGGGTCTAACGTAAAACCTGCACGCATGGACGTGTGCACACAAACAAGCACGCTTATGTGTATGCTAATGCACTGAGTATTTAGACTCCAAATATCATCTCTTCCTGGTGTACCAGAGATTTATATGTGTAACATCCATTAAGGCTACTCAGTAAAGAAATTAGTTAGTAATAAACAAATTCAGCAAGTATTTTAATTGTGACAAACACAGTTCTGATGCTGGATGTTACTGTGCAATGCCCCTCCTGGTGTAAAACAGGTTGTGAGCCTCAGAGAAAAAGTGCTGTTGAACCCCCTCACTGTTGATATCTGCTAGAACATTCTTTTATGTGCTACCATTCTGTTTGCGACCAGTTGTACCAGGCACATAAGGCAGGGCAGATGATCAAAAAATATCACATGTGGATTTCCTCCCAGTTCGTTTGGAGTACATAAGTTAGTGTCATTAGAATGATTTATAATACATCTCTACAGCTTTCCACAGTATCAGGAGCCTTTAGCCTTACCTTCCCCTCCTAAATTTTAACCCTTAACATGTCTATATTTTGATAGTACTCAAGGGGCTGTTTTGGAGGAAGTGAACAATAAAGGATCTAGACATGCTTTCCACCTGTCTCTCATTATAAGGGATGTCTCCTGTTATATTATCTTGATTTATCACGTAGGCCTTCTTGTTCTCCACATTTTATTATTTTACATTCTTCTTGACGGAACATGCAATTTTCTTATGCGTATGTATGTGTTTCTCCCGCGGACAAAGTCATTCTCTGCATAGGTTCTTCAAGCAAACTTGAAAAGACACAAGTGACCAAATGTACAACAGATTGTCTGACCACCAAATAGATCATGTCAAGGCTTCTCTTCCCTTGCTCAGTGGCAAATGTCAAGAACTTACTATGAAGAGCAATACTTGGAAAATAGCAAGTGACAGGAACCTGCTTGAAATAAAACTGAATTGCACTCAAGGTTCATTAAAGTAAAAGGGAGTTTCCAGAAAGTGAAAACTTTAAATTACCAGCAGATTTTTAAATAAATATTTTACTGACATGTCTTTGGGATTCATCACTGTAGTATTGGAGTGCCTCTTCACTGCAGTATTATTATTCCCCATTTACTAAGGAGGAAACTGAGGCATAGAGAAGATAACTCATTTGCCCAGATCACACAAGGAGTCTGAGAAAGAACCAAAATAGAGTCATGTTTCCTGACTCCTTGAACTGTTCCTAATCACAAAATCATCTTTTATCCCAAGGTTGTCCTCAGTAGATGTTGTGTAAGAAACAACACATTAGTAAGAAAATAACATTACTAATGCACTGAGGGTAACACATTATAGAACATCAGGTGAAGGTGTAAGAAACTGACCACTGTCATCAGAGAAATGCTATATGCAGGTACAAATAATTGCCTGTCCTCCAAGTGGACAAGGTCAGTTTTCTATTAGATGCTTGCAGTGGCGTTGTAGCTGCATTGGTCCCAGGATTTTAGAGTGGGTGAGTTAATATCTTTTATTAGGTCAACTTCTGTTGGTGAAAGAGACAAAGTTCTGAGCTAGAATTAGGCAGGCGGGCAGACAGATAGAACATTACAAAGTGACTGTGTAACTTTACTTTTCAAAAACAGAAGCTATAGCAGTCCTGCCTAACACTGCATCTGTAGATGCACATCTCTACTCATTTGCATCTAGTAAAAGTGTGTGTGAAGGGCCGAATGAAATGCTGAAAACCTTTTCTTGGGAAGTGCTTTCCCTCTCAACCCAGATGATTCATGTGGTGCCTATAGAGTATAGTTATGACCTTCCTTCAAGCTCAAAGCATGTGTAAAATATATATGACAGGAGCACATTTTGTCTGGGCCTTAATCTGGTATTTCTTTGGACAAACTTTCAAACACCTGAAAATCTTCTGTTTTATTCAGATCAAATTTATTATCCCTTTTTATATATCCAAATTGTGAAGACATCTATCAGCCTCATTGGAGGTAAAGAGATGTAGGGAAGGACAAGCTCTTGATTCTAATGGAAGTCAGTGGGATATGTGTGAACAAAAATTGATACCGAACACAGGACAGCATTGTGATTACTGAAAAGTAAAGCAGCACTCCTGTAAGCAAGGGCTATTAGTTCGGAAACCCAGAGAGCAGAGACAATTATTACCAAAAAAGTAATGTCTAGGTTAAAAATTAAACAGGACTTCCATCTTAGTCTCAAAGGAAAGACTAAACCTGGAATATGAGATTCAGCCTCCAAGTAGGGACCATCTACTTAATAGAAGATTTAAGGTAAGATTTTATGTCCCTCGTTTTGTGATCCTCTCTGAAATTTTGAGTCCACTCCATCATTGCCCTGCATCTTGCACAGTCTAACAACAGTGCAGAGTGGATAAGTAATATTTCCATTCTGATTTGCATTTTACACCCACTTTGCATTTCTTTTTCAGGAGGCACGAGGCTCAAAGAAACAATGAATCAGATCCACCAGCTGGAGCATGGAAAGCTGAGAGACAGATGTGATCATTGCTGTATTGTAAGATGAAATGCTGCCATGTCCATTATACTTGGAGCGCAGTCTGAAGCAGAGAATGTTTAAAACAACAGTCCCCATAGACTGATGGGAGCCTAGTTGCTAGTGAATACAGGCAAGGCTTTGAAAACCATGCTGTCCCATTAGCTGTAATATAATATGTGAACAAGAATGTTAAATCCACTTCTTAACCAGTGCAAACATATAAACAAACTGGTAATTTAGGGCTTTTGAAGGGGACCCATGAATTCTAAGATTTACCTGAAGAAAAACAAAAAAACAAATCCCAAAAATAACCTCTGTCAACGAATCCCAGCTGCTTTGGAAAAGAATTGCCAGCCACTAGATTTCTGAATACTTGAGCAGGTATGTTCTAAAGGTTCCTGCAGATGGCTGAGATATGATCAAATAAAAGCAAAGTTTGCACAACTTGAATTATTTGCCAACGATCAGTTCCTATACAACTTACTCGCAATGCTAGCTACTGTTAGAAGCTGCTCCTGCTCCTATTGAATAAGAGTAATACATTAATAAAATTTAGGAATTCAGTAATCTTTTTCCTCTGGAGATCCTAAAGCACTTTATTAAGATGGATAAGTATTGTTACACCCATTTTACATATGGAGAAACTGAGGCCCAGAGAGACCATAATTTTCAAAGGCTCAGGCAGGAGCATGCCATGAGGCCCACGTTAAAGAAATGCCTAGTGAGAGACAGAAGGTAGAAAGGGTACATATCCCGGTACAAGGGGAATAGATTTGAGTAGAGTGGAGAGGGGGGATTGCAGTGCAGCATCTGACTGCTGGGAAAAGAGGTGGCAGGCAAAAGAGGCCAAGAGGAAGAGGCACCCTTAACCCTTCCTAAGAAGGTCTATGAGCCTTAAAAAAATTTCCTCAACCTCTCTGACCTCACAAGGTCCCAGAGAGGGACAGTTTGCCCTGGAAGCCATACATCACCTCTGTGATGAGCTGAAGGGGGAGCTAGAAAGGCCGACACAGTGGAACCAAATCCTATCTGTCCCAGTCAGAATCACCATTGCACTCACTATTCTTACCACTGTTCCCTTAAACAGGACCATCACAGACACCAGCTTCAGCCAGTCAGCTGCCTCTGTATACCTAGACGGCTTCCTAAAATGTTACGATGTGCAGAGTTAGCACAACAGGCCCGACTGACCTCTGAATTTCTTCAGTGGAGGTATTCTGGCATAAAACTTGAGCGAGGCTTTGGTGAATGAGGCCCCATGTTAGTTTCTTTCTAGACAGCCAGAATGTCAGCAAAACTATAAAAGATTATATTTAAAAGTTAAACTCTTAAGATATCATTTCTAAAGGCAGAACATTTGATTTCAGACTGCTTTGAAACATCAGGACTTCTTATAGCTCCCCTTTCCCTCTCTCTCCAGTAAAATATTAGATAAAGCTATCAAAAAACAATTTCTTAACCACAAAGTCTTTGTGAAAGCCACAAGATCAATTTGAAATCATGTTGCAGAACCTGGGACAGTTTGGAACCTGAAAAATCCAAAATTTACCTACAACTTAAGCTGAAACCCTTTGAAATAATCTTTTTATTTAAAGATGGAAACATTTCCTGAGTTTCCAACATTAATAGCGTAAATACTTTTCTTAAATATTTGCTTCTTCTCAATTTCCCTTCCCCTCAGATGATATAAAATACGTATAATGATTAACCCATAAAAGCTAAACAAATGCCACTGCTATTACCTTAGGCTGGATTCTTCTGTTTCTTCTCATTTGTAAACAACACTTATTGAAGAAGCTGAGATCACAGCAGTTTTTGCCACTCCTTTCTCCCCCCATAATACCAATTCTCCATGTCTTAAACCCGTCTCCATGAAATTTTTCACCTTTAACATTTAAATCCAACACTGTCGGTTGTCTAATCCAAATCTCTCGAGCAGGTGCATCCCTATCTAAATAACAGTTCGATCACTTTTACAGTGGAGCTTCTTGGTGTCAATTATATATTGCTTTACCACAGTTCCTCAGCATTGCCACAAACCAAATATCCAACCTAACTGTGTATATTAGCATCTTTGCTGACGTGCTAGGAAGTCTTTGAGGACTTAGTACCAGCACAACATGTTCATCAATTAGGCTCAGCATGATTGCAAAACTGTCCCTTGAGATGCAAGGGGTATCATTTTCTTTCCATTTTTTTTAAAGAAGCGTCCTTAGCGTTGGCTCTAATGCTGTAAACAGAAACGCTTTGATTCACAAAGTTTCAAATAAATTACCACACACTCGCTCGCACCAGAGCATCCCATCTATCGCTTCCTGCTTGACCTTAAAACAGAAAGTTGAAATTACTTATTTTCAATAGTCCTGCCTCTGCTCATAGTTTAATCTTCCATCATCCCTGACAGCCTTTTAGGCTTTCCATTAGCAAAACAAATGCTTGCAGAGAGCGAGCTGCTTAGGTTTGGAATACTAAGGAAACAGACTTCAGTGATTCGATAATTATAGTAAATCTGTTATCTATTTTTATATTATCAGCAGGATCCATTAGGGAATAATTAACAGTTTCTGTTCATCTTGTCCCTGTATTTTCCTTCTGAGGATGAGAAAAGCAAATTTTATAAGATAATGATGCATGGAAAAGTTGGGTTTTTTTAAAATTAAGAAAGGATGATAGCAACACAAAGAATGTGACAGTGAGATCATTACCGGGTAAGGTTAAAAACAAAATATCCAAGTCATATTGACAGTGTTTGTGACATGTTGAAACTGGAGCGGTCAAAATATTCCATTCAAAACTTTATTTTTTCAACAAAAAATGACCTTTTGTCCAAAATTCAAATTCAAAATGTTCTGATCTTTTGAGTAAAAAATGAACCAAAAGCAGAAAATAAATTATTTTTCCCCCTTGTCTATCTCCTTCCTCCCCCTTTTTGCAATCGAAAAATTCTAAGAAAGGGGAGAGAGGAAGGGAAAAAAGAAAAATGGTGAGAACAGGGAGAGAAAGGAGGGAAAATCCAAAATCTGAAAAAAAAAAACCCCCCAAAAGTTACAATTTATGTACTATTATAGGAAATTGAACTCTTCCCAAAAAATGCATTTTTTTCAACATTTTTTCCACAAAACAAATTTAGCATTTTTCAATGCAGGTTTGACAAGTGGAATCTCTAATCATGAGAAACGTTGTAGAGGATTAGAAATCTTTATATTACTGACAATTTACCAATGAAAAATAATAAATGCTATGTTGTAAGCCGTAAGATCCAAAATAAAGACCAGATGCCACCCCTGAATGCACATGCTGTTCCAGAGGAAGTCAATGGGTGTTCTGTGCCCATGGGGGTTTGGAGGAGAACAGGAAAAGAACAGGGAAAAATGGAAAAAACTGAATACTCCAAAAGGATATAATGTCTGTCCCAATAAGGAGCTAAGTATTTCATTGTGAAGACACTATTGAAATAAGTATTTGAGTTGATGGGCAATTTGATAGAATTTTTGCTTTTGAGATTGTCTCAAGCTTGAGACAGTTTTGAGTTTGAGAACATTTTGAGCCTGTGCTGTTTGTGGTTGGAGGACAAAATTTTGGCTGTCCCAGAAAATTTTGAGACACCCAGGAGGCCTCAGTTAAGAAAAACTTATATCTAGGAGGCCTGAGCTAATGACATCTGTGTCCAAGAGGTAGCAAGCCAGAAGCCTTCAGATGAAAGAAGCTAAGTCTTCCAAAAGTGGAACAGAATGCAAAGTTTCTTTTGCCCATGTATCACCAAAACTTGATGGTGGAAGTTGCTTTGCCTTTGCCAGAATAAGCTGACATATGACCCTCTAAATGCAGGCCCATTGGGCAATGATGAATATAAATGTATGGCTATCTGGTTAAATTCCTCTTTAACCAACTCCAGATTGAATCATGAGGATTCTCCAGAGTTGAGCATAGTAAAGACAAATCTCTGGGATGTGCACATAGGTGTGGGAAGAATGTTGGCAGGACAATAAACTCATTAACGTGGAATTCTGTCACTGTTTTAGAGAAGAATCTTGGGTGACACTGTAACACCAAATTTAGTATAAGATGGATCAATCACTAGAGCTTGACGCAAACTGACTTGAGGAATTTAAGTCACTAACACCAGGACAGTAACCTTCCATGAAAGAAATCTGAGCTCACAACTACAAGGTGGTTCAAAAGAAGCTTTTGGCAGTCTGGGTAAGCCCACATTCATTTTCCATGCCACAAAGCATTTCTTCCTGGGGTGTTTCAAAAGCGTCAAGTCCTTTATGAATCTTACAAGATACTGCTAAGACCTTGGTGAATCTTTGACTACTTCATGATAGGTTGCAACATCTGTCAAATGAAGCCAGACAAAATTAATCTGTTGTTTCAGACTAGTTATAAAAGTAGTTAAATACATTTTGTGGGGGGAAATCCAAGAGTCCACACCACAAGTTCCACTACGTGTCAATGATCTAACTTGCTGTAACTGAAATCACTCCCAATAGGAAAATAACGGGAGCTGTGGGGTGCTGAGAACTTCTGAAAATCCTCCACTTCGTTGCATAAAGGGGAACGGAGCTCTTTTGAAAATCTAACTCTGTGTGACTTGGCCATGGTCACACAGCAAATTAGAGCCAGAGCTGTATATATATATCCTTATTATTTCATGTATAAATAATTGTAAAATATTCCTGCAATAAGCATCATAAAGTATCAGGGCAAAATTCTCCTCATAGCCCCATGTAGATCTTTGCTAATATTCTGTACTCTCTACCTGCTGGAGCTCTCAGAGGGTGAGAGTTACCCTGCAGCTATGAAGAGAGAATTTTCCCACTAGATATAGATGGAAAAGGTTTGTCCTGATGACGCTAGGAATCACTCCCTTGATGTCACATCTAACATTAATAAAGATATGTAAATACACCTAATTTTAGAAATCTGTCGGTCTTCCCCAAGTCATGAGGTTTCTCTGATTATAACTGCTTCAGTTATCACTAGAGAAAAGCTCAGTTGTAGAGTTAGGTGTATTTATTGTAGTGTAATTACACATCTAAGCAAACAACTCCAAAAAAAGACTAGACTTTAATCTGAGAAATACCAAGATCAGCTTCCCATTTTCCAGTGATGGCATCACTAGACAAAGATATCCACTGCTGAAGTGCAGACCAGATCTATTGGCAACAGCTGAAGGTGAGTTCCTTTGGAGTACGACCCCTAATATATGATGGTGGTTTTGCCCAGCTGTTCTTTTGTTCTAAAAGCAGTTTCACCTCCAAAATATGGAAGATCACAAAGAAGATAGTGCGAAAAGATCCAGCCATATTTTTAATGGGCTACAGATCATATATGTTGTGTTGTAGCAGTGTTTTGTGCTGCATGTTAAGCATTGACTGTATAATGCTGCAGTGGCCCCAAAGAGGTAGTCTAGATGACCTAATCGGTATTTTCCATGTGTAACTTCAATGACTCATTCTGTGTCTCCTCTGAACTATGGCTGGAATGCTATAGTTTGCAAACAGTAAATCTTACATGGGTTGTTTTTGTCTCAGAGAAGCCAGTATAAATGAAAGCTATTGATAAATTTCATGTTACATTTTATGACCACCTTGAGTTAGAGACATTCCGTTTACACTGTTATTAATGTTATTGTTATTGATTATTTGTATTACAGCATGACTGAGATCACGGCCTCATAGTACTAGGTGCTTACATATGCAAAGTAAAACAGTATCTACCCTCAAGAGTTTATAATCCAAATAGACAAAATAGGAAGAAAAGAAGTGATATCGAGACCCAGTAACATCATATTTTAAGTACCGAGGAGGATTTGGTCTCAAGATAACCAGTCAGGAGATACAGCCGGGGAGGTACTGAGCAACTAAAGGGTTAACTGGTAGGCATCTAAACTCAAGTGAATTGTTCAGAAGAGTGCTCTAATTCTGGTGTCAGCATCTACCTAATGACAGCGGGAAGAGGGCAAACAAGTCATCTTTCACACTACTTAGTTCCTTCAAATCCCCACAGTCCAATAGTTCAGGAAATCTGTGCAGCTCATCACACTGTAACCAAATATTGGTAGGACAAACCCATGCCCTAGCAGGCCAGAGAAATTGTGGTTCTGCTGCGGATCCCAGGAACTCTAAGAGATTGCTTTCAAACTAGAGCATCTACCTTATGTCCAGCCAGAATATGGAAAATTTTAAAAGGGGTGCTGTCAATTTACATTTTATATGCTTTAAACATATTTTAACCTATGTTATTAATAGCACCTTAGTTTATTAAAAATGAATTAATTTTAAAATTCAACTTACATATCACTATTTATTCTCTGTTTCTTTTTGCATTTGCTTCAAGGTGGAAAATAAAAGAAATTAAGTCAGTTTCACATTTCTTTCTGATCAGTTTCACTTGCAGGTTCTTAACCGTCTTGTCCAAAACCCACTGAAATCAATGGAAGAACTCCCACTGATGTCAATCGATTTGGATCAGGCCCTTAGGACTGCAATGTTTGGGTTTCAAATACTGCAGAGGAGAGCTGATTTGTTTAAAATAACAGTTTTCATGAGATTAAAAAATTGACATAAAATTTCTATAGGTCTTTGATTTTATAAAAAGTTTGTGTTTAGACAATTTAAAATTTTGGGACAAATTTCACTTGGTGATGTCCCTTTAAATTGTGTATAATCTCAGAGAACTAGATTCTGCTCTAAATCACACCTGTGTAAATCCACAATAACTTCACTAAAGCTAAATGAGTTATTCTGGATTTAAACCAATGTAACTGAGAGTAGAATTGGCCCACTGATCTCCCATTTTCTCTAACCTTCTCAAGTAGGTACTTCTGATTTGTCTGCAGCAAGATTCCTTTTTTGATTTTGTATATCGGGTAATTGTCTTCATTGACATAAGACTTTATCTGATTCTGTCTTTGGACTGCAGGTGTCTGGTCTAGTAGAGACTGTAATGAGAACAGATCACAGTATTTTGTATCTGTATCTCTATACATATATTTCAAAGTTATTAAATGAGCAAAAATGTGTTGTTTTACTTTTGAGGCAGTGAGCTTCTGTATGAATAAGCTCTTAATAACTAAGGCTCTTATGGCTGGTCATGTATCCAGTGAATTATTAATAATAGCTGTTACAATTTAATTGCTTACCAAAGATACTTGAATACAGTCTGTCTCACTTGATTTTTGGTCTGTTTTTCCTTTGCATACTGAATGACACACATCTCCCCGAGGAGCCCTTCCTATTGGACGAAATATCACGTGTAGGATAAATCCAATAACAATACAGAGGGCGATACATTTATTAGAACAACAAGAAATAATAGTGCACTCAAGTTACACAGGGAATTGTATCAAACTCATTACCTTGGTAGATAGGTACCTAGACGTACTCATACCTAAAAGAAGTAACCAGGTGATCTTATTACTGTAAAACCTATTCTTCCTCACCCCATCCCCTGACCACTATCTGTTAGTCCCTCTTGTCAAGACATATCTAAAATGAGGTTGTCAGTGATCCTGGGAAGAGACCACATCTTGTCATTTATACTGCAAAACACCTAGCACACTTTTGGGTGATGAAAAAACAATTAATAAAATAATCATAATAATAAACAAAGTAACAGTGGTAGAGTTTGTGAAAATACACAGAGGAATAAAGAATGCACAACCAAGTAATTCAGATACACTTAGTGTATTACAGCCTATATTGCATTTGTTCTGCTGTCCAAAATTTCTTGAGTTTTTATTTAATCTCACTTATTATGCTTTATTTAGAGTTACTATGTATTATTTTAATTACAATGGCATTGTGCTAGGTGGTATATTGACATTAAGCAAATACAAAAGTCCCTGCCCCAGAAAATTATGTCTCATGTAAAAATGCACAGAGGGGATGAGGCAAACAGAAGGGTGGGATAAGGGAGGATGAGGAGGTAATAGTGAAACAATTAAGTTTTGCAGGGTAAGAAGCAATCACAGTTTACCACCTGTGTAGCCATGATTGATTGGCAAAGTTTTGTAGCAAGAAGTGTTTTGAGAAAGTTATGGAATGAAGGTCAGATTTAACAATAGGGATGACATTTTCAAAATAGTGTAGCTAAGCTACAAATGTAAAGCATGAGCAAAGTAGATAATTAAGCATCAATTCATCATGAACAACAGGAAACTGCAAAGTGCACATGCAATAACATGAAAATATTAACCCTTCAGATCCTATTAAAACTCCAGAACTTGAGGAAATCAAGGTTCAACCAACAAAACAAAACATTTCTTGGCAATTGTATCATGGCTTAGGTGGCCATATGAGGTGTGAGGTATATGGCTAATGTAGTTTAAATCAATGGACATATACAAGAGTTGGATTTGAAAATGCCGTTGCACAGTCAGATTATTATAAGGAAATAGAATGTATATGGAAAGAAAAATAAAGACTGCCATAGCTGTATGATTTTTGATTATATCTAAAACAAATTAAATGGGGGTAGTAACATGCCTATATATAATGCAAGTTCAATAAAAACAAAAGTGAAGCCACAAAGAGAGGGTCAGAAGGACTTATTAGTAATTGTGCACTCATTCAGTTATTTAATAAGCTAAGAAAAGGGGTGAAGTTAAAAAGGAAAAATAATTTGGGATATTTTCCCCTATATTTAGTTTTTTTAAATATTCCTTATAATGCATTCAAATATTTTAAAAGCACTGGCTGATCCGGGAACCAGCCTTCCAGTGACTGCTTAATCTAGCACTTTCAGCTTCATCCAAAGCCTTCTGATCTTGGGTGGAAGCCATTATCAGCTCCAAGCTAAATGACAATGAATAGCAATAGGGAGGCAAGGTGGGGGAAGTGGTATCTTTAAGTGGACCAACTTCTGTTGGTGAGAAAGAGAGCTTTCAAGCTACACAGAGCTCTTCCCTGTCTGGGAAAGCCACTCAAGACTTGCCTACACATAAATCCGAACAGTGGCAAAGCTGCACCACTGTAGCGCTTCAGTGTAGACGCTACCTATGCTGATGGGAGGGTTGCTCCTCTCAAGGTAAGTAATCACCTCCCTGAGAGATGGTAATTAGGTCGACAGAAGAATTCTTCCATCAATCTGCTGTCTGCACAGAGAGGTAAATTGGCTTAACTGCACTGCTCAGGGGTGTGGATTTGTCACACCCCTGTGAAACCAATTTAATTTTCTAGTGTAGACCGGGCTGAGAATGTCACAGCTAAACACAAGGTGGAACAGACTGTTTAGCATAAACAGCTAACACATTTTCTAAGGGATCATTCAAGGGAAAGTGGCCTGTTAACATATCATAGGCCAAAAAAAGGGAGGTTAGCAAGTAGCTCTGTGTAGTTCAAAATGTTGTCTCTCTTACCACCAAAAAATTGGTCCAGTAAAAGCTATTACCACACCCTTCTTGTCTCTCTAATGTCCTGGGAACAATGGAAAAGCTGGGCATGGAGGAAACACCACTGCCAACAACCAATGGCAGTGATCCTTAATGCTATGTTTTGTGCCCATTCAGATCAGCGCATATTCTCATGGGCCACTCCCTTGAAAAGAATATTGCTTAGTTAAAGGACAACATAACTAGAAGTCAGACAGACAACTTCAACTGTCAAAAGTTCCATAATAAATATTGTGTGTCATAAAATTACTATGTGCACTTAGGGATTATTCTTTATTATGGATCTTTTCCTCAAGCAGAGGGATTTGTACTTTGCCTTCTCTTTTTAAAGGAGCAGGTTGGTATGAACTGGGGCAGGATAACTGTCACTGTCTCTTGGGGTCGTCCCTCAAGGAGCCTCAGCTTCTCCTGACTGACCCTCCTTAGTTTGCTCTCCAGCAGGTCTAGCCCCTCACCTCAGTCCTTCACTTTTTGCACTTGCCTTCTGTCTCCTGGAGGCAGCCTGGTGCAGGCTGTTCCCACCTTGCTATCCCTGGCCTTTTTGTCTCCCTTCTCTTGCTGTACTCTCCCCTTTATAGCTGTTTCCACTATTGGTTGCAGCTGTGGGTGCCAGGGCTCCATGGACTGGCAGCTCAAGCTGCTTGCTTGTAAACAAAAGCAACTCTTCTCCCCCCTCTGTCTATGCTGATTATGGGGTTTGTAGACTCCATTATAGTAAGACCCCGTTACATTCTAGTAAGTGCCCATCAAGATTTCTTATTCTGACCATGCAAAAAACCCAAAAAACCACAAAAATGTACCATTCAATGGATATTATGCCGGAGTCACAGATGTGATCATGGAAAAGTAATTTGACTTCTCCATCATGCTTTTTTTCCTGCCTCAGAAATCACCAAGTGAAAGAAGGGTGACCTAGTCAAATACTTTGGCTGGGTTTTAAAGAGCTGGGTAATTTTGTGACCAAACTTTTGTGGCAATCCAAGCCAAAAGCTAAGCAAAGGGAAGCTCCCACACATCCAGGATTGCACAAATGTATCATGGGGGAGGTGATCACTTTCCTTGGAAGCATAATTTATTAACCACTGCCTGGGGCAGAATACCAGCCCAGACTGGACTAGCGATCTGATATGACAAATTCTATGTTCCTAACTCTTGTGCCTAGGAGAACATGTTTACACTAAAGTACACTTATCCACAGAGAGTTATATTCCCCAGTCGCTATGCAACTGCTTACCTTGAAAAGCAAGGGATAGAATTTTCTCAGCAACCGGTTCTCTGTGGAACTCACTTGCAGAGATTAGAAATATCACACATCTCGCCATTTGCAGAACGAAGTATAAAACATGTTTTTTCAACTAAAGAAGAAGATTCACTAGGCTGCCTCTGGGGAAGAAGGAAGTAAACTGGACTGCACATGGGCCTTGTATTATGGCTATAATTTGTGTTAAGTTCTCCCACACGGTAGTGAGAAAAGCAATATAAATGCTTAGATAGATTTTAACTGTTGCAAAAATTGATAGTATTTTTACAAAACATGTAAATAAACAGTACGTAAAAAGAGCCCAAAAAGTTTTAATTTTTCCTTGAAATCTTGAAATTGAAAACCTTTTCTTTACCTAATATTCCTTATCCATTGGCTACATTATGGATTGTTGGATTAGTAGGGTTGTACAAAATAGCTAGTCTATTGATATTAAACGAGATTATAATTCCATATACACTGTTTTATTCAAGTGTAATGCCAATAAAGTCAGTGGAATTACTCCTGATTTACACCAGAGAGGAGAATCAGACCTACTGATTAAGTTATTTTTCTTAGAATGAAAAAAATGGTGAGGCATTTGAAATGGGGGCAAAAGTAGAACTTCACACAATATGAGCTTTGCAAAGAAATATAAGAAAATGAAAGAGATTATATTTTGTTCCTATAAGCCTTGGTTGATATGCACTGAGAGAAAAACGGAATGATAGAAGCAAAGATAAAGCCAGTTAATCCTGAATGACTCTTCCCCACTCCCCCACCCTCCTACTCAGAAGAAGATAAAGAACCATGTTGGAAACTCTTGTTAAATTGCTCACAAGTGGCACAAAATTGACAAGGAGGGCTGCAGCAAAATATATTAACAGAAACATAATCTTGAAGGACAGCACATTTAGCACAGCAATCAGTCATGTTTAAGCAGAACATTATATTGTCTTTAAACTTATATTTTAATGTTTTGTTATCTACAAAGCATGTGAAGAGCTAAGGTACAGAACAGGTAGCAGAAGCGCAAGCTTCTTCACAGTGGTGGGGCAGTGTGTTTTAGTCATGACTGGAAAGAAACACTTATAAGGATGAGAGGATACATCAGTCTCCATAGCTTCATTCCTTGTCCTCTCTTCTGAGATTGCCACCGGTCAGGCCAGTTGTCCTATAGGAACTGAACTGAGATGACTAATTCATGTCACACATTCATTGGCCACAAAAAAAGCCATCAGTAGAAAACTACTTTAAGCTATTACAGATCTAGGGCAATTTTAAACCAGTTATCTATAACTAAGAGGATCCATATCTGATTGCCAGTTCCTTGAGGCATTCAGTCCCATTACATCTGTTTTGAGTGAGTTCTTTTCTGCAGCTTTATGATGTACAAAGACTCTCCCATAAAAATTCTACTATATTTTTTCCTTCAGCTTTCTTGTATGGGAAAAATCAAGAATATTGGGTCTATCTATTGTCTTTACATTTCCTAATAGACACTCTGGACTGATTACATAGAATAGGTAAATTTAGAGATTCCAGCTCCCATCTTAATTCAAGAAATACCATAAGACTTTCAAAGTTGTTGTGAAGCAAAAGCTGTTATCCAAAAAAAAAGGATCATTTTAACTACTTTTAATTAAGCCATTTTCCAAAGTAATAGAACTTAACTTACAGAATTCTGAAAGGCTCCCATTCATCTTGATTTTGATCTGCAATGCCTGTGTCTCAAATTACAGTGTCAAATTGTGTAGATGGCAGTTTCCTAATGATATTTTGTAAATATATTTAAGACATTTGTATTTATAATTTAGGAGCCTAAATCCCATTTTCAAAAGTGATGTAGACACTTAGGCCCAAAACCGTGAAGATATTTAGGCTTCTAATTTCCACTGATTTCAATGGAAGTTAAGAATCTGAATACCTTTGGGATCTGGGCCTTAGGGCCAAATTTTAAAGTTATTTCAGTACATAGGTGCCTAATTGGATTTTCAAAAGTGCCTTAGCTCCTAATTCCCGAAATGGGAGTTCGACACCTGGACATATTTGAAAATTCTTTTAGGTGCCTGTCTGCAACTTTAGGCACCTAAATATCTTTAAAAATCTAGTCTTTAGGCACGTAAATCTCATCGACAGTCACTGGGATTTACAGCATGGGCTGCTGTAGCAGCGTAGTTTCGACACTTTGTAAAAAAATGGAAGGGTTTTTTCCATCAATGTAGCTGATTCTTCCACTGGCCTAGATGCATCTACACTGGGAGCTAGGGTGATCTAACTGCCATGCAAAATGTATCATAGCCCTGAGCACCATGGCGAGGTCAATCTAATTTTGAGTGTAGACCAGGCCATAGGCGATAGTCTGTGTTGCAAGTGTTGTTATCAAACTGAGTACTCAAAGATGACTTGAATGCATATATATATCAGGCACAAAATCCATTAAAAGGCAATATCCTAGTGAGAGATAGTTTCACTACTTAACACCCCGGTCCAGAAAAGCCTGTAAATTTTAAGCACGTGAATAATTCCAATTATTTCAATAGAATTACTCATGTGCCGAAAGTGATGCAAGTATGTATGTGCTGTGCTAAATCAGGACATTAGTGCAGTCTCAATTTAAAGCATGTTGCATATTCACATGTAAGTTTCATTGACTAATAATAGCTAATACAAATATTAAATTAACTTTGCTTTTCAGGAGGAAGGAGCCCGAATACCATCTTGAATTAGCATCAGGAAAAGTTTTGTTTTATCAGATCTATAGCTCAGCTTCTCCAAAGAATTGATTTCAGTATGGAGAGGTGTTAGGCACTTGATTGAAGCCAGTGGGACTTCTCCCATTAAAGCAAGCAGGATTTGGCCAAGAGGGAGCTAAATAAGTGTGTGAGAGAAGGGAAGATCTAGCTAACTTTTTTTAATCAATGGTTTGGTCCTGCAGAACCTCAGTCATGTAAGTAATTTATGTTAATTTAACTAAAAAAAAAATGTCAATTTTCCTTCATTTAGCACCAAATGAAAAATCTCTCCCCTTGTGGTGAAAGAGGTGTGTATTAGGAGTTATGCTCCAGAATTGCTATTTCAATAGACACAGATCTTTTATAAATGGGTTTTCTTATGATTTGAGGGAAATATAGTAATAAGACTCTCTCAGGTATATTTATATAGATAAGCAATTTTAGTGAGGCTCTTAAGAGGGATACTTTCTCATTTAAATATCAGGAAGGATGGTTATAATTTCATTGCTTACCATATGCACAGGAATTAATCTGCCCCAAGTTGATACTGTTTTTTTCACAGTCTTGTTTCATATTGTGAACAACAGCACTCGCTTCCTTTTCCTGCGTGAAGGGATGCCATGAGTGAGGTAAATTCAGTAACAGTGTACAAGGTAATAATATCATTAGACCTACAAGAATTAATATTACATTAAAACTGTAGAAAATCTGATCATAAATGATCTTCTTTCAGAGGGAAATGCACAGACAGAATCAGATATATTCACAGAAGTAATTCAAAGGTATTGCAGGTACATTGGCTTACTGATGGTAGAGGTCTGAAATTGGGTACCAGGCTCACCTCTCACTGCCACCCGCCGGTTTAATGGATGGGAGGCTTGACTGGATCTCCAAGGTGCAGAGAGCTTTAGAATGAAAGAAGGAGTGTACACAAAGGTCCCTCCTCCCCTGGTGTTCCTCAGCCCATTGGCCGGCCAGAGAAGCGTGAACCGCTGGCTCTGCCTTCCCATAATCATTCATTTAAATTCTTGCCCAGGGTTTCTTGAGCACCTGCTGTTACTCTAATGACCCTCTCTCCAACTAATCCAGGAGTGGCACTGAAGAATTCTGGAGGGAGGTGACCTTCAAACCTCTTTGGGTGGAAGGATGGGTCAAAAGTAAATGAATTAAACAGGAGAAATGTGAGAGGACACACACACACACACACATTCCTCAAAATACATTCATTTCAGTAGGGCATATGGGCCTAATTCTTTTCCCACACCAGAGTATGTCATAACTTCAATGAAGTTAATGGAGTTAGTGCAAAATTGATGAAAGTGGAGTGGGAGGGCCTGGTCTCCCCTACAATCACCCTTCTCACAGAAGGGGCATAAACCTCCTGTTCCTCCCCTCCTCTCAGGGCTGAGGAAATGGTAGCGATGGCGAGAGCCTCAGGGTGAGGGCAAGTCATCCTCATAGGTCTGGAGGTGGGTTTGACGTGGGTGTCAAGTTGCAGACTGCTGCAAGAGTCTTAGTTAAGCTTTATTATCATAATTATTATTTAACAGCTGTATTACGGTACTGCCTGTAAGGTTTCAGCCCGCGAGGTGCTGTACAAACATATGATCAACTCCAGTCCCTGCCCCACAGCGCTTACAGTTTAAAAGACAAGACACAACAGGTGGAGAAACAAGCAGGTCAGGGCAAGAGAAAAAAGAGGTAACCACTATAATAGGAGGTGTGCAATTCTTAGCCAAGAATCGTGTGTCTTCTTTACTACTTAATTGTTATCACTTTTGAACAGCAGTTACCTTTGGTGCAATCATTTTTGGAATTTGCCTGTAACACTGAAACACTGAGCTTTATGAACCCAGTGTTAACTGCATATTGAAATATTGTTGCATTGTTTATAATTATAGGTGGAGGAAAGTAAATACAGGCTTTTCTTCCCAGTGTGGCTTTGAAACCCAACTGGTGCTAGCCAATTTAATTTTGCCAGCCCTGACTCAAACATCTCCCAGCAAATGGCAATCTCAATATACAGCACCCTATATAACAGGCAGAGCTCTAGCCCTTACACTGAACGTGCCATGTTCTGTACATTCCTGACAGGCTAATGCTGGCTCTATAATCAGCAAGCCCTATTTCAGCATTAATAGTGCGGCAGGTAGCCAATGTGCGCATCTTATTTCCAACATTCTCTTCTGTTCTATTGGCCTGCTGAATCCTCTTGCTAGCCATGGCTAAAAATGAAGCAGACATTGGACCAAGGCCAATGCCAGGAGCCTGACTGCAACTGCAGTGACAAGGCACCATCAGTTTCACGGTGTGAAATCCATGTATGTACAAGGCCAATTTGGACAAGCTGATGAAAGGGAAAATCGCAAGAAGCACCAACAGTGGCAAGAGACAACCAAGTCACCTGTCACGCGTAGTTACCAGAAAGTCCACTGGGAAGTCAGGGAATGGAGACCAACTTTATGTTATTATGAGAAAAAGATGACTACCAGAATGAGCAGATGTTCCCTGATCCCACCAGAAAGTTCAAAGAAGAGCAAGAAAGCTGTGCAATCTGCTCCATTAAATGCTACGTAGTCTCAGTGGTCCAGACACCAGCCGAACTAACCAGTGTATTGAAGCTGTCAGATGCAATTGGCATTGATTCTTAGCACAGGTAAGATTTCATTTTGAATTTCAGTGCTCTCTAGTGTTCCACTGTCATTTCTGCAAATCTTTCAGCCACTCACTCCCCCCGTTTCACCACCACATCACGCAGACCATTTCCTCCAGCTTGCTCAAGGAAATTCATTGTACCCTTTTACTGAGCCTTAGGCAAAATAGAGTATAGTAATAATTCAATAGCAGTAAAATGTGCTCCACATCATGGCTAATAGTTATCACGGTAGGTTAAAAATGTGTAAATGACCATGTGGAGTGACACCTCTAGTTTATTTTCAGAGAAAGCTTTTTTCTATGCATCACTAGCCTAGGAAATCAGTTCAAAAGTAAAAAGAAGACTATTTGCAGGTGGGGGAGGGGATGTAAAAGAAATCTCTCTTTAATATTAATTGTGTATCACTTTTTCTTTTCAGAAACCAAATAGCATCTCTTAGAGTAGTTGTTCTCAATCAGGGGTACATGTAGCCCTGCGGGTCCACAGAGGTCTTCCAAGGGGTACATCAACTCATTGAAGTATTTGCCTAGTTTTACAATAGGCTATATAAAAAGCACTGGCAAAGTCAGTACAAACAAAAGTTTCATGCAACAATGACTTGTTTATCTTGCTCTATATATTATACATTGAAATGCAAATACAATATTTATATTCCAGTTGATTTATTTTATAAGTATATGATAAAAGGGAGAAAGTAAGCAATTGTTCAGTAATAGTGTGCTATGAAACTTTTGTATTTTACGTCTGATTTTTTGTTAGCAAGTAGTTTTTGAGTGAGCTGAAACTTGGGGGTATGCATGATAATTCAGACTCCTGAAAGGAGTACAGTAATCTGGAAAGGTTGAGACCCACTGTCTTGGAGGGATTGTGTATGTTCCCCCAGAGCTCCTCTGAAACTCAAGATGACCTTGGGCAAGTCACCTAGCCTTTTCATGCCTCAATTTTTCCAGCTACAAAATAGGGCTAATGGTACTTCCTTATTTACAGGGGTGTTGTGAGGATAAATACATTAAAGATTGTGAGGTGCTCAGATGCTATGGTGACAGAGACCATGTTAGTACCATAAAGAGAAGATAGAGAGAGGGAGCTGGGACCACCTTTACATTTTCACTGTAAAGTTTTCTTCACAATGTATTCTTCACACTGGCACATAACGCAGGAGGATGGCAAGGATATGCTGTAAGCACGGTAAGAAAGCAGGAACACCTGTGAATTCTACCCCGCATACAAGATTTATGAAAAACACTGCACTGTATCAGAATAAACGAGTCATCTAGAGCATCTCATTGTCACCAGCCCAAGATAATGCCCCAATAGCTCCTGATCATAGAAATAGAAGCTGGTAAAGGGAGCTTTGGAACAGAGGGTTACAGAGTTGATACATGCAGTCCTCAGTGATAAACACAAGGCTCCACATTTTCTGATAAAGTACTGGACAAAAAAGGCAGCAATACTTGAAGCACAGAAAGACAGGCAGGCAATGAATTGTTAAGCAAGGAGCAGAATAAAACTAAATGTACTGTGTGAAATGATTAGTGACTAACACTACACCAAAGGGAAAAGATATGTAATAACTATAAAACATCTGTTAATAACACATCCCTTCTTTTATGCAAATGTTAACAGTTTACTACAGATCCACGATCACTAGTCAATGCAACCAGAGAATTTCTAAGTCTAAGTTTTCAGTATTACAAAGCTAATAAAAATGTCGCATGGCAAGTGGCTGCTTCACAGATGCCCAGCTCTTGCTCTCATTGACATCAGGGGCAAAACTCGGTTCAGTGGGAACAGGAATGAGTCCACACAGATCTAAAATAGTGATTTTTTCCTGACCTCAATTGCTCTTGCATTACCATTAATCTCCAAATCCCCCTTTTGGGTTGGTTGCTAACCCTAATTTGAAGTATAATCATTGCCTTGCATTGCAGACACATCAATGTGCACAGTGCAATCTTTAGCACAGTGAATTAGCTCCTACAGAATGAACAGGGAGAGACAGGCACATTAGACTGTGATTCACAAAAGTCAGCAGGTGAGGCAGGGAGATGTCGGTGACAGGCGTGCGTGCTAAGCCCTGCTCCTAGCTTAAAGAATGACTCCTAAACCTGGCCTGAAGGGAGGCACCTATCTCAGCTGCAACCCCTCCCTTGTGTGAGGCACCTATGCCATTAAAGAGTACATGAGATTGACTCTATAGCCTGTAGGTTAGAGCACGCACTCAGGAGGTGGTGCAGTCAGGATCCAGTAGCTCTGCTCCAATGACTCTTTCAAAGATCAAGGATCTTGCGAGGATCAAGCTCTGGGGCTGTTGAATTGCAGTGTAGATGACCAGGCTGGAGCTGGAGCCTGGGATCCAGGACCCTGCAAGGTAGGCAGGAGGGTCCCAGAGCACAGTGTGCAGCCCAAGCCAGCACATCTTTACTACAGTTAAACAGCCCCACTGCCCAAGCCCCGCGAGCTCGAGTCAGCTGGAACGGGCCCACAGAGGCTGTCTAATTGCAGTGTGGACAGGCACTAAGGCCTGGTCTACGCTGGCTGCACATTTTCGCAGCAGTCGACGGGAGAGACGCAAGCTACGTACAGTGACTTGCGTATCTCCCATCAACTTCCTAAAGTCTACCTACCGCAGCGTCTGCACTGCGTTGCGCCGACAGGAAAGGCCCTCCTGTCGACGCAGTGCTATGCTACTTGCTGCGGTGGATTTACAGAGTCGACTTCCAGGTTCGATTGAGCGAGTCTTTACTGCTGCACAATTGAACCCGCAAAATCGATCCTCAGTCGAAGAGGCAGCAGAGCCCTATCCAAATCTCTTCTCCCTCTCAAGCGGAGGTGGAACTTGAAGCAGTTTCTCACTTCCCAGGAGAGTTCCCTAACCACTGGGCTAAAAGTTTACTGCCTCTCCTCTCCCAGCTATTGTTGTGCTAACTCACTAGGGGGACAATCTGGTAGGCGCCCTCTGTGCATGCTTACCAGATTGGGACCTGCACATCACAGGACTTGGGCAGCTGAATACTTCTCTTCCCCTGGCTAGTGAATCACTGCGGGGCTTAGGTGGGAGATACGCATCTGAATGCCTAGAGGGAAGCAGCAGTGTGCATGTGGAGAGGCAGTAACATAAGCGCCTAGGCAACTTTTATTCTGCAAAATTTAGGTGATGAGTGAATTTAGGCACCTACAGGGTCCGGCTGGAATTTTGTGCATCGCAGCAGTCAAAAAATTGGGACTTAGCTGCCTAAAATGAGATTAAGGCTATGTCTACACTACAAAGATAAGTCGACCTATGTTAGGTTGACTGACAGCCACCACAGTAATTCTGATGATGGCTGATGCTCACACTACCCTCCTGGGGTCGGTGGTGTGTGTCCTCACCAGGAGTGCTTCCATCGACCTAAGAGGGGCAGTGTGGAGAACGGAGAGCCTGGTTTCTCAGCTCTGCTGGGAGCTCCTTGCCGGGAGTCTGGCTGCCCCCCAGGCTCCCAGTCTGCCCCCCTTGGCTCCCCTTTCCCTGCTGAGAGGGGGGGAAACCGCCTGGGGCTTCTTGCCCCCCCTCCCCACCGTTCCCTGTCAAGAGGGTGGAGAAGCTGCTTGAAGCTTCTCACCTCCCCATTTCCCACCAGGAGTGGGGGCCAGCTTCCCAGGCTTCTCTCCCCCTGCTGGGAACGGTGTCCATTCTCACCCCAACACCAGCCGGGAGTGGGATCCAGCCACCCAGCTATCTGGGGGTGGCGGGCGGGGAAGGGAGAGGGCAGCGGGGCTCTAGCTGCCAGACTTTCATGGTCATGAAATTAATAAGAATGACAGCCAACAGGCGATGTAAGGAACGCAGTGTCTACAGTTTCAGGTTCATCTACACTGACACTGCGTCGCCCTAACTACGCCGACATAAGCCTTACGCCTCTTGTGGTGGTGGTTTCATGATGTTGGCCTACCCGGGGCGTTACATCGATGGGAGGAGCATTTCAATGTGTACACCACCACCATTTTGTCAATTTAGGCTGACTTTTGTGTAAGAGGTGCACAGAGGACTCATAAAGCTGCTTGTGCCCTCCAACTCTGCATTCAGGCAGGTTGTTGGTGGTAGCTGCCAACTGATTCCTACTTCTGCCGCAGGAAAGTGCCATAATATTCTGACTTAACAGGAAGTTACACCTACATCTCTGAGATCTGCAAAGGACTAAAAATCAAGTGCTCTTACCTTTGCCTGTGTTAACTGTGTTTTTTTCCCTGATTTAATGATGACAGGGAGGACGCTAGATCTGCCTATTCTTAGCTTTTCAGGTTTGGAAGCAATTTTCTTCCTATCAAGTGATGACAGAGAAAATTAATCAGTGGGACCACACACGTAAAGACATATATATTATGTCTGTGGTTATGGGAAAACTATTCTGAACATCCTGAAAAAGCTGTTCTGTTATGAAGCTGCTCAGTTCACTGAAATATTGCAAGCAGTATCTATTCACCTATAATTTCACCATAAGAATATAATTTTGTTCTTGCTGTACTTTGATGAAAAATAAGATGACTAGTGTGGCTGGCTAGTAAGTATCCACTCATGGAACGATAAAAAGGATTTTTCCTTTAGGGAACAAAATTGCATTAAAGAAAATTCAGTGAAGATGCATGAGCTGGATATTTTTTGTACCATCAAAAATGCTCTTCAGTGTTTTATTTGAGAAAGTCAGGGAAACCCTTCTTTTCCAAGGTCCAGATACACTTGATTGTGTTGAAAACTATCTTATTCTATGAATCTCCCCAACAAAGTCAGTGCAATTATTTATGGAGCAAACTACTATTGAGGATAAGTTAGGTTACCAAAATTTGGTCCTGAACATCTGTTTTTGGAGCTAAATGTTTTAACAAACCACCCAGTCAGGATGATGTTTTCTATTTCTTTTACATACGTTTCTACATCTTGCATTATCTTTTTGATATCCCTACTATTGACATCCTCCACAGCTTTCCAAGACCTTTCCAAGACCCGTAACTTCTAAAAAATTCACAAAGAAATAATTTATATATATTTACTTTTTCTTAACATGGGGCTTTTTGCTATTGGGTTATCTTGTGTGATAATAAAAGTTCCTGGGAACAGAGAAAGACTTGACAGTGGCAAAAATAAAACAAGCAAACAAATAAATAATAATAATTGCACCTAATAACAATTAATATGTTTCCCAGATTACACTAACCAGCAGCCTGATTTTTATTTTAGACCAGAGAATTGAGGAACTACAGTTTGAAACTGGTAGAAAATGCTGAGTCTCATTTACAAGGTATAAAAAATGTTAGGACAGAATCCTGCAGCTCTTACTCACTTTAGTAATCCCACAGCAGCATAGACTGCAGCAATGGTTCTTTATTCTGTATGAATTGTTGGCCATGTGTTCTTCCACGCTAGAGGACTTTTAAGAATCAGAAAAGCTAAAGTTGACAGAACATAAGCCTGGAATAGCTGCTGCTTATTCTGACCAGTTAAGTTTCTCCAGCGATCCCATCTAAAGCATCAGGGTGTGCATTTTCCTCAAATATAAGAATCCCATGGCTGAGTCCAGTGCTTCAGGTGTGTGTTGACTGAGAAATGAACAACCCGCAACTTACTGCTTGCTATACTTATAAAATATTCTTTTAACATTAAAGATTAAGATCTTATTTAATGTTTAGAAAGTAGTATTTGTTATTGTTATTGTTGGTCAAAACATCATAGAAATTAAAGATGGAAAAGACCCAGAAGATCATTATGTCCATCACCCTAGGACTAATGTATGTTTGTTTCCTACAAGAAATTAACTAGAGTTTTGGTTATTCTATGTACCAGAAAATGGGGCTTCTGACATTTCCTTTGGGAAACTATTCCAAGGCCTACATTTTTTCCCTAAGGTCACCCTGGTGTAGATGGGGTGGCATACCCTTTAAAATGGCATCCCTTGTCTTATACCAGAAAAAAAAACACACCTTGTTTTGCCTCAGTACCAGACGGGGAACAAACTTTAGAAAAGAAGGACAAATGGCCTGCCTAGTGTTAGAGGATACATTTGAAAGAAATGTCTGATTATTATCCTCCACAGTCCTTCAATTCAATTAGTGCTGAAGACTGACCAGAGTGAAATTTTTTTTCCAGATTTAAATAAGATACCAAAACTGAAAAAGCAAGAAATGCCCATGTAAGATGCCTCCTCTGTTCAAGAAGAGAACCAGAGATAAAACTGGCCAACGTCAGATTTTCTGGAACTTTCTCAAGCTTTCAACATCTGAGGAGATTTGGCAGCCCTGTAGAATGTGGATGCCTTGGCCACGAGCACAAAAATGGTGAAAAAGAAATTGGATAAAATAGAGGAGCTTGGACACCAGAGAGATGGGCATGTCACAGACAAAGCAGACACACGGAGATAAGAATTGATAGGAGTAACAGACAAGTGGGTCCTGTAGAGTAAAAGAAAAAAAAAAGAAAGAGACAGAGAGAGACTACTATTGAATTTTTTAGCCCCTTGTCCAAATTCACTTAAAGTTAGGAATACACTCTTTTTATCTTTTCTCTGATTGGAACAATATTAAGTTTATTTGATGTTTTTTTGCTTTGTAGTGGCAGTGGGGAAAAAATGGGTGTTGGATAAGGAAGGAATCTGCAAAAAGCAAAACCTCAGATTTTTAAGTGTCCTACTGTCCACAGGTATGGAAGCGACCTATCACCATCATGGAAAATCCCAAAGGGATGTGGCTTTCTTGAAAACCAAACACCTCCTGGATTGATCTCTGGCAAGTTCTTATTCAGTCTGTGTCCATCACTTGCGATCTTGTCGCATCACCAAAGCTTTGGACACCCACATGATTGCTGATGGCGAAGCAGCATGCCTTTGGAATTCGTTGATCTTCCATTCTAACAATATGTCTATCCCAGGAAAGCTGCAGCAGCTGAACTAGTGCTGATAGAGGCCGTTGCAGGGTTTGGCTTTGAAAGTCCTCATTTCTGGTCTTGTTCTGCCACTTGCTATGAAACAGCTGGTGAAGACAACAAGAAAAGTCTGGTATTCTTCAGCCTTCCTTAGTGCTGCCTTTTCACTTCTGTATAATAGAGTTGGTAACCCTGTGATTCTATAGGTCCATTTTGTAGATAGTTGTAGAAAACAGTATCATGAGATCTTCACAGAGGACGTGAAACATGGCAGTAGCTGCTGATATATGAGTGTCCACATCTTTCCAGCATCTTGCAGTACAGTCTATGACATTGCCAAATATTTGACAGTTGTCACCTGCTCAATGTCCCACCTGGACAGGTCAATACTGAGTTGGTTGTAACCTGGAGCTGTGGGTTTCTTGCTGGCGATGACCAGGGACGTAGTGTTATCCAGATTACTAACTAGACCAACGCACAGTGCTTCCTGCCCATACAGAGCAGCTGTCAGCTGCAGCGATTCACCAAAATGAGCCAACAAGACAAAGTCATTGGCATGTTTTGCATCTGATCAATGAGCAAAACTCCCACTAACGTTCATGGGGGTTCTCTGTGGGGTAGGAATGCAGACTATGCAACAAAATTCGGCAGCATAATCAAGAATTAAAGAATGTGACTAAGAGTTAGATCCAAAGGCAAGTAGTGCCAAAGATAGTTTCCAGAAGAATTAGGATGCTACCAGACTCTCCCATGCCTTCTGATACTTTCAGTACAACCCATGAAAACCCAACTCTGCTACTGCTCTCCAATCTATCTATTTTTAAAAATAATGTATTTTTTAAATTAATACACTGGGCACATTATTAAGTCTTTCAACCTCCATTTCCAAATATCATTGACCTAGCTATAAAATGATACGTCATTATTAATAAACAATTAGTAAGCGTCTGCAAAATGTTCCCACCATGATTCAATAGACGTTTCAGTTTTTAACAATTGTGGAGCCAAGGCATCAATCTTAATCTCCAACCTTTCCTCCATGGATCTTAATGCAGAAAGAAACGTCTTCCATGAGATCCCCAGAGAATCACCATTTTCAAAAATGGGATCCCTGGGACTTGCCTGGCGTGAAGAAGAATAGGGAGTTGCACTGGGCGTACCCAAACATGCAGCTTCATCCCACCAACTACCAGTACTTAACCTCAAATTGTGTTCAGTAGGCCTCTGCCGATTTTTCTCATCTGGTGATTTTCTTTTTTTCTGTGGCATTATCACTGCACTCAGAGAGAGTTCGAAGTGAGAAATGCACAAGCCGATGACAGAGAAGATGCCTGCAGGGAAGGAAACCTGCTGCATGAACATTCACAGCACCACGGGCCTGCACTGTCCCCAAGATTTTGCCATTTTGAATCTAGTTTTTATAAGCATGCCTGAGACCAAGGCTCGTATTAGGGCCAGAGCAGATGCATGGTGTCTTTGTGGTAGTGGAATTCTGCAGATTGTATTTATGATGTAGCAATATTCTATATGACAAACCAGCATTCTTGTGGTCATAGAGACCAAACCGCCATGGAATGCTATGCAAATAGTTTGCAAATTTGCATGTGAGCTTGCAATTATATTGATTTTGACTTCGCCTCTAGGAGATGGTAGCCAGATTTGTATATAGCTCTGAATAAATTCCTTTGTTACCTTGGAGTGAGTCATCCTTTTGCATCAGCCAGGGTGAGTGTTACACAGATCAATCAGATTTTTTGGAGGAGTTGGAGGCAAGGTAATGGACCAGGAGTTACAGCCAGAGATCTTGTCTACCATGATCTTTTTCTGAAACTCTCTCACTGTTTCCTTAACACCAGTGCAGTTCCACCAATGATAGCAATGGGGAGAGCATTAGTGTAGATAGGGCACTGGTTGTGCTTACTACTATGCTAACTACCCCTGCACACCTTAGATTCACAAAGCACCTCTCCTTCTGAAGGCTCTCAAAGTGCCTTACAAACTAAAATCAAAATGTACACAAAGATCACTTAGTGTCTCACTAATGAAAAGTCAACCAATGGAGTGAAACATAGAAAAAGTTTAACTGTGCACAGCAACACTACATAAGAATTTAAAGCAGAAAGGGAAGAATATTATATGTAACTAAAACTGGAGGTGGAATTTACATGGAAAGTAATTTCCTAAGTTGGAAAGTGGCCAGGATAATACATCCAGCTTATTCTTGAGAAGAGACCATGGGATTTCCAATTATTTCAAATGGTCAGGGACTCCATTTTATGCATTATCCAGAGTTTTTTGGGTATTTCTGTGTCCCTTTAATAGGCTGGGACACAAAGGAAGCAAAACCCTTCAGTGCAATGGCCCCACCTACTAGACACACCCACAAGACTTCTATCTTCTTCAAGTGGAGCGTGAGGCAGCCCTAACAAATCCAGCCAGAAATATTGTCTATACAGCTCTCACAGACAGAGACTAAGCTGGCAAGGTCTAAAGGGCAAGATATGTTCAGCAGCATGTATCCGCAACACACAGATGATTGTCCATCCCATGTTTAAAAATGACCTCTCAAAGAAACCTCATGCATCATAGCTCATCAAACAGCATGAGAAATTAGTGAGAATGTCTCAAAACGCTGTAAGTCAATATGATTGACATGTAGTAAAATTTTCCAGAGTGCCTTACAAGCTTAAATCCAATTTTCAAAAGTGACTTCGGCGCTGCAGCACCTCATGGAATTTCTGGAATCTGTGGGGCTTTCTATGGGAGCAGCACTCCATTCACATGCATGACTGTGCGGAATCGGGGCCTTAGTCTGTTTTCCCCCGTCATTTGCATGAGACTCACTGCGCCAAATCGGTGAGAAACACATTTTAAAATGGCAAAATGTGACTATCAATACATAAAAAGTTGCAGGGGAATTCAGGGACAAATGATATACCTGAGCTACACCACATGACATCCCTTCACATGGCAGGCTATCAGATCAATTTGGATACCAAATTTAGGCTTGTTTAAAAAAAAAAAAAAAAAAAAAGAATATGGAGTGGAGAGAAAAGTGTGTGCGCCAGGGAGGGCTTTACAGGATCGATCATCATCAGAAATGTTTCTCTGCAGTTAAAAAGAATATTTTCAAAAGTGTGGATATAAACACTCCCTTTCAACATTTGCCACATACATTTTTCAGGCTTTAATCCCCACATTAGCAGGAAGCTGCAACGTGTGTATAGCTGAAAACTGATACAGCACAAAATAAAATGCCTAGTGCATTTTCATTCTGAAGAGGCAGAAAGTTACAGCCATACAACAACAGCAGGAGCAGCAAAGACTTAGCTAGATTTCAAAACAAAATTGTAATTTACCAATGGGGGGGCAAGAGGGGAGAGAATATTACTTACCACAGGCAGGGCCCAAGCATAATTTTTTGGGGCCCAGTACAAACTTGTAATATGGGCCCCCTCCCATTCACATACCGCAATCCCTCATCCCATACCTACAATCTCATGAGCCATGAAATTTTTTTTCCTCATGGTAATGGGGGTTGCAACCTGGCCCGGGCCTCCCAGGGCTTCCAGGAAAGTGTACCCTCCCCCCATGTGGGGTTTCTGAGCACAGGTAAATAGACCAAAAAGCAAAAAAAGCTACCTGGTGGGCCAGTATCTGTATGTTTTTTCATCTGTAGCCCCATCCACCCTTCATGCCCCAAACCAATCCCAATAAGTTGTTTTCTAAATAAGGGAGTGAGCTGGGATGAAGGGACCTGAGGCAAGAGAGGGAAGGATGGTGGGGAGGGGAAATAAGGGAATGGGGCATGTGAGGGAGGAGAGATGAGAAAGGGGGAGGAGACATCAGAGAGGGGGAGAGGTAGAGTTAACTGATCACCCCCCAGGAGAATCACCTCACTTTGCAAGCTGAAGCAGCATCCTTGGTGTTTTCTCGGAGGAGGGACTGAACCGACTCCTCCCCACGGCGGGGAATGTTACCTGTCATAAGGGAGCAGCAGCAAGGAGGGAGAATGGGGGAGCCAGGAGGAAGTGAGGGATGACTGCAGGTGAAGGGCAGACCAGATGTGGTCTGTGTTTCATCTTCCCCATGGGAGGGCCCAATGTGGAGGAGGTGTGTGACCGAGTCCCCAGGAACCGTACTCTGGAACCACTCAGGACGCAGCCAGTCAGGACTCTAGTGCTTCCGAATGTGGCCTCTCGGGTCTCCACACACCAGTGCGGCCGCCTCCTGACCCAGGCCTCAAATGGTTCAGCACCCCTGCTCCACCCTAACTCCACTTGGGATCCCCCCAGATGAGACCCTGGGGAGTGCTTCCACATCCCAAAGGGCCCATGCACCCCGCCTTGCAGTCAGAAGTGATTCACAGCCAGCGTGGAAGCCAGAAGGGTTTCCTAGCTCTCAGGATCACAGTGCAGAGAGACTTTGTTAGCAGCTTAATTAGAAGTTACAGCAGCGACCAATTGAGGAGCCCCAGAGCCCCATCCTTGGGCTCTGCTTCCGTGCCAACCCCCACAGGGGGACTGGCCACTTCCCGCCAGCCACCTCCCATACCTGTCTCCTCGCTTCTCCCCAGTCCTTTGTCTCCTTCCCGAGCAAGGTGGCCACTCCTCCTGGGCGCCATCTGCCACAACCTGTTGCAGCTGGTTGAGGAAGGGCAGGGGATCCTGGCCAGGTCTGTGCATGTGTGGCTAGGGAAGGCCCATCCACCCTCTAGTGGCCGCTGCAATGATCACACACCTGGGTCCTATCACCAAAATATATGAGTAACATATGGGGGAAACTGAGGCACACCCACAGTACTTAGGGAAACCCCAAGAATTTCTCCACATAGTCACATCTCCTCCCTCTTCGAGACAGTGAGCAGGGTCACTTAAGCCAGTTACCTAAGAAAGTTCAGGCCTCCCTCTCTGTGACAAAGCATCAGCTATAACATCGGTCCCCCTTCAGACCCAGTTGATGTCCTGACCGGCTGTCTATGAACTCATCAGCCAGCTTGCTTGCACCCCACAGATCCTTAGGCTTCTTGTCCACCAACCACAGCTTCAGGTAAGGGGGACAGATATTGTACAGTTGTTCCAGACCCATCAGTTCAACTATGTCCTCCCTACTAACAGCCCCAGCTCCAATGCACCACTTGAGGATATAATCTCTCATCAGGGTGGTAGTTTCCAGGTAGGTCACCCCTGGGGTCTTTTACATGGCCTAGAATCTCTTCCGGTATGCCTCGTGGGTCAGCTCAAAATTCAACGCCTTGAACTGCTCATAGTCCCTGGTCTCCACCCCATCCATCTGGCTGAACACTTCTATGGCTTTTGGCCCCAGTAGAAGTGCCAGGTGTCACAGCAGATCTGCAGGGTCTACCTGGATCAAATTACAAGCCTTCTCGAAGACAGGGATGTACTCATCTATATCTCCTCCATCCGTGAACAGGACCAGCAATTTAGCTGCTATGTGGCCTGTGGCGTTGGCATACCAGGGTTTAACTCCAATCACCATGGGGGGACTCCCCCTGCCTCTCCCCTTGGTCAACTCCACTTCATACCATCTCTGTTTTACTTTTTCCACTCTCTCATATTGTCTTTATTTCTCTTTTTCATGTTTTCTTTGCTTTTCTTTCTGCTCTAGCTCTCTCAGTCACAGCTCAATCTCCAACCATCTCACTTCCAGGGGAGAACTTGGTCATGAAGCTCCCTTGCTGGCTGGGGACGTGGGTCTGGATAACGCCTGGCTGCCACTCCAGCTGCTCCCAGCCATCCGGAAATCCCATGTGGGTGAGGGTCTGGCTCTCGAGACTGGTCGTTCTTTTCCAGCTGGGCAACCAGCTGCACCCAGGTGAGCCTTCCAATGTGCAGAACTCTCTCTCTGCTCTGCTCTACAGTGTCCTTCTTAAGGAGATGGTGGTACTTCACCTTGCTGTTTCCTCTAAGTCTCCCCTTACACCCGCTGCTCCCAAATCACTTACTGTCAGATGCGCTCGTCCATGGGGTGCAACCAACCATCCTCTGCTATCACATGTGACAGAGTCTCCCAGGAACCGTGCTCTGGAACCACTCGGGACTCAGTCAGTCCGGACTCTGGTGCTTCGGAGTCTGCTCTCCCCACAGGGTCTCTACGCTCCAGTCAGGTCTCCTGACCCTGGCCTTGCAGGATTCGGCACCCCCGCTCAGCCTGAACTCCCCCTGTGGGTCCCCTTGGATGGGATCCTGGGGAGCTCTGCCATGCACCCCACCTTGCAGTCAGAAGCAATTCACAGACAGCATGGAAGTCAGAAGTGTTTATTAGTTTTCAGAATCACAGCATAGAAAGACTTTGTTAGCAGCTTAATTAGAAGTTACAGCAGCCACCCATGGAGAAGCCCCAGAACCCCATCCTTGGGCTCGACTCCCGTGCGAACTCCCGCAGGGGGACTGGCCGCGTCCCACCAGCCACCCCCCACACCCGTCTCCTCACCCCTCCCAACTCCTTTGTTTCCTTCCCAGGTAAGGTGGCCACTCCTCCTGGTCTCCATGTGCCACAACCTGTTGCAGCAGGTTGAGGAAGGGCAGGAGGTCCTGGCCAGGTCTGCGTACATGTGGCTGGGGAGGGCCCATCCACCGTTTTGTGGTCTTTGCAATGATCACGCACCCGGGTCCCATCACTGAAATACATGAGTAACATATGGGGAAACTGAGGTACAACCACAGCTCTTAGAGAAAACCCCAAGAATATCTCCACTTCATCACTAGGTGTAAAGTCATTTCTTCCTATCCCTTCCCTGTCATCCCCCCAGTGCCAGCATGCTGGAGGAGGGGAGCTGCTGGAGGAGTGTGATTTCTGGAAAGGAGTATAATGAGCTTTGTGTGTGAAAGTGTCTGATTCTGTACCTGTCAATGATTAACAGCATCTTGTATTATGATGATTGCTGCCCCCGGCAGTCTCCCATCCCTGGCTCTTCATCTCAGGGAATTTCTTCCTAAACTAAGGTCACTTAGTGCCCTGCACCATCCCCTCCCACTCAGTTATGATCACTCCACGCTGGAGCCTGCCCCTTTGCCTGGGAGGCTGCTGGCATCACTTGCTGCAACCCAGGTTCTAAGCTACTGATGTAGTCAGTTAGCTGAGAAGGCTGGAAACCCCAGCATTAGCATCAGACTATTAAAAAACCCTGCAAGTTTAGCGGGGGAAATCACTTGCAAAGTTCCTGACTGATCCTATTAGAACAAAGGTTTTTGATAGCCCTATTAACTCAAATGACTTTTATTGGTGCAGAGTTGAAAACATCCCCCACCCCCGCAAAAAATGTCTAAAGAGAGAAAAAGAGAAAAGCTGAGAATGTACATGTTTCTTTCACAATTTTTAAAGGTGCTCAGATACAGTAGTGTTACCTGGATAAATGGACTTTTCAGGAACTGAATGGTAACAATAAACCAATAACCCTGTGAGAACTTCTGTCCCATTTTATAGAATACTGCTACATGAAGCATCTCTCTCCCATTAGCTCCCAAATCTCTTAAAGCCATCCTGTACAGTGCTCTTACATCAAAGGGACCTGCGTTGGTTTCAAATGCCATTAACTTTTAAAATCAACCAAAGGTAGAAATTATTTTATAGAAACAAAAAAATTAGCAAGAAAAAATTACTTGAGATAATGTTCATGATTCAGCCAGATACGACAAAGTGGGAGCTGAATAGGCCCTTCATTTGATATAGAATCAGAGAATCCTAGGGTTAGAAAGGCTGTAAAGGTCATCTAGTGTAACCCACTGCCATGATGCAGGATTGTTGTCTAAACCATTTGAGACAGATGGCTATCCAGCCTCTTTTTGAAACCCTCCAGTGAGGGAGCTTCCGTGACTTCCCTAGGCAGTTTGTTCCATTGTCCTATTGTTCTTACAGTTAGGAAGCTTTTCCTGAGATTTAAACTAAATATGCTATGCTGTAGTTTGAACCCACTGCTTCTTGTCCTGCTCCCTGTGGCCAGAGAGATCCACTTTTCTCCGTCTTTTTTATGGCAGCCTTTCAAGTATTTGAAGACCGCTATCATGTCCAGGACCTCCATGATAGCATTCTCTGAAATGCTCATACTTCCATGAATAGGGCCAGTGAGACAGGCAGAGCTGCAGGGTCTCAGTTTGTGGATGAGACGATGGTATAGGGAGGAGGGGTTTAGGGTTACTAGGAAGTGGGAAACTTTTGGAAAAGGAGGAGTCTATACAGGAAGGATGGGCTCCACCTAAACCGAAATGGAACCAGATTGCTGGCACATAAAATTAAAAGTTTAAAGAGGAGTTTTTAATCTAAGGGCTAAGGAAAAGCTGACAGCTGTGGAGGAGTACACAGTTCATCCTTTATGGGAAGATCTCTTAATGAAGGTTCTCTACGTCCTAGTAAAGCAGTGAGGATAGAAGTTGATAAAGTACAGGTAAGAACTGAAGAGAAACAGTCAAATGAAAAAGAATCCCATTCAATTACCTCACATAATGGCAGACAGCTAAAAAGTGACAAATTTTATCAGTGGTTGTATACAAATGCTAGAAGTCTAAACTCTAAGATGAGTGAACTTGAGTGCCTGGTATTAAATGAGGATAATAGTGATATAAGAGGCATCACAGAAACTTGGTGGAATGATGGTAATCAATGGGACACAGTAATACTAGGGTACAAAATATACAAGAATGACAGAGTAGGTTGTGCTGGTGAGGCAGTGACACATGTGAAAGGAAGCATGGTCAAATATAGTAAAAATCTTAAATGAATCAAACTGTGCCATAGACACTCTAAGAATAGAAAAATCCATGCTTGAATAAGAATATAGCAGTAGGAATATACTACCAAGCACTGAGTAGGATGACAACAGTGATTATGGAGGAAATTGAGATTAGAAAGTCTATACAAATAGTTGAAATCCCCCCTTTCTATCTTCACATTGACTGGGTACATGTCACCTCAGGATGTGATGCAGAGAGAAAGTTTCTAGACTCCCTAAACAACTGCTCCTTGGAGCAGCTAGTCCTGGAATCCATAAGGGGAGAGGCAATTCTTCATTTAGACCTAAGTGAAGCACAGGGGAATATAGCTGAATCATTGACTAATAGTGACTATATTATAATTATATTTAACATTCTTGCGAGGGGGAAATACCAAAGAAGCCCACCAAAGTGGCATTTAACTTCAGAAATGGGAACTACACAAAAACAAGGAAGCTAATTAAACAGAAATGAACAGGTACAGTCACAAAAGTGAAATGTCTGCAAGCTTCATGGAAAAACTTTTTAAAAACACCATAATAGAGGCTCAAATTAAATGTATCTCCCAAATTAAAAAACATGCAGGACCAGAAAAGTGCAACCATGGCTAAACAACAAAGTAAAAGAAGTGGTTTGAGGCAAAAAGGCACTCTTTAAATAGTGGAAGTCAAATCCAACAGGGGGAAAAAGGAGCATACACTCTAGAAAATGAAGTGTAAAAGTATAATTAGGAAGGTCAAAAGAATTTGAAAAGAAACCAGCAAAAGACTAAAAAACTAACTGCAAAAAAGTAAGTACATCAAAAGGAGGAAGCCTGCCAAACAACCAGTGGGGCCTGTGGATGATCAAGGTGCTAAAGGAACACACAAGAAAGACAAAGCTATTGCAGAAAAGCTAAATTAATTCTTTGCATCGGTCTTTATGCAGAGGACATGAGGGCGATTACTACACCTGAGCTATATTTTTTAGATGACAAATCTGAGAAACTCTCCCAGATTGAGGTGCCAATGTAGGAGGGTATAGAGCAATTGATAAACAGTAAGAAGTCACCAAGACCAGATGGTATTCACCTAAGAGTTCTGAAAGAACTCAAATATGAAATTGCAGATCTACTAACTGTGGTAGGTAACTATTGCTTAAATCAGATTCTATACCAGATGACAGGAGGGTAGCTAATGTGACACCAATTTTTTAAAAAGGCTCCCAAGGCAATCCTGGTAATTACAGGCCATATGTCTGTCTTCGGTACCAGGAAAGTTAGTTGAAACTATAGTAAAGAACAGAATTATCAGACAGAGAGATGAACATAATATGATGGGGAAGAGTCACCATAGTTTTTGTAAAGTGAAATCCTGCCTCACCAATCTATTAAAATTCTTTGAGAGGGTCAACAAATGTGGATAAGGAGCCAATGGATATAACATTCTTGGACTTTCAGAAAGCCTTTGATAAAATAAGCCTCTCACCATCGGCTCTTAAGCAAAGTAAGGCATCATGGTATAAGAGACAAGGCCTTCTCCTGGATCATGAATTGCAGAAGTACTAACTGTAGTAGGTAACCTATTGCTCTCACCAACAGAAGTTGGTCCAATAAAAGATATTATCGCAACTACCCTGTCTCTCTGTTAGGATTAGAATCAGTGATCAGAGGTTCTTTTGTTCCGTTTTTGTTTTAAATAATTTTAATAAAGTTGTCAAACTATAGCAAACTCAGCTAAATACTGTGTTCTTCATTTATTTATACCCTCACCCACTTTGCTTTTTATTAAAAAAAAGCATTGTTATTAATATTAGAAACCAAATGATACAATTACTGGTATTAATGACAGAAACCAAATCATGCCATGTAGCGATATCTGTTGTGAATGTATTTAGAGCTCAAATAAACTGCATAACTACTGAAAGGAATTATCTGCTTTCCATTGAGATTCCAGCTTTTACCCAACATTGCCAGTGGGATGCTTGAGGCACACAAAGATCAAGTAAATTGCCTAAAAAACTGAGTCCATTACTTAGAACCAAGAATTCTTCCTAGTCATTCCCAGCAAATAATAAACCACCTCAGTTTCTTAAATCCACAATAAATAATCTTTTAGTATCATGTTTTATTTTTATAATCATATTTATACTGCAAAAGTATAATTCCATACATCATTAATTACAGCTAAGTTATATTTTACTTCAAACAGCATCATACTTCACCAAATTATATCATTCAAATATTATTTTGAACAATGGGTCTATTTATCCCCTTAGTACCTTACCCCATATCCCAGACTGATGGGAATTCAGAAGTTAAAAACTATCTTCTATTTGAAAATGATTCACTGAGTCATTACCCAATCCTGTAAATTGTTATGAGGTCAAATTCATCACTTGTATAAACTGGCACAATTGACCTTTGTAGGAGTGTACCTGCTTAGACAAGAACTGATTTTGGTCCATGGACTCACCATTTCTAAATTAAAGTCTCAGTCTTAATGATCCAGTAACTAGCATTCCAAGTTTTTATGAAAATCTATTTCTTGTGCAATAACTATAAAGGCCTTGATCCTGCAAATGTTTAGGCATGTGCTTAACTTCAATGGGTTTTGGATTTGTCTCATGACTAATTCCACTGACATCAAGGCACTAATCACAGGCATAAGCTTATATTTACAGATTTGCAGGTCTAGGGCCAAAGTTTGTAAGAAATTTTCAAAATTCATAAAAGCAGCTGCAGTTATAAACTTTGGCTATTTATAAAATATTTTATTTTACTTTTTAAAGAATACAATTTTCTAAACAGCACACTATACATTCTTAGCAATAAAATCCACACTTAAATATAAATATCAATTAATACATTTTAACAAAGATTTGAGTCAATTTTTCTGAACTGAAAGGTACAATGATTTCACTTTACTAAAGGGTATTCTTTAATTGGACTATGAACAGAATGAATACTAAAAATTGGAAATACAAAACTAACTTGAAGGTTACGTTATGAATCCTTTTTATATATTTAGATCCATAATTGTTACACTGCTTTTTTAGATTCTGTTTTTATGCCATTTAAAAATGTAATATCTTCTTTTTCCCCCCAAAAAAGAGGCTGGACATCATACATGATCCCTTTTTTTGGGCCTGATCCATCATGATAATGAGCAACCTGAGGTCTTCTTGATTAAATATTATTCAAAAGCAGCTGATGGTGCTCAGCACTTCCAAGTGGTACTAAGCACCCTGAAGGATGAAGGGCCTTTATTAGCTACAAACTGACATGCAACATCAACAGCATTTCTTCACTCTGAGTGAACAGTTTAATTAATAGCTTACTGCTCACTTATTTTCAACCTTGTTTAAAAACAAAAGAATTCCTCCAAACACCAATTATTTCCAAATTGTAGTCCTTCAAGTGAGAAACACTTTCATAGACCATTCAACTGCTGGTAGCAGTTGGATGCAGTGGTTTGACTCGCGCTAATCTGGAAAGGCCAAGTCTGAGACCTTGAGTAGGTGATTTAACTGAAATTCCTCCCAGTGGGTTACTACTGCATCCTGAGGCAGCTGAAAACATTTTAAAACAAAACAAGTGTCACAAATTAACAGCAAAAGTATTGTCACTAACTTACAAAGAAAACATTACAGAAGAACTAGTAAGTATCCTCCTATAAGCCAGAGCATCATCATAGAAAAGCACATAAAACCAGGAACACTGCCAGTAGGAACATTCTTGATAGCTATAGCAGAAGGGGACAAAATCCATGGAAGACACTTTTAAGGCCCCCCTCTCCCCTCAGGTACAAGCAAACTGAGAGTAAAGTCAACACATTTCACTCTGCTACCACAGTACAGCATTTTTCAAAATGCGATCTGCTGTACACTTGCTGGTGTTCTGCAGGCAGCTACAAATACACCAATACTCGCTTACTATTATTTTTGTAAGGACACAAATAGTGCAGTGCATCATGGATGCTGAACAGCTCTTAAGAGAGACGTCCACAAGACAATCTCTATATTGAAATTTGGCCCACACTATGGGAAAAAGTTTTAGCACCTTTGTCCTATCAATAGGAAAGTCACTGGGACAGCTGGCAAGCAGGCAGGTTAATTTTGTGTGGGAAAGATGACTCTAGGACACAGAGGTGAGTATGGTAACTCATGTTTTGATGAGGTAGTGCTCATTCAGAAATACAAATACTTTGAAGTCAAGCTTTTTAAACACATGTAAATAGGTATACATGTCTGCAGATATCACGTTGCATATACCTGGCGGTATCCATTTGGGCTTCTTGTCTGTAGAGGGACTTGATGTGTATAAAGGTTTTCCAACATGTTCAGGAGAACTTGATGTCTTCTTTTGTGTTGACTGAGATTTTGCTTCGATTATCCATGGAGAAGAAACTACCGGAGTCACTTTGGTCAGAAAACAAAAAGAGCTTTAGAAAAATTGCTCTTTATTAAAGAAATCACACTGCACAAAATGACTGTGCAAGTGAGGATCATTCAATTCAAAGAAATACAGGTGTACATATCGCTAGAATCACATCTTCTAGTCAATGCAGGTACATTTATTTGAACACTTTACAGCCTCATATTAATTTCCTGGTTTGGAAGTAGGCACTACAACCACTATTTTGTTACTGGCATGGGATGTATTGTAAAACTGCATGAAAGGACAAGCTAAAACAAGTCTGCCATAAACTAAGAAAAAGCATTTCCACACCACAACTAAAATGGTTCTGTAATACATGATTTAGCTTAAACATTATTTGAAACTAAACCACACTAGCAGGTCTGATGCATAGCTATTTGACACATATATAAGAAACAGATTTTTAAAAGATTGTTGTGCTGATGCAAATTGTGTTAAACAGACGCAGTGACAGTGTAACTTAAGAGTGGTAAATAAATGCCAACTATACTATTAACAACACTGGAGATCATTAAGACCTTGAATCCCTGCAAGCAATCCATGTGGGTGCAGGGACCCAGCCTCACAGATGTGGTCATAAGATAAGTAAAATAATGTAAAAAAACTAAAACTAAAATTAATAATTATATGTTTGTTTAGTTTTTTAAAGGGACATGGTCAATTTAAAAAAAAAAATCACACTTATCTGTTCATTTTAATTTTATTCTGGTTATACCTAACACTGAAATTTACTCTAACAGAAAGAATAAATAATTGTTTATCTTTTGTCCATTTGACAGCAGTTTTTGTACAGACAATTCCATTATTACCACAGATAACCAGTTTGTCTGTTAATTTCCCCTATTTCTGCATGTCTTTCACACAACAGAGGTGAGACTTTTTTTCTTTAAGTAAGTAAAAATTATTGTAAAACCACAAAAATCAGCAGGGTGATTCAAGCGCAGGGGCAGTGCCTAAACTTTTAACTTACTTTTTGAAAATGACTCGGCTTTGAGATGCAAATAGGTCAGTGTGCAGTAGGGAACTTTTAGTGCATGATAGCAGAGCTCAGAGGGACAGTTAACATGAGGCACAATTGTGTGTTATAGATTCACACCCCTGTGCCTGTTCACTGTTTTTCTAGCCAATCCTTTTATTTCAGTTTGATTGCATCAAGCTTACCTGTAGCATTAACTCTGGATTTGGGTGGTTTCTTTTCTTTTTTTGTTTGGACCTTGAACTTAATTTCTTTCCTTTTATTTTCTTTATTTTTCTTATTTTTTGCAGCGAAGTCCACATCATCTTCTTCACTGAAATCTGAATCACCCTCTGATTTCTCATCTAAAACAAAAGAAAAAAAAAGATACAAGCTTTGACATCTTTTTACAACAAGTGCAATTTATTATTGCTACCTTATTTTCTAAGCACACTCTGAACAGAAGGACAAATAAGCTTAACTGACCATGTCAAAATCCTAGATTTGGCTTTGATCTCAAAGTGCATTCAGGATAGATTCGTAATGACAAACTGTAACATTTCAATGAAGAGCAAAGGTATATAAGGTTGAAAACAATACATATTTCACTGAAAATATTCTTCTCTCAGTATAATTAGACATACTCAAAACATACCCAATAGGAAAAATGTAATAGTAGAAAACTTACCAGATATATACTCTGGGTCATAGTTATCAGTATGGTCTCCCTCATCACTGTCATCTGTCGGTAACTTCTGTTGTGACACAGCTTTAGATGCTGCTATTCTTTGCCTACGACCACTTGGGGAGATGTCATTGTCATCTGTGACCTGATCAGGGCCTGAACGATAAACACTGGACTTATTAACACAAATTAATAAAGAGGCTGATTGCATGCTAAATAATAAGCTAGTATTAAGTGTTTTGCTGGACTGGGGCCTTAGTCGCCATAACTGATTCTGAGTATTTCTGGAGATCATCATCCAAACCTACAGTATTGAGCTTCTTCAAATGCTTGTAATTCTCATTTTGTTTTATTTTTAAAACCGCTCTTATGAGTGCTTTTTGCAGGTAAAAGTTGCCAATCCTGTTCTGCAATCAAACATTGAAAAGACAAAGATTTAAAATCATAGAATGCTCAGCACCTGTGTATATGGAAAATTTGTCCATTTTTCACAGACTTATTTTAGAATGCACAGCACATGTGCTGGCCACATTCACACATTTCTGCCCTTATAAGTAGCATTCACTCTTTAGAGACCTGATCCTTGAGTCCTCATACATTATGCTATGTTATGCACTCAATGATGCAAAGTGTGAAGAGTGCAGACTCAGGAAGGTTGAGAGTATTCAGGTCTTCCAAAGAGATAAACAATACCTTAAAACATTTGTGTGTGCACATGCACACATTTGGTTTGTTTAATTTCCACTACTTGGTGCAATGCTGATTGTTTAAAACGATTATTGGGAAATCTGAACTCCTTTCTTACCAAATTTTAAGACAGGATCCAAATTTAGATCTAAACGGACTGAACATATCTTTCAGACAAAAACATATCTATGCATATCTATAATCTGTGATTTTCTTTCTACTTTATAATATGTTGAGTTTCATTACATCCATGTTCACCGTAAGGAAACAATGTATAGTCAGTGTAATACCATGTTAAGAAAAAAATGTTAATATGGACCATAAATGTAATTAAAACATTTTCCTAATTTTTTTTTCATTTTAATTATGTTTTTCTCCCTCCACACATTTCGGAAGCACAGAAAATGCATTTAATGTTCAGTACCTCACTATAATTACACACTTACATTCAAGTAAAGGCTAGGACAAAAAGAATCCACTCTCATGGAAAATCCCAAATTATGAGTATTTGGGTACTGATACAGATTTTACTGTTTACTCCAAAGACTAAATTTGCAATTACAAAATTAAGTCTCTAATACATTTGCTTGCAAAGATTACCATCTTTTGTTAAGCATGGACAATGTACTCAGTCGCACACATGATACCACTATTAAAACAGTTTCTGCCCCATATTCTTCCGAAATCTAAATCTCTAGATTTTGAGGACTGAGAGACTGAAATGGTAAAAGTCATCTGCATGGGCACAATTTAACTCCCATTGAAGTTGCTATGGAAATGTTTCCATTGACATCAATGGCAAGTTGAATTAGATCCTATGAGAAAGTTAGTATTAAGCTTGGAAAGTTTAATCAACCCAGGAGCTTTAGATTTGGGATATTCAAAGATGAAAATGTAATCTATATTATAAACAAGTGATTATAGTAGTTTTTTTTTCAAAATTGCACCCAACAACAAATAAAACAACAAATAAAAAGAAAAGTTCAAGTCTTTTCAATTCATCTATTAAAAGGATACAATATCAACACACTTATAAAACAACTACAAAGGATGTCAAACACAAGCAAGTAGCAGCTTAGAATGGAAAAGGCTGAAATACATTTTAACTGTAAAGATAACCTTGTTCTTGTGAATCTTGCACTTCAAGGATATCTGTAGATGGTTCTTTCACTGACAAGGCTAATGCAACTTCTAAATCTCTCTGGTAAAGTTTGTCATCTAAGGGTATCCTGAAACCAGTAAAATAAATCCAATAAATCTGGTGAATATTATTTTTGTGAACTGAAGCACTACAAAGCTAATTCTAGGATGCTACTCAATGTAATTGTAAATCAGCACTTATGCAGGAAGTCATAAAAAAATGTTACAATGTATAATCTGAAATTTACTGTATAACAAATGACCTGCTCAAGCAGTTTTGTGAAATTCAGATGATATAAAAGTAGTACTTAGTACTTAACCATATAGAATGCTTTATGTCTTCAAAGTGTTGTACATATCAGTATCAATAACAAACTGAAAAATATACTTCACTGTAGAAGTAACCTACTGACATGAAATTTCACATAACATTTCTAGTAGAAAATATTTTGTTTAAAATAAGTATAATTAAGGTTTTTATATGACTTTTGCTAAGATTTACTTCTGACTTCTGTCAAATAAGTGATGAACTTTTGTTGAAGTTAACCCCAAAGTTAGTTAGTTTGCTTTAAACTTTTCCTCCCATTTTGTATACTAAGCCTATGGATCATAGAGTGTATATACTGTTTTCAAGTACTATACTCATGGGTGCTGTAGAACTACATAGATTAGATTAGCCACAAATTTACCTAATTGAGGCCCCAAACCTGCATCTGGACCTGTGTGGGCAGATCTCTGTGCCAGTGTAGAGACCCGCTGAAATCCAGTGCTTTATGGGGGCAAATTGGTCCACCTACTCATGTATAATAGAATGATTGAGGTGCAAGCTCTCTTATCATTAGACGTTATTAGATTATCTTTCACTCATTAGTATGCCAAAGAATCTGCAAATAAATTTCAGACTAATATGTTAGACTTTTATTTGTAGTTACTTAAAACTCTAGAAAAATTGAGAAACTGAAGTGTTCTTGAGATGCAGTTCTTCTGCTGCACACCGACCTTGCTACACTTCATTACATCTCACCTTTTACTGGGTGTTTTCTTCGGCACTGGAGTCACTTCTTTGTATGGCTTTTTCTGCTTCTCCTTTTTCTCTCTATTTGTTTCTGCAGGTACCACTCGAGACTTTTTGTTTAAAGGTGCAGATACACAGGCAAAGTCTTCATCTGTTTTCGAAAACATGCACAAGTTAGAAATAGTTTTGCCCATACAGCGCAAGTTCCTCCAACCACCAGGAAAAAAATGTTTCTTTCTTCAAAAAACTTATTTGATCACAAACATAAAATATTCTAAAACATTGATGTTCTTATGGCCCTCATCTGAAATTATTAAACCAATTTTCAGTCTCATAATCAGAAGACAAACAGAGGTAGCTTTAATGAGCTTTAGGATAGTTTTGAAGAAAACATACTAGCTAAATGTAGATCAATAATCATAGTGAGAGCTGATCACTGTATCTATAACATAATTTAAGACATAGATATTCAACTTAATTACCATCGATGTGGAGATAAAGTTTCAATCTCAAATGTGTTGTCAGCGTTCACATTCACCTGACACTCAATTTCTTCTGATAATTGAAAACCATTCACTGTACATCATTTTTTTTTAAACAGTTTTTGATCTTTTGGGACCTTTTCCTTGTAATGATTCCCACTCTGAAAAAAGATCTCTCCTATTCCACTAAGTTGCCTGTTTACCAAGTATACTGCTTTAGTCTTCCAAGGCCCAAAGTGGGAACAAAGACTGGGGATACCAGACTAAAAGCAGTCCAAGAATTTTACAACTTTGTCTTTAGCACAAATAACATTTTTGTATAACTATAATGCAGGGGAAAAAAAAGAGATATCAAGTTTGAATAGATGGAGGTGAATGTCATATGATGAGATTCACTCAGCTAGTAGGTAAAAAATCATGCTTTCTTGTCTGCTTTATAAAATATTTTTCCTCTCTATGTTTTCCTGGACTCACATTGTTGTCGTATACTTCATAAGACATTCACCCTTAGACTTGTTCCACTGTAACAAAGGAAATCTTTAATCTCTATGCAGCAAGGATACATCAAAAGCTAACAGACTGAATTCTACCCTTGAATGCAAGCATAAAACTTCTATTTCAGCCAACGGGAAATATTCACGTACATTCAAGGACAGAGCTTGGCCAAATGCTTTCTGCTAAATGTTGGCATGCTTATGCAGTAAATCAATTTTTAAAACTAATCAATCAGACAGAAGAATTGTAGATGTAATGTAAGATGTCAAAGTGAAAAACAGGGGAAATGGGAATAGTTCTCAAAATAATGCAGAAACCCTTCTCGTAAGAGCATTAAAAATTCAGAAAAAAATCACTGCTTAAGATCCATCTTTTGGAAAAAGAAAATGACTTTAAAAGACTTTTTTTCCAAATGTAAAAGAATGTCTTTTTCAGTTTCAGAACTTAGATAGCAAATATCAGCTAAAGAAAATTTCTATACCAAAACTTAAACTCCTGAAAATAGGACAGTGAAAATGATTTTGCTGCCCACTGTGAAGGGGACCCCCAGCACACAGTCTTCCTTACCTCAAGAGATAGGGAAAAATCACTTGTCTTTGTGGCACCATCCCCCTCCTACTGCCTCCACAGCCCAAGGAATCTCCACCAGGGGTCCATGATCAGTGAAGAGGAGAAGAGTGGGAAATGGATGAAGTGAGTAAAGAGGATGCATGGCACAAAATATTGTTCCTCTCCCAGACCTACAGAGATTCCTAAGGAAAATTAAACTCTAGAGCTGTATTTTCTATTTCACAGAAGGACCTGGACTGCTATTTATTGAAGCAGAACTAATGCAGACAGAGAGCTTCAGCAGAGGCACGTGACCTCTGCAGAGACGATCTTAGACTCTTGCTCCAGGCCTCCTCCTGCAGGGTTTTTTTTTTCTACAGGAAGGGTTGAAGTTGCCCAATATTATGAACAAGTCAGCAGTGTAATAGCCTTATAACATGGATTGTACTCTAACAGGACCGGAATTTCCTTCCACTGAAGCAAATGAGTTTTTTCATTGAATTCAACAGAAGGATAGGGCCCACAGTCTACCAACATTTTAGACAAAGCTACTGCAGAACCTGACACTTTTTGGCACGGACAATAGTAGATCACTTACCATCATTTTCAAAATCTCCAAACTGTGAATAATCAACGACTTTCTTACTCCTGTGAAAAAACAACATACATTAGTAGTCATTTAACACAAGAATCATTATTTGTTGATTTTAGCTTCTCAGCATTCCACAAATGTCCCTTTTCAAATCAGAGTCTATTGATATACACAGTTAGTCATTGCTAGCATAAAAGCATAAGCTCTATTCAACATGCTTTAGTATCCAGCTACTCAAGTGTTTTGGCGGTAAATGGCTCTTTTTTGTTGCTGAGGTGATTTCTTTCTTCTATGTACACAATTTCTCTGGATAACTATTTCCATGATACTTTAAGATTTTGTTTCCAATACTAAATTATACGATCTTAGTATAAATATTATTCTATGCAAAGACTGCATCATCACAACTTTCAAGAGGTTACTTAGGCCTTTGATCCTATAACAAGCTACATACTGGCCGACCCAAGCCCATGTGGAGTTCTGTTGACTTTAGTGCGATTTCTGATAAACACAGGCATCTGCCTGCCTGCCTGCTCAGAACTCATGGTAGGACTGGAGCCTAAGATCTGATCCATAGTATATTTCTTCACTAGTTACTCAGACCTAATGATGCTGAGCACATTCAACTTCTATTATGAATGAAGACAAAGAAATAATAGGTATTTATGGAGAGAAATGTTATAAATATAGACAAGAAATAAAAATATAGGACAATGCATTTGGGAAAAATAATCAGAAACACAGGTATTCAATGAAAAGGAAACACTGGTCCTACAGTGATTTCTGCACAGGTACATGGATCTGCACATGAAGAGTTCATTGTAGGGTGATAGCCTAGAAGAATAAGCCATTGTCAAAATGGGATCATTGTGGTTCCTTTCTAAACAGAGATTGGTCACTAGTGTATACGGGAAAAACTGGTTTCAACATTTGTTACAGAAAGCTTCTGGAACAAGCTATCTAAAACATTTTATGTACCAGACGTGGAAAATAGTTATTCCCACTCTACACAAGCCTTGGGGAAGCCACCCTCTTCAATTGTTATGAAGAAGCCAGAGGACCTTTTGTCAACTTATGCCATCAATTAATTATTTTGTGTCTATGCATTCCAGGGCAAAAAGAGTCTGATGTGTGATAATGGAGAAAAATTCTGGTATGAATTTGAAATGAAATAGTGTATAAAAAAGCTGGTCTAAAGATGAAAGATGGGAAGGGACAGTTCCTCTCTGTACACCTTTTGTAAGGTCACAGTCATAATATTGTGTTCAGTTCTACTTCAAATTTCTGAATATCACAGGCTTTGATGCTATAGTGTTGGAAGCCTTATAAGCCATTCCCCCTCCAAGATAGGGAAATAAGTAACAGCAAACAAATGCAGTCATAAGTTTATGACTACATGTATAAGTTATATGTCTGACTATATGTTATAGCAGTGTTGAGGCTTGGACATTAGAGAGAAAAGCTTGTCTTTCTCACCAACAGAAGTTGGTCCAATAAAAGGTATTACCTCACCCACCGTGTCTCTTGTACATAGGCAGTGACTAGCAAGTCTATGGCAGCCATCAGCAGACCAGGTGGAGTACTGTACCTGGCTTAGTTTCACACTACCCAGTTAGGTTGACACAAGACAACTTACGTCTACCTACCTGTAGAAGAGTCTACACTTAAGCTAGGTCTATACTGATGGTGGCAAATTTGCCACCATCTGATCGATTTCTCTGGATTGACTGAGCGGTCAGTCAGGACCTGTTAGGTCAATCCAGAAATTGACCTACGAAAGCCACCTCTGAAAGTGGCACAGCGCAGCATGGACTCCGCGCAGTCGTGAGTTATGTGAGTTTTTTACGTCACTTGCGTATCTCCGGCCGCCGAATGTCGGAGGTAAGTATAGACCAGCCCTTAAATTTCATTCACTGCCCCGCCACGCCGGCTTAGTAACGCCACCTCCCCAAGTGGCGTGGCGTCGTGGTGGAGCTAATGTCAATGGAGACACCGTGCGGCCTACGTCAGCCATGACTTGTTTCAGGAGCCCTCCCAGAGGCAACGGTGCAATGGTGGACACAAGCGCTCCTGGTGAGGACGCATGGGCACAAGGCCCCGCGCGCGCCCCCACAAGCGATGCCCTAACAGTGGCAGCTGTAGGCGAGGTGGGTTGTAGCTATACCCGCGCCGCAGGTGGGGTGACCAGCTCTCCTGATTCATGGCGACGGTCCTGGCAGCTGGGCCTTGTCCTTATATGGGCGCCTATTAACCCCTCCCCCCCCCCCGCCAGCGAGGGAAACGCGTCGTGCCCCACCGAGCTGGGGGGGGGGAGCGAGTCACTGGCGGCTGCTCTCAGCGCTGTAACGGTCCGCGCCCAGCCCGCGCTCCTGAGCCGTGCGCGCGGGACGGGGGGGGGGCGAGGCACCCACCTCCTGACCGGCCTCTCCATCGCGCGCGGTTGGGAGGGGGGGGGAGACCCGCCACTGCCTCCCCGCCCGGCTCTCGGACCGCCTCTCTCACTCTCTCTTTTTGCGCGCGCGCTGGCGCCGCCCCGGCACATTCGCCACACTCAAAGAGGCGGGGAGGAGATGAATCTGCGGCGCTGGATCCGAAGAACACGGGACTAACGACGCTGCCGGGTCGCGGCGGCCCCACCCCCCAGTGGCCGAGCGCCCGAACCGGCTGCTTCGCCCCGCCTGCGGGGGCTCAGGTCAGGTGAGGGAGGGGCTGCCGCTCGCCCCGCGGGGGGGGACACAGCCTCACGCTCGCCCCGCCCCCGCGCCACCAGCATCCGCCTCAGGGCAGGGACCGGGCGCCCGCGCCGACCCCGGCGCTCAGGCTCCCCCCGCCCCCGGTGCTCAGAAATCCCGTGTGTGCCCCGGCGCCGCCGCCGCGGTGAGTGTGAGGGGAGGGGCGCGTTTCTGCGCCGCCCTTGCCTCTCCCCTGCCCCAGCGCGGGCTGCCCGGCCCCGGCCCCCGTTACCTGCCCGGCCCCAGCGCTCGGCTGCGGGTACACAGACCCGCGAGCGCTGGCCGCACCCGTTCGTGGCGGTTGGTCGCTCCGGCGCGTGGCGCTTGTCGGGGCTTTGACGCGCGTGGACGGAAAACGGGCGGCGGCCGCTCCGCCTTCATGGAGGCTCGCGGTGAAGCCGAGGCCGCAGGGGAGAGCGTTTGAGACCGGCTAAACCGTCAGCGCCTCCCTTCCCTTCCCTTCCGCGGGGCGCCACCGGGAGCGTGGCTCTGTCCCATCCACACACCCCACCGCAGGGAGCCGCTGCCTTCCCTGCGAGCGGAGGACGGGCCCCTGGCGGGCAGCCAGAGAAGGTCCAGCCCCAGCAGCTCCCTGCTGCGCACATAAGCCGTGTGGGTTTTTTTTTACCCTCACTTCCACATTCTTGTTTCATTGATACACGGGATAATAAAAAGGGAAAGAATCATCGCTGACTTCTTGCACTGCCGCCCATTTGGATGATGAAAATGAAACGAGCTCTTTTCACTTTTTGTTCCCATTCCGTCCTCCAATACCGTAAGGTTGGAGTTGCAAACCTTGCAAAGGACTGTTTAAATGCAAACACACGGTTCTCCTTGATGATGATTCTAATTCATGAAAGCATTTTTAGATTTTGTAACTTGGGTCTTATTAGAGTTGTTCACTCATTTTTGTATAAACCCCTCAAAGCAACTATTTTTATTCTAAAATTGACAACCCAAAAGATTCTTTCCCTGTTTTAAAATCAGTCTATGTGGATAAAATGAAATTCTAATTAACATGTATGCTCTCTTTCCACCTGAAGCTACCAATACATACTATTGGATGCAGTGTTTGACATCAGCAAGGCTACGCCTAGTAGTTGCACTGCCCTAATAACTTGTTTGAGTTTGGGGGCTTAGGCCAATATTTTCAGAAATGAGCACCTAAAGTCAGACTCCTAAGTCCATATTTAGTCACCAAAATCAGTGGAAGCCCTAGGTGCCCAGCACTTTTGAAAATCAAGCCACTTATTGAAGTGCCTAACTCTGATTTTTAGGAGTCTAATTGTAGGCACTCTTTTTTAAAAATCTTGGCCATTATGTCCTCTTCCCTGAATACTTTAATTCTTACCAAAATCACATTGTGTGTGTTTTGTGAACACTTGGAATATGTGAATACATAAAAGATATAACATGCTGTTTTGCAGAAAATCATCAAAAGAAGATGAAGGCCAGTAAAGGAAAGCCCTGCACTAGAGAGAGAGAGTTTATGTATAAATTCAATGTTGGAAATCAGCACTTAGTGCTTACAGTGCCTCTTAAATTTCCTGTGCAAGAGAACGTCAGTCACTTGCATGGACGTCTAATGCTTCTCCACAATTTACCATGCTTTATAGAAAATGGTGAGAACTGAGTTTATAAATGATCAGTGTCCCATGTGTTAATATGCTGTGACAGACTAAGCAAAAGAGTATTATTTCTAAAAAAAATAATAATAATAATACTATTTAGCTGTTTTTACGATATGACTGTACATTAATATATGAGAAAGGAGTGCAGTCAAGTAATGTTAGCAGTTTCAAAGTATATGTTCATTTAGTTGTTAGAATTTATTTTTATTTTAACTATTCATAGTAAACGCTTGTTGATGGAGCATTCTTTTCTTATTACAATAGACTTAAAGCAATCTCTTAGTCAGTTCATAGAGGAAGAATCCATAAAAGATTATGATAGAGAAGCAGAGGTGGCCCTGGAAGCTGTGAAATCAGGAGAAGTGGACATGCACCAACTGGCAAATGCTTGGGCTAAAGCTTATACAGAGGTGAGACAAAGTCTGAAATAAGAATTTCCAGGGGTTTGCTGCATGTGTTGTCTTTCAAAATGTATGTAGGCAGCATTAGAAATTACAGCAAAATTTAGTTTTACTGATCCCTCCATGTGGTGATGATTTGGCTAGTCAGATAAAATCTGAGGGGAGATGCGGGGCTGGTTTATCCTGCAAGTTCTTAATCATGTCAGTGGAACTATCTATGGAAGGTCTACTTCAGCAAGAGTTTGCAGAACTGAGCCCTTGGGGCTAAATGCTGCTCTTCATTAAAGGATGTAATTGAACTCTGTGGGGTTGAACAAAGGTAAATGGGGACAGAATTTATCCTTATACTGTGCCTAAGACTTTTCCTATTGCTGCTGATGTGTTTGCCTCTTCTTTACATAGGTCAGTAGGCATTTTTGTTAAGTTATTTCCAATTGGATCTTTTAAACTGATTTTTTTAAAGTGTTCTCACAGGTGGATAAATTTTTCATTCAAACTCAGTTTCAGGTAGAGAATGTTATGGAGGGTTATCAGTTCATCCACATTTAGCTGGTGAGCAGTACCTGTACTTTTACTTCTACCTTACTGTATTGGGGAAGAGAATCTGAAAGGAAAACTCAAGGATGGAGGAGAAAGAGAAAACTTTGAAGATAAAAGTAGGTGGCAGGAAGGGGAGAAGCCAAATTAGAAAAGGAAAATCTTACATTTTGAACTGTACATTGGTGCAAAAATGCCCAGCAAAATTCTCTCTGTCATTATAAGTGACTTTGGTTCTATGCATGTTTAAAAATTTCCATATCGTACTTTAAAATATTTTTGACTTTATTACCTTCTAGACAACGTTGGAACATGCAAGACCTGAAGAACCGAGCTGGGATGAAGATTTTGCAGATGTGTATCACGATCTAATACATTCTCCAGCTTCTGAAACTCTGTTAAACCTGGAACACAATTATTTTGTTAGTATCTCAGAATTAATAAGTGAAAGAGATGTGGAACTGAAAAAATTACGAGAAAGGTATTTTTAAAATGTCTCATTAAACCTATTATTTTTTCTATATGACCCTGTTACAAGCTCTGCAAATGAGCAGGTGGCAATATAAGGCTTAGTTTAGTTTTGTTTAATCTTTTTTAAAAAGAGTACAGGGCAGCTAAAATACAAAAATGTAACTCCGTGTAATATTTAGACTCAAAGTTGAAACAAAAGCTAGAAAATGTAAAAGCTAAGGTAATGTACGTCACATTAATATGTTCATGTTCCACATATGTTGTGGAATACGTAATTTTTTTAAAGTACTTCAGAATTAGGAAGCCTGCCAAACAGTCAGTGGGGTCAATGGTTGATTAAGGTGTTAATGGAGCACACAAGGAAGACAAGGCTGTTGCAGAGAAGTTAACTAATTCTTTGCATTGGTCTTCGCTGCAGAGGATGTGAGGGAGATTCCCACACAGAAGCCATTGTTTTAGGTGAAAAAACAATGGAACTGTCCCATCTTGAGGTGTCAATAGAGGAGGTTTTGGAACAAATTGATAACTGAAACAATAATAGGTCACCATGATGGCATGGTGTCTTAGATGGCATTCAGCCAAGAGTTCTGAAGGTACTCAAATATGAAATTGCAGAACCATGAACTGTGGTATGTAACCTATCATTTAAATCAGCTTCTATACCAGATAATTGGAAGATAGTTAATATAATGCCAATTTTAAAAAAAGACTCCATGGACAATCTTGGCATCTATGGGCTTATAAGCCTAACTGCAGTACCAGGCAAATTGCGTTGAAACTATAGTAAAGAACAAAATTATCAGAGATATATATGAACATGATACGTTGGGGAAGAGTCAGTAGGTCTTGTAAAATGAAATCGTGCCTCACCAATCGACTAGAATTCTTTGAGGGTGTCAACAAGCATGTGGACAAGGATAATCTAGTTGATATAGTTATATACTTAGATTTTCAGAACACCTTTAACAAAGTCCTACATCAAAGACTCATAAGCAGCCTTGGGATAAGGGGCAAGGTCCTCTCCTGGTTCAGTGACTGGTTAAAAGACAGGAAACAAAGAGTAAGAATAAATTGTCGGTTTTCACAATGGAAAGAGGTAAATAGTGGGATCCCCCATGGATCTATACTGGGACCTGTACTGTTCAGCATATTCATGAATGATCTGAAAAAGGGTAAACAATGTGGTGGCAAAGTTTGCAGCCAATACAAAATTACTCAAGATTGTTAAGTCCAAAGCTGCGTGCATAAAGTTACAAAGGGATCTCACCAAAATGGGTGACTGGACAACAAAATGGCAGATGAAATACACTGTCGATAAATATGAAGTAATGCAGACTGGAAAACATAATTCCAACTACACATGCAAAATGATGGGATCTAAATTACCTGTTACCACTTAAGAAAGAGATCTTGAAGTCAGTGTGGATTGTTCTTTGAAAACATCTGCTTTGTGTCCAGTCGCAGTCAAAAAAGCTAACAGAACATTAGGAAACCTTAGTAAAGTGATAAGACAGAAAATGTTGTTATGCCTCTGTTTAAATCCATGATATGCCGATACGTTGAGTAGTGCGTGCAGTTCTGATTACCCCATCTTAAAAAAAAAAATTGGAATTGGAAATAGTATGGAGAAAGGTATGGTATGGAACAGCTTCCATATGAGGAAAAATTAAAAAGACTGGGACTGATCAGCTTAGAAAAGAGATGACTAAGGGGGCAAGAGGAACGTGATAGAGGTCTATAAAGTTGTGAATGGTGTGCAGAAAATGAATTGGGATGTGTTATGTGAAGGGGTAAATAACACAAGAACTAGGGATCACCCGATGAAATTAATATGCAGTAAGTTTAAAACAGACAAAAGGAAGTACTCCTTCATACAATGCACAGTCAACTCATTGCCAGGGGATGATGTGAAGGCCAAAAGTATAACTAGGTTCAAAAAAGAATTAGGTAAGTTCATGGAGGATAAGTCCCTCAATAGCTGTTAGACAAGATGATTAGGGATGCAACCCCATGCTCTAGTTGTCTATATACCTGTGAATGCTAGATGCTGGGAGTGGACCACTGGGGATGAACCATTCAATACTTTTCCTGTTTTGTTCATTCCATCTGAAGTATCTGGCACTGACCACTATCAGAACACGGGATACTGGGCTAGGTAGACCATTGGTTTGACCCAATATGGTCATCCTTATGTTCTTATTGTTTATTAAAAAGAAATGCAGTATATAGAAAATGCAGCATTTATTTAGATTCTAGAAAATACAAGAAGGCATCTATACAAAAGCTTCAGTACTTTTTAATATGCCTTAAGAAATGCAAACCAACAACTTCCTCACACCAAAAGAGAGAGGAAAGAAAAGGGAATTTAGCTGAGCTGACTCATGATCGGTGGCCATGGGAAACTCTAGTCAATGATTATAGTTTATAATACATATTATTGGAATTTTGGATTCTAGACAACTGGTAGAACTTGAAAAGCTTCAAAAATCCTCTTTATGCACTAAGGGAGGTATGTGCAATGCTTTCCTATTTATAGGAGAAATAAAAGATTGAGCTGAAACATTAATACACGCAAAAATATATAACAATATAAAAATGTTAGTTAGAAAGGGACAGTTGTGAAGCTTCATTGTATTAACACCAAAGTGTTCCAATTTACATAGCTTATTGAGTAGCGAGCGAAGATAAATTTCTCAAAACATCAACCTTCTGATATGCCCACAATATACAGTGCATGCATACTTATTTATACAGTTATTGACATATTCCTAGTTCTACCAGTCTGAAATTAATTTATTCATGACCGTTATGGAGACAAAATTGCTGCAGCATGGGTATAGTATGAGGTTCTGTTATGGCATAACTACTGGGTATTGACTTCAGTGGAATTTATTTTCATGTACTTGGCATAATCATAAATCTTCATATGTGAAAGGATATTACAGTTAACTCAGCTGAGTGTAGGTGTTATATATTTTATTTACACATGACCTGATTTGAAAATCCTGTCCCTAGATTTTAAACTTATGTTTTGGCCACCATTGCTGCCAGTTCTATGCTATGTTGAGCTGATCTTTTCCTGGAGAAAAGCATGGCTGCAAAAGAAACGATGATGCAAGGGACATAAGAGGATTAACGAAAAGAAAGAGTTTAGCTGAGCTGGCTCATATCAGTGATTATGGAATACTGAATCTTTCAACTCTAGATCCTTACTTTTAATGTAGCTCAAACTGGAAGTTAGTCCAATAGAAAATGGTTTGATGTAATTGACAGCTGTAAGGTGGCTAAGCTTTCAACATTGGCAAAGACATCCGGAAAGTTTACTTGATGTAAGTATACAGTGGTCTAAATGATTGGTTTCTATCTTAGACAAGGAGCAGAAATGGATAAGGTGATGCAAGAACTAGGAAAGTCGCTAACAGATCAAGATGTAAATGCATTGGCTGCTCAGCATTTTGAATCCCAACAGGTAAATTATGTTAAGTGAATTGGAATATATCATACAAAGAATTTTCTTAAAAAAGAAAAATGCATTAGTTGGAATGATGTTTACTTCTAGGTTTTGGAGACCAAATGGACCAATGAACTAAAACAGTCCACAGCCATCCAAAAACAAGAGTATCAGGCATGGGTGATAAAACTTTATCAAGATCTAAAAAATCCCAACAACAGCTCAATCAGGTATTTATCTTGGTTGTAAAGTTCTCTTTCTTTTCAACTACAGTAATTTACATGACTTGCTTTTTAATATTTTTTCTTTAATGATGGTCATTTAAATTGAAAATATATATTGAAAGGCTGAGCCACTGAAAAATCAGAACCATCACACATCTTTTTAATAGAAGAGAGAAAATGTAAAACACTCTTCATGGTCTTAAATTATGTTTTTTGGTTGTGTCCTCCTACTTTACCTTACTATTTAAAATGTATATTTGTAATATAATTTTCCAGAATGCATTCTGAGGTCATTTATGGATGCTTTGTGGCATCACAGGGTTTATAAACACTAATACATAGTACAGGATTTGATTGAATGTGCTCTAAGAAAATTAGCTCATCTTTTGGATAATTGTCACCTGGCAACTGGAAAATTATCAGTTTTTTTGACTGGTGGTGTGCTTAGGCTGAAGGAGGGTTTTCTGACTGCTGGAATACTAGGCAGGGTAGGATGTGTAGTAGGGGCAAATTCTTGTTCCCCATCTTGTGGGAACTCCCTCCTACACTGGCATCCAATGTTCCTGCGTCAGGTTCCTAACTCTTTCCTCCAGCAATTGTGGGGGAAGGGGTTGGTGTTTCGTGAGGTAACACAGAAGTATCTCATGCTGTCTGGAGGAGAAAAGAGGAGTGAGGATGGAGACTGCTTCCACTGGAGGGGAAGGGAAGAGGGGAGATAATGAAAATCAGAATACTTTCAGTATAGCTCAGTGTTCTAAGGATTATAAATTGCCATGGAGAATGTTGCAATACATATTTAAAGTGTGTTTAGGAGTACTGTTTAGTTGTCAGGTTATTTCTATAATACACACTTAGGAGTATATCACTGAAAAGCAAAGCTGAGCCGCTCTCCAAGGTAGTGAGCAAGGGTCAAACAGTAAAAATCAGTAGTGGTACTCTAGTGGAGCTCTGCCCCAATCCTAGAACGTGTCGGCTTACACTGCCAGTTTAAAACTAACAAAGTTGACATCTAAACCATCACAGGCTATAATAATTGGTTTTCATAATTAACAGTTCACTGAGGTGAATAGGCAATTCATGCTTCTGAGAAATATTGGGCCTGACTTGCCTCCCTCATTGATTTTTACACCAATAAAACTAAAGAGATTTATGGCAGGTCTATGTTACTGCTTAAGTGGATCTAGCTTACATTGCTCAGAAGTGTGAAGAAGAACCCAACCCCCCCCTCCTACCCTAAAAGATGCAAGTTACAGTGACCTAAGCGCTGTCTACAGCAGGGCTATGCCAGTGGGAGATGCACTCCTGCCAACATAGCTTTCGCTTCTTGCGAAGGTGGAGTAATTATGCTGATGGGAGAGTGCTCTCCCGTTGGCATACAGTGCCTTCCCAGACGCATTACAGTGGCACAGCTGCACTTGTGAGACTTTCATATTTATTCATTATGGGCAAACAGTGGATCTTTCTTTTTTAAAGGAATGTTTAGAAGCTTTCCCAGATTCCTTTAATATTCCATTTTAAAACATTCACAAATGGATTTTTATTAAATCTAGTAACTTCAGAATTATTTACTGGATGCTCTTAACAGCTAGGTTCAAAGGGGAAATTCAACATTTTTTTAATCTTAAAATCTCCCCTCCTCATAGTGGAGTCTATGACTTCTGTTCAGATCAGGATAGACCTGGGATTTGTAATATCTCTGGGCCATACCACTGTATTTTAATTATAAGGTTGTGGCAATCTGCTCTGTTTCATGCAAATTAGGTGCAGGCTTTTGACTTCCACAGATCAGCTGAGCAACGTTTGGATGTCCTTGACACAAAACAAAACAAATTTCTGTTTTTGAACAGAAGAACATTAATGGGAAACCTACTAGAGCTTTTAAATGTGTTTTTATGGATTTCAGTGAAGAAATTAAGGTTCAACCCAGTCAGCTGAGAGAATCTCAGGAAGGAAATGGAAGACTTTATGAAGAGCAGAGACAGTTAGAAGAAAGTTTTACTATTCACTTGGGTAAGTAGAGTAACATGATCCTGTAGATAACTGTGCACTGAATTCAAGAAGACATTAAGTTGAAGTATTATTCTACAGAAATGTGTGTTACTTATTCTCAGTTCTAAGTATGAATAAGTGACAAGGTATTAAAATAATACCTAGGATAAGACATCATGATCAGTTGAGTTTAAACAATAGTCTTGCGTGTAGCTAACTGAAAAACTCATCTGATACAGTTAAAATGTTTTTCTTAACTAGAACCTGATTCAGTTTGTTTGTCAATGACAAATGTTGAGAATTAAGCTCCAAAAAAGAACTACCAAAAATTAAATATTTGAAATGAACTGTTTTCACTTCTTTATGCAATTTTTTTATATATATTTGACATGTACCTAAAAATTTCATCCTCTGTCTCCGTGGGGGATGGGACTTTTTTAGGAGGCCTAGATTTACCTTCCTCTTTCATACATACATTTTCTTATCGTATACTTTAGTCTTGTAAATTGTCTATCAATAATATAAAATCTTGATACCTTTATACATGCTAAAGAAAAGAACTTTACTCATTACCGTCATTTGATTATTTGTTGTATCTCCATTCTACGTCTTGGCCACACATATACACAGTGCACATTTGAGCATTGGAGGGTTGATAGCAATGTGCGCTCTAGTGTGTTAGATGATAATATATCTGAAGTTATTTGTAGTCAGCACTCTCTGAATTTCCACACAGGAGCCCAGTTGAAAACCATGCATAATTTGAGATTATTAAGAGCTGATATACTGGACTTCTGTAAGCACAAACGCAATCATCGAAGTGGAGTAAAACTTCACAGACTTCAAACTGCATTGTCTCTCTATTCAACTTCTCTTTGTGGCCTGGTTTTATTGGTAGACAACCGAATCAGTTCGTACAGTGGCATCAAAAGAGGTAAGCCATCTTATGGCCATAGCATCATGGAAGTGAACACCAAAGTTACTCTTGGAAACTTTACTGTCCCTTCTCAGAAAGAAGTATTTCCATTAAAACTTGATTTTACCGCAAGTCATCCATTTCTCTCTCTGTATGACATTTCAAATCTTGTAGCTGAATTTGAGTCAGCTTATCTCTGTCCTCTAACATAGTACTAAAATAGTCTTAAACGTCTGGATTCCTGTCTCCCTGGCCTTCAGCATTATATGTCCAATGACTCCCAAATCCAGAAGCTTAGTCCACAGGCCACTTAGCAGATAAGCTCTCTGCTATATAAATAAGGTACTTCTGCCTTTCAACATGTTTTGAATGCTACTTGTTTAGGAAAACAAAGTGATTTGTATGGCATATATAAAAGCAAATTTTTTTGTAACGATACCTGAATGTTATCTGTTTGGGGGGCTCCTAGCAAAAAGGAAGTGATGCTTCCCTGAGGAACTTACATGCTAATATCAGACAAGACATAAAAAGAGGATAACAAAATGGGAGGAATTAATGTGAAAAAGACCCAGGCAGATAGATATGGAGGGCCAGGGATGTTCAGGGCCTTGAGTGTAAACACAAATAACTTGAACGTTTTCAGATACACAGTTCTCTCCCTGCTTTCTAATAGTCAAGCTCAGATGCTTGAGCTGACAGCCCTTGACAGCATTGATCTATATGCCTGGACTCCACCTGAAACTTAGGTCTATCTAGCTGTATCGCTCAGGGCTGAGAAAATTCCACATCCTGTGCAATGTAGTTAGGTCTACCTAACTCCCACTGTAGTTGCAGTTAGGACAATGGAGGAATTTTTGTGTTGACCTAGCTACCTTCTCTCAAGGAGTGGCGTTATTACAGCGATAGGAAAAAAATCCCTTCTGATGCTGTAGTGTTTGCACTACAATGGAAGAGCTGCAGCTGTGTTGCTGTAGCAGAGACATATCCTTAGAGCAGCATGTACTTAGTGGAGGAACAGCCACTTTGGAACTTATTAATAATAATAATAATAATAGTACTTCCAGTGTGTGCTGCACTTTTACAGAGATCAGGGTTTTCACAGTTGGGTGCCCAAAGCTAAGGCTTTAAAATCTATATTTAGGCATCTAAAGTAAATAGGCTTGGCTTTCAGAAGTGTTGAGCACCCCAAATTGGAATGAAAGTCAGTGAAAGTTGTATGTGCTTTCTGCTCCAGAAAACAGAATTGGTAGGAGTTGTGAGAGCACTCCTTTTAAATAGTTAGTCTTGTATAAATGGTTAGCCTTTGTGGGCAAGGCAGCTGAAATTTTATTTGCCCCCGTTCCAATCTTGGCCACATCGGCTTTCTCTGAACCACATTACAGACCTCTCCCAGCTTCCTCCTGAAATTCAGTACAAAAATGTTTACATTTCAACTGTTTGTTTTGGCTAGAACCACTGTTTCTGGTTGGGTCTCCTGTCCCTGACATCCTGTCATATCCTTTCCTTAAAAAAACACGTCCAGTGAGAAGTAAAAGTATTCCAAGAGAATAAAAACAGAGTAGCAGCAGAAATTGCAGTATGACATAATTGCCATTACTACTAATTCTAGGCTGCTTCATATCCTAAGATATATTTTATACTCTCAGTAATTGTTTTTATTGTTTACTTATTTCAGTTTATCAAAACACAAAAAAGCTGCCTGTCCTAATCCAGAAACATCCCTGACAATTATTTAAAAGTCCTAATAAACAAAAGATAAAAAAAGCAGCAACTTTCACCATATACAGCAGCAACTAATTAGAACTTAGGGCTAAGGGATTAAAAATAAGGAAAACCATCTGCCTAGAAAGTACTTCTAAAGAAACATTCTATTTCCCAAAAACCCTCCTAAAAAGATTAACAAGGACAGATTCCCTGGAGGTCAACAAGATACATAAACAGACAAAAATGCTTAATACCTTACCTTCCAATCATTAACTTCCTCATTTAACTAATAATAGCAAAAGCACCCACATGCGCTCTACAAATTTTAAAGATATTTTTCTGTTCAGTTTGCTTTTAATAACAAACACACACCTGAACCTTGTGACTTTTATTTAGCGAGGGATTGGAGGAAAACACTTAGGCCCTGATCCTGCAACAGAAGCCTACAAGTGGAGTGTAGAGGCTCACTAAAGTGTGCTCCATACATGCACAGCAGTCTGCCCAGGCATTAAACATTGTGGAATCAGGGCCATGCTACTGGTTTAGGGCTGACAGTGTGCTCAGTGCTGTACAAAGTAAATAGTCTTATAACTTATTTGATAGCTTTGCTTATTTAGCCCCAGTACTGCTGATATTTTATACACATGCTTCACATTAAGCCCATGAATAGTTCTGTTGTGCCCTGCAAACACTTCCAAATCCTTATCCATATGAGTAGTCCCATTGAAACAAGTGGAACTACTCGTGTGAGTAAAATTAAAGATGTGTGAGTGATTTTGAAAGATGGTCCTTTTGATATTAAGGTCTTCCGGGTGGGATGGGGAAGAGGGGGGGGAGAGGAGGGAAGCAGCACCTCGCAAAATGAGGCCTTGAAAATGGTTAGAGCCTTTATGCACCTCTGAAATATTAACAGTAATTAATTTTGAACACAAAATTGAACTTTGATTTAGGGAGATGCATAATGTTCAGTTCATAGAGAGGCTAAGGAATCTGCTATCAGCTAGGGACACACTTCTGTAGTTGTAAAGTCTGTTTTAGGAGCTGAAGGACTAGAATTCTGATTCTGGCTTCCTAGATATGTTGTGTGAGAAACTTATTAATTCATTTTGTCTGCAGCACACAACTTTTTACACTAGAAGTCATACCAGTGGTTGGTAACTAATACTCTGACACTTTTCACTAAAATCTTTACAGTAGGTACCAACAAAAGAGATTACAGCATTCAAATTTATGTCTTACAAAATAAGAGAAAAAACTAATTTATGCACGCAGTATTTGTTAGGTTCAGGCATGGTTTTTTAGGGTTACTTGGTATGCAACATCAGTCTGAAGATTTTCTTTTTAAATAACCTATTTATTTAAAAATGTTCTAGCTCTCTTGTAAATTGTTTGAATTTAAAGTGGAGCACAGTAGATACATAGTTTGCCATTCTCACTAACTTGCTAGAGCATTAGCACAAAATCATATAACATTCACAGACAAAAGCTGCAATTTATGTTTTAAACGTACCTTCTTTTAGATTTTGCAACAGTTTGTGAAGAATGCACAGATTTCCATTTTCCTGGGATTCAAGAGCAGCTTGACATTGTTCAACAGGTTGTACTTTATGCTAGAGCACAACGCAGCAGTAAGTCAAAAAGACAGCATGGTCAGTGGCAATCAAAATAATTTTCTTGAAATAGAACATATTTGTAATTAAATGCTTTGAATGTCTGTAAGAGCAAATCACGTAACCTTTCTGTACCGCAGTTTCCCTTTAGGTAAAATGTGGATGTTCCTCCATAAAGCACCTTGGGATCTAGGGAGAGGGAAGAGTGCTATATAAGTACACAATAGTTATTAGATCCCTTCTGTCTATTGAACCATACAGGATCCGTCAAACTATGATTGTCTATAACTAACCTACAACATTTGCCGTAAAAGAAAGCTGGAGAACTCAGAGAAGACAGAAACATTAGGGGTTTCTGTGTTCTCCACTATGTTACTTTTACTTTGCTTTGTAGCAGTAATTCAGCCAGTTCTTTTTAATTAGTCTCATTAAAGGTTTGTATGTAGGCAGAAAAACATTGATCTGTTAAATCCTCTCTCTTCTTGACACTTATTAAATCTTCAGAGATCTCTGAAAGATAGGATCAAATATCTGTGATGTAGTAAGGAAAGTGTAGTTGACTTCTCTGGTATTGTTTACTCTGTTGCACTGATTTAAGTTTTAGAGGCATTGCTCTTGGTGTTAAGAGCTACCTGGCAGAATTTTCTAACTTTTATCAGTCCCTCTGTTAATGCATGAAGCAACATTGGTATTAGCTCTTGGGAAGAATTGCTTTCCTACTTTCCAAGCTACAGATGAGCAGAGATCAAGAATTCAAATATGCACTTTAATATAGTGCACATGACCATATATATCCTAAACATCTACACTCATGCATGTAAAAACAACGAGAGTCCTGGAGCACCTTAAAAACTAACAGACTTCTGCGGGCGTAAGCTTTCATGGCTGCAACCCACTTCGTCAGATGCATGTGTATCCTGTAACTACTATAGTAGCATTGTGTCTCCTATCAGAAAGTAGGCTCATGCCATAAAAGAAAAGATAATTGTTATGATACTTTCACAGACTCTGTTATAGCCAGAGTCAATTTAAAAAAAAAAAAAAGGATAGAGGTACTCTTCCAATGTCCTCCTGCAGAAGAAGCTGCCTATTTGAGAAGCCACTCATGATAGTTTAAGCAGATAATCAAAATATGATTGTGCCTATCCTCTGGGCTTGGTTACCTCTCTGTGTTCAAACATACCAATAGGTTCTGTTGGGTGTGTTGGCTCCATCTTGTTTTTCTCCCCTCCAGTCAAGTGGCAGTATCTTTCCATTCATGAGGCCAAGATGAGATGTTCCTTATACTTGAAATGCACCAGAAGCTGATTTAATGTCTCTGATGACGAATGGGGAAGTTCACCCTTTTTAGAACTATTGTTCCAAGTCAGTCTGTAAACTCGGGCACACAATGTGGCATCAGTTAACAAATAAAGATTTTTTAAAAAAATTCTTATTCTGGTACAGAAAATGGGATCTTGGGAAAGGTTATGGAATGCCATACTTTCTCCCTCTGAATAATTTAAGCCCTGCCCTTAGCAATGGATACATTTTGTCTGATTTTTTTATTTTCTCTCTGTCTAAAGATGTAGAAATTTCAGTAGTGGAAGGAGTTACTAATTTTTTCTTCACAGCCACTGGGTAGTAAAGAAGAGAATATCCTGACTGACATGGGGAGCAGAGGGAAGTGGATCATTCACCACTATACCTTGTGTTTACAAGTGGCTAAGAGATTGCACAAAATGACAGGAAGTCTTCTACCACATGCTGTCGAGGCAGTATTCGTACTTTTGTTTTCATACAAAGAAGTACTTATGTGGTTTAAGTGAGTCAGTAACGTGAGTAGGCTCATAAAAGTATATAGAGTAACTAATTTCCTTTAGGAACCAGCACGTTGTAATAGACAGCCTTATGAAAATAGTTTTCAGTATTTTCATCACTTCCGGTTTTGTGTGAACATCTTCATTACTTTCCTTATGATACAAGGAAATAACTTATTTCAAGTAGTAAATCATTATATTGTTTTCTTATTTTTATACTCCCTTTAAATTCTTTTTATATAAAATGCATAGTAAAATGTTAAATTGTAAAAATGGGCTTCCGTAAACATTTATGTTCTGTTTGCAAATAAAAATAATCAAGTTACTGCTCTCCTCTTATCTGAAAGACCCTATTGTGACTTTAGAGAATTCAGGCCATAGAACTAAATGAGAATTAGGAGACAAAGGGATGAGAGGGCAGTTTTATATGGCCCCAACATGATAGTATCTGAGTGCCGTACAAGTACACTATTTAAATATAGTAATAACATTCTTTCTTCCTTCCAAGTCTGTTGGGGAGAAATAGCTAAGTTTATAGCATTCTGTTTTATTATATTTTGGAGCATTTGGTTTTTGGGGTGTTCCTAAATAAAGGACTGCTACGTGAAAGCTAAGTCAAAAAGATGATTTTGCATTTAGGATCTGATCCAAAGCCTACTGAGGTCAATAAAAAGATTCCCATTAATTTCAGTCGGTTTTGGATCAGTTCCTAAAGTCTTAAAATATGACGAGTAAAAATATTACATGTCAGTTTACCAAGGCTAATACAGTAAAGAGCTTACATAGTATATTTACTGTTTACATTATATACAGATTCAGTAAACAGAAATAGTGGAAATGAAGATAAGTCTAAGAATATTGAACGAAACCAGTCAAATATTTTGCCCGGTAAGTACTATTGTCGGGTATCTGCATTTGTTTTTTAAAGCAGACTATGGTTTATAGATACATTTTTCTAGCTCTAAATTCAAAGCATAAATTAGAAACTAAACACAGCTTGCCCTGTATCGGAAAGGAGGGATGTTCTTGTGGCTAAGGCACAGGTCATGGTGTCAGGACATCTGGTTTCTATTCCCAGCTTTGCCATTGTCTCACCATGTGACTTTGGTAAAGTCACTTAATCACTCTGTGCCCAAGATTTATTTTGCAAATAAAAACAACCCACTTTACAATATTTGAGGGAGTATTGAAATGTTTTCAGAAAACAATTCTTCTTCAAAATAATTGATTGTAGTCACTGTTGCTGTGATCCAGCAAAGCTCTTAAGATTTACTTAAGCTTAATGCTTAACTTTAAGCAAATGAGTTGTTCCACTGAAGTCAGTGGGACTTCTCATACTCTTAAAATTAAGTATATTCTTAAATACTTTATTGAACCAGGGACTTCAGGAGGAAATCTCTCATTGCTTCTCTGTATGGGTTCTCCCATTAGTAAGAAAAGTTTCTGTAGAAATGGTTTGAACATCTACACACAATTTGTGCACTAATTTAGAAATATATGTTAGTTAAATCAGGGCAGTCCCCTAACATGGACATTCAGTGGGTGTCTTTAATGAGTTTAGTTTAATTACAAGCCACCTTAAGCTAAAAGACACTGAACCTGATATAAAGTTGTCCATCCTGGGACAGGGGTGGCTGTTGTACTGATTTCACAGAAGCTGTTTCTAAACCAGTGCAGTTAAATGAATGCACAAATTGCGTGTAGACCAGCCCTATAGGGAGAATAACATTTCTCCCTCATTTTGTGTAAGCACAGAATTACCTTGAAATTAGCCTACCAGAACTAAAGGGCCCAACTCAAACTTTATTTCCCTTGCTACCTCCCATCACAAGCATTCTTTCCTTTTGTGGCCTTTACTTTATAACTGCATTTTTTATTTTTTAGGACTGAACACACCTCCTTTACTTTTTGTTAATCATTCTTTCACTCCCTTTATAACTTTCTAGTATTCCAGTTCATTCACATGCCTTTCCTTCAGCCACTTTAAAAATCTTCTTTGTATTTTATGAGAGTTGTTAAGGCAGCACTATTAAGCTCTGCCCTCTTTTCCCTCTCCACTTTCTAGCTGGTGTATTAGCTGCTTTTACACTGCTTACAATATTTTTCATTTCAAAACATTTTGTTCATGAAAATCGTGTCCTAATGACGCTGTTTCTATATCCCATCTTTATAATTAGGTCCTGATCCTGCAACAAGATTCACGCAGGAGGGCCCTGCCAGACATTTCCCTCTTGACTTCAGTGGGGCTATACCAAAGTGGATCTCTTAATTGGATCAGCATCTTAATTTACTGTGGTGGCTATCCCACAGATTTCCTCACATCCTCAGCTCTGTTACTTTGTGGGCTAATATCAGATCCAAGATTCCATTGCCCCTCATTGCTTCCTCCACTTTTGGGATTAAAACTGTTCCACCAAGTCTAAAAATACCTTTTGACAAATTGCTTTTAGGCACTTTTTAAACAAATCTGAGTATTTAAAAGCCCCCATTACTACACCTTCTTATAAATTCTGATACTCTGATAACCTGCTTCATCTTTCTGTACATTCCTCAGTTAGATAACCCACTATCCTTTCCCACAGGCTTTTCCGTAGCCTTTATTTTAACCCATCCATTTTGGGTATTTCCGCCTCCCACATCTGTCTGCACTTCAGTGCTTGCGTATATGTTTTTCACTGTTACACCTCCTCTCTTATTTTTTTTCTCCTCTGACGTTTCTACCACATATAGATCATATCTGTCTATATTGGCACTATCATGCCTTATTATACCAGATCTTCATGATGCCAACTAAAGACAGTGGCAAAGCATGGAAATGTGTCTTGGGTCAGTGTGAACAGGGAAGGGGTGTCACTATTCCATGGGTTTTTTCATCTGTTTGTGTCTTACCTCCTTATTTACAGCTTCTGATCTAGGTTACATGGGCACATTTTGTCTTGTGTCTTTAAAATAACAGTAATTAAGTACAGCAATTGATTTTATTTTATAAAGGACCATTACATGCCACATCAGATTCAGACCATTAATATTAAAACATTTACACTGTCATTCCCAGCATGCTTTCATGTTTGTTGTATATGTTTATATTTTATATAGATTACTAGCGTGATAGAGATTACATTGTCTGTTTCATTATTCTGCAGGAGAATTTTACATCACACGCCATTCAAATCTTTCTGAAATTCATGTTGCTTTTCATCTCTGTGTGGATGACAATGTAAGGTCAGGTAACATTACTGCTCGGGATCCTGCGATCATGGGCCTCAGAAATATTCTCAAAGTTTGCTGTACACATGATATTACTACAATTAGCATCCCTCTCCTGTTGGTACACGATATGTCAGAGGTAAGCACAAACAAATCAACCCCTAGCCCTCTACTAATCTAACTTCTATATTTGCATTCAGAAAGGTAACATTCCTAGATCTGTCTGTCTAATTGAGAAAGGTCTACAGTAGCTGAGCCACACTCCCAGTTTTCTTTGATGCTGGTTGAAAGAGAGAGTAGATGAAAAAATTAGAGCATACTAGCACTGTTTGCATCTGTGTTCTATTTATTTGAAGATAGTACAGGAGGCTTGGTTTAAAAAAAAAAAAAAACCAACCTAATTTGAAATGGAACTTTCAGCATTGCGTATTGCTTCTTAAGAAACTACTAATAAATCTGACTGACCCTAGGCTAGTCCTTCAAATAAATCAAAAGTACGGATCCTTACATGCATGCAGAGTATCTGTGACTTAAATGGCACTCCACACAGACATAGGGTCTGCACAGATTCCTTTGTAGGATCCATGCCTACTATTGTCAAAGATTTAATTGTGCAAAAGTTAGGAAACTCTCAGAAAAGATGGTGCATAATATACTTCAACCTAAAAGTTTAGAACTAGACAATTAATTCTCTTAAAATTCCAACCTTATTTCTGTCTGGCATAAACATTTATTCTGAAATTACTCATTCAGACTGCTAACCTGAAGTGATCTATGCAGCCATAAGTCTGCTCATGTAGACTGGTTATCATAACTTGAGTCTTAAGTTTTAATTAGGGAGGATGGGCATCAGTTTATTCTTGTGATATATTTTGTGGACTTTTTTCAACATTTTAGTTTGGTTTTTCTTTTCAGTTGTATAATTAAAAAAAATTCTGTCCTTGTATTTTGTTTTCTAATGGTCTTCTAGTTAAAAGAATTGAATGAACACGTAGCTGTCTAGATTCTTAAATGCTAATTTCTTTTATCTCCCTTTTGTATTGGTTTTCTGAGTTAAGTATTTGCAGAATAAACTTAATGACCACCATGGTGTGTGTCTATTTAGGCATAATTATATATTCATCCTTGATATATTTATTGTAAATTGAACTGGAATTGTTGATAACAAACAATCTACTGCAGCTGGCTGACCCAATTTAAAACATGCATCTTTTGTAACACGTTTAGAGGGGAAAATTGAACAATATCAAGTTTCTGAAAACTAATCTGAACTTGGTGACTTTGGAAACCTTGTTTTCTAAAGTTGTATTTACCACCTACGTATAAAAATTTTTTGTAAAGTGGTTAACCAGGAGCACAGCTGCAGAGATGTTGAGATGTTTCATTGTGACAGGCATTAATCAGGAGCTTTCTTTATTGTTCTGCACAAAAAAAAAAGCCCTTTTATAGACGGATTTTTATAACTCAGCAACTGCATGGAGTTTATTAAACGGAATGAAGGATGACTTCTTTTTTTACTGGTTTTGGGACTTCATATAAAGCGAATGACTGTCCCCCAAAAAAAGCTGGTTTTACTGTTGTGCCTAGTGGTCCCAGTCCATGACTAGGGCTCCTTGGTGACATGGCAATACAAATTATTATTAATAATAATGTTGGTTTTAAATATATTCTGTGGATTTCCATGCATGCAAAACCATGCCTGTTCTGTGTCCTGAATAAACTGAAAAACTTTGTACCATTTCCTAATGAGTAGGTGTTTACATTTCATCATTAAGAACACCACAACTGGCACCATTGTTTGGTAATCTGAGCAGATGGCCCAATGCTGTTGCCTTGTATTACTATTCTATAGAAAAGCAGAAAACTCCTCAGAGGTGTCAGTCAGGTGTCTTTTGTGACCATTACATTGATGCAGAACATTTTTTGAAAAGTCCAAAAAATATAAATGGAGGAGACTTACAATCTGTAGCATACACTGGCTATATTTGTATAGTTTTTGTACAATAACAGATTATTTTTGGGCATGGGTCCTTGTGCCACAATAAACCATTCCAACTCCTCATTTCCATCCTATATATATGACAGCTAAACAAATTGGCATTTAGTCAAAGTATACCTACTGTAGGCAAAGCATGATTTCCTTACTAAGGCAAACTTGCTGAAATTAATTGGACTTTTGCCTGACTGAGAACTGCTTAGACTTCAGGACTTGACCCTCTTTTTTAGCCCTCATAGAGCCTGATTCTGTAAAGACTTAAGCACCTGTATGACATTACCCAGGGTACAATCTAGACTGATAGACAGATTCTCCAACCTAGGGTGCCTTTTACACTGCTTTGCTGTAAGAGCAACCACTCACACCCTTGCTCACGCACAGCTTCTAGCATGTAAATTATTCTTAGCTGAGTTATTGGAATGCCTTTGGCCAGCCGCTCCTGAATTGTATTGCAGAATGACACCAGCAAATTCCCACTCCCAGACTTGTCCCCGGAAATGTGCATCTTGTATTGCCCAGTGTGCACTTTGACAACACAAGCTCATAGAAAGTCCATCATTTCATTAATAGAAAATGATGTGCACAAATCTTATCTCAAATGGAACTTCCCAAACTCTTCAATCCAAACACATACTGGTTTCCACAAAACAATAAAACCAGTTTATTAACTATAGAACGATAGATTGTGATTACAAGTAATGAGGCATGAACGTCAGAGTTGGTTACAAAGAAATAAAAGGTAACATGCAAACTAATACCTAATTCATCAAGCTAAGTGAATTCAAAGCAAAAATTTATCTCACAACGTGCTTTAGTGGTGTTACCAACTGAACTCCTTCCCAGACAGGATTCCTCCCCACAGTTCAAAGCTGTTTGTTTGTTCCTCAGGTCTTATAGTTCCTGTGGATAGAGAGAGAGAGAGAGAGAGAGAGAAGGAATATTTTGGGGCCTCTGATCTGCTTTCTTATCTCCCTATTGCTTTGAAAATCATCTCCTGCTGAGGTACAGGAGACAGTCTGTTTGCATGGGAATTTTCCAGCGTTCCATTGCCAAGATACAAATTTCTCTCACCCTTCTTCCTGCCAAACAGTGGCCGCTTAATGAGTTTAGTCCAGGGGTGTCAAACTCAATTCGTATGGCGGGCCACATTTACATTAAATTGAGTTCAGGGGGGCCACGCATAACACACACTAGTCTACTCTACTTTTCATAGTCTACTCTCTGCTGAAAAATCTCCCCGCAGGGTGAAATTCGGCGGCACAGTAGGAGAGTAGGGATGAGAACAGGTTCTCACAGGGACTCGCAGACTCCACTCTCCGCCGTGAAATCTCCCTGCAGGGTCACATTCGGTGGCAGAGTGCGAGACTCCGACGGCCATTTCCTTTTTAAGACGACCATTTAAGACGGCCGTTTCCTTTTTAAGAGCTCACGCAAGATTTCCCACAACTTTCCTGAGCTCGGCTCAGAAAACACTGCCGGCACAAGCCGGCGGGCCGGATTCAGACCGCGGGCCAGATAACACAAGCCCGCGGGCCAGATTTGGCCCGCGGGCCAAGAGTTTGACACCTGTGGTTTAGTCCATTTGATTTTGTTGACACCTATTTGGGGGGTGTCTCAATTTACCTTTGACTCTGAGGAACTTAAGAGCATGTCTCAGTAAAGTCGTGTAGTAGAGGCTTAACTTCAAATACGTTGCCACACATTTTACCAGGACAATACTGTTCAACAGATTATTAGCTTTCAAATGAAACCTCACAAGGCATACTTTGTACAAAATTTATCGTGCTCTTGTAAAAGTGGTGAACATTTGAGTGCAAACTATCACAACCTGCTTAACTTTACACATGTGACTAGTGCCATTGATTTCTGTCTCTTTCAGATAGAAATTTGTGTGTATAGGTAAGGCTTACAACATATTTTGTAGAACAAACTTGGACTGTCTTGGACCAGCAAGGGAAACACATTCCTAGTCAATGGCCCTCCTACTAACAAATTCAGCTCCTTTTTGATAGGTTTTAGAGGGCTAGACAGGGATGGGATCATGGTTACTGACTACAGACCAAAGCTCCCTCTGAACAGTTCTTGTACCTCACTAGAGGGACAATAATCAAAACTTAGCCCATAATGATAGAATCTTTCCTACCCCATATATCTGTACATAGGACCCTGCCTAGCTAGTCTGAGCAGCCTTATGAGAAGTAGAATACTCCTTGCATGTTAAAAATAGCCTGATAATAATGAAATCATAAGTGCATCACTTTTAAAGATGACACAGTAATGATTCAGGTTCTAATCCATATTTGAATTTTTGTGGGTTTAATTCATTGGCATTCTGTGTTCAATCTGTTATTTCTGTGAGTGCCCACAGCGCTTACCCTCAATACTCCTCTGTCTCTGTCCATGAACTGGTGTCATATCTTACTTCTTCAGTAGGTCCTTTTAAGGCATCAACTCTTTTTTGACCTTATTGACTGCAAATCTACTGCTAATTTGCCTTCAGGGCAACAGGACCTTTCTTTTTAGACACTGGTTTTTAATCTAGGCCAAAACAGGGATCAAAACCACCAAAAAACGCCTACCTTACATGTGACAGACAGCCTGTGTAGGCAGATAAATTACAACGAAGACCCAGTATTTCTTCCGGAAAACTTGAAAAAAATATATATTCTGTTGTCCAGCACTATGCTATCTGATTCATGTGTTGTGTAATCTAAGGGCAAAGGAAACAGATGCTAAGGATTTGCATCATGAGACAATTGCTTTTAAATGTTTCCATTTTACGATGTTGGTTCTACCCCTACTTTAGATTTTTTTTTTTTTTATAAAGATCCACTATATCTAGAATAGGCCATGTATTGGGTGAACTGCATTTGTATTATCCAATGATCAGAAGTTTGGATACTTTTTAAATAAGGCTGATTTTTTTTTTTCCTGCTGTAAAGATGCTTTTTGTGTGGTGACCATTTGCTGATTTTATGGAATACAAAACTGCTTAAATTGGAAATTTGGAAGGAATGACAAGTTCATTTTCATATGCATAGTTCATTCATACTGGGAAGTGCTTGTCTTGAAGTTTGAGTGTGAATCATAGGAATTCTTTTTAAATGATGATAAAATTGACATTTATATCTGCCATGGAGAATATTATTCTTATCTCATTTGTAATCCTTTCCTTGGCTTACCCTCCAAAGAATGTCCTAAATCCATGTGAGCTTCCCCAGTGTTTATACTTTTATTTAGGTCTCAAATTTGACACATCCCTATTAACCATGCCTCTTGGGAAACTTTATCAGTGCAAGTTACCATACCTAACCTTGGTATTTAATTTTAAATCAAAATTCTCTCTCCATCTTTTCTTGTATCAGTTTCACTTGAATTATTTAATTTATTTTGTGATATAAATCCAACCCCAACACAAGACCTATCTCCCATGGCATTTTTAGTATGCCAATGGCCATAGTAGGAGGGCGATAGCTAATGAAGCAGTAGCTGAGTTTTTGTGGAAATCCATTACAATAAACATTTCCAGAATGCTTTGGAAAACTAAGTATTCTTTGTCTATGATACTACTAAAAAAGAGTGAAGCGGCTCAATAGACAGCATTGGCAAATGTGATCTATGGCCTGAGATATTTGAGAGAGACCTCCGCTTAAAAAGGGAACTAGAAAATAGAGAAAATTGCATTCAGCAAAGGAGCAAGTGTGGAAGCTCATAACGTCCGAGTCTGTAAAGACAATATGGGAGTGATAAAAATATTGGAATAAGATAAACGTGAAAACATTAAAGACCCAATAGAAAAATATTGTCTTGAGCTACCATTTGCAGCTTTTGTTATATTTTATTATTAACTTCAACAGATTTAATTAGATTTTCTTTTTTAAGGAAATGACTATACCGTGGTGTCTAAAGAGAGCAGAGCTTGTGTTTAAGTGTGTTAAAGGTTAGTGCATGCTTCATTTATTCTGTGTCACTATTCACTGTCAGCAGAAATCACATATTATATATCGTATTGCAAAAGATGAAAAATGTGAGGAATTCAAAATAGTGTTAGAATTTTGAATTTTTTGGGACAACTTTAACATTAATGTGTGTGTGTTCTATTTTCTTCCCTTTTTAAAAAAATGAACACATGATGCTGTGTTCTAAAAAAGGGGAAAACGCCATATAAGGGCTTGTCTACATTTAAGCACTACAGCTGCGCTGTTGTAAGCGCTTTAGTGTAGCCACTATGCCAATGGGAGTTATTCTCCTGTTGGCATCACTAATCCACCTTCCATGAGAGGTGGTATCTAGGTGGACAGAAGAGCTGCCTACACAGAGGGTTAGGTTGGTATAGATATGTTTCCTGGGGTGTTGATTTTTCACAACCCTGAGATGCATAGCTATACCAATATAAATATATAGTGTAGACCAGATCTAAGTCTAGAAGACAGAGATGGAAAAAGATATCAAGACATCTGTCTGCCAGTGCAGGATTGTTTCCTCCCAGTATATTTTCCTGTATCTTGTCCAGTTTACTTTTTAAATGACCCACACAATTGAACTTCTACTAATAACTTTTTGGAGATTATTTCAGAGGTCAATGAGCAGGAATTTTCCTGATATTTAGACTCATCTTTTCCCTTTTTTGTCTATTATTCTCTATTACTATTGGTTATATTCCTGCGCCCTCCATTTAAATAATTCCACTCCATCTTTGCTGTTCAAGCCCTTCAAATATTTGTTGAATGTTATGCCCCCTATGCTAGAGGTTAGCCAGTTTCTTCTTGGTGAGGGCCATATGCTCATTCACAATTGCACAACATCTCTATGGCAGCAACATAGAAAAATACTATTAGGAGAGAGTTTAATGCATTTTTGTCGGCAGTGTAGTATTGTGGACCTGTACTGGTCCATAGGCCGTAGTTTGGTAACCCTTGTCCTATAATCACTAAGTCATCACCTAGCCAATCTACATGTTTTGCTCTTTCCTCACAAATCAGTTCCTCCTGCCCATTTGCTCTTCTCCAAACTGCATCCAATCTGTCAATATATTTCTGGTATTAGAATTCCCAGAACTAAATTCAATATTCCAGGTGTGGTCACACCAGTTATATATGAAGGATAGCTAGTTGTTGAAAGCAATCTGTCAAAATAATATAGATCCAGGAAGTATCTTCTGATGCCTGCTGCAGTTCAATATTTACTAACCCCAGATTGTGCAGTTTGCTTAAGAGCTGGACCTTCATGCCCTTCAAGACTAAAATGGTGTTCTCCATAGTGGATCATCAGGATCTCCAGGCTGATCAGAGATTTGAACCAGCAGGTTGGCAGGGCTAGTGAAGACTAAGGGTTCAGAGGTGCTGATCTGGTTTATGCAGCTCCCCCAGGTGGCTGAAATCATAACTATATATATAAACTTATACCACGCTTTGATAAGTGTCATTAAAAGGAAAAAATAATGCATATAGTGTAAATCTATTAATGTTGTCTTCTAGGCTTCATGATGGAAATGGCTTCATGGGATGGAGGAATTTCTCGGACCGTACAATTTCTGGTACCTCAGGTAGGATAAACTGAGAAATTAACTCCTGATATGACCTAGAAGACAAAAATAGAACTGTGGTCTCGTGCTGACAAATCTGGGTTCTGTTTCCCTCTGTGCCTTAGCCTTTCTGTATAATCTTAAAAAAGAATAATCAGTTAATCTCTCTGTGCTTTAGTTATCCCATCTGTAAACTGGGAATAATATATGCTTTAGAGGTGTTGTGATACTTGATGTTTGAACTACCATTTGCCAGCCTCAGAGAGGAGATGGTATAAGATGTATCATATCTCTGTTTAATAACAGACATCAGATAACTAGAGTCAAAGAATTCAGTGTTTTGGGGGATACATATTTATCATTAATATAAAGGTGTGTTTTTACTGCTAGTATCTTTGGAAAGAATGGAGTTTAAGCTTAAATGACTAAGTTTTCAGCTGGTCTTCTTCAGCATCTTTGAAAGTTAGTGGGTTAAGAGCCCATTTATGGTCCCACCGAATTGGTGACAACTCCCCTTTACTTCAGTGGCACAGGATCAGGCCCCAAAAGACATGCACTAAAACTACGAAGTTGTTTGTTTATAACTACGAAACTGTTTAAATTTAGAATTCTGGATGATGTTAAGAAGCAGGAAATCCTCCAAAAGTTGTGATCAGTGCTAAGTTTTATTCATTTGTTCTGGCCCTGAAAGTTTTATACATTTCAAAGTTAACTAGAACAGGAAGTATTATTTGGAAGCATATTCTTAAGTTTTTTAAATATTACTTGTCAAAATACACAAAGTTGTAAGCATCTAGGCAGCGAGAAGCAAGAAAAAATTACTAGCAAAGTCAGATCTAGTTTTAGAATTCAGAGTGACACACCTATCTGTAACCATGAAAAGTGCTAGGTCTACTTAAGAGAGATTCAGTGACTGGAGGAAGAAATCCTCTTTAAATGGATAATTTTACTAATATAAATACAGGACAATATTCCCAAGTAGGTCTTGTCCTACTAATGACTAGAATTCAGTTATAGCCAAGGCCCTACTTTATTCACGATATTGCAAATCCCACAATATTAGGCGTCCACTGCAATTTTGATGTTAATTAGCTTACTTTGCACAGTCCATAATTTTGCATATGTTTTGAGTATGCAGTAACAACATTCAATGCCTGTAAAGAGTAAAGTAATTGGACTTGATTTCTATAGCAGTTTAAGACTGTCTTCTGAATTTTGTATTGTACCAGGCACTTGTTTTGTTAATGAATGTAATATAGTTGCAGCAAAATGCCTAGTTATCAAAAAAAAGTTAGCAGGCATGACATAGTATTTAAATATTTATATCATTCCAGCATTTTTTTCTTAAATAAATAGGTCTACTTAGCTTTTCCAAATTACCATTATTAATAAAGTTCCATTATTACTTTTGTGATTTTTTTCCATGTTTTGTCCACAGCTCAGGCACAGTTACTTGCAGATTATCTTGTGATTCAAGTAGGGTGTTAGTTATAGCATGATTGGCTAGAAATTTAATCTGGATGGTGGATTTGCTGCTGTATAAGGCTCCAATACCAGATAAAGTACTGGTGGGAGTGGGGAGCCTAGGGAGAATGGTTTGACTTATCCAAATTATAGCAACTAAATCAATGTTTTCTGGTGTCTTCATTTTTATAGACTATATCTGAGGAGATGTTTTATCAGCTGAGTAATATGCTCCCCCAGATCTTCCGAGTATCCTCGACACTGACTCTGACATCTAAGCACTAGCCCTTCTGGAGTAAGAAGATGCATACAACTGGAAGAGTTGAGAATATTGGTTTAAATATCTAGACTTTCTCCTGTGTATTTTCCCCAAAACGGACTGTTTATCTGGAAGTTAAATTTTATTGCAAGTTGCAAACAAAAGATTGTATATCTATTTAGAAGTTCATAATGTCAATTTAATAAAACCGTTCTCTTGATTTAGATGTTTGCAAAAAAAATCAGTGTCTTTCAGCAAGATATGAATAGTGAAATATTTCACTCTTATGTATATCATGTACCGTAAATGTTTGAATGTGACCTAAAATGTGCATATTTTAAGTTTTATTTATAGAAATATGGCAGTTGTCATATCTAAGCACTTATGGTAGCAGGAATAGATATCTATACTACTTTGGAAACATTCTTGTTTTCTGAATTTGCCCAGTGTAATTTAGAAGAGCATGAATTATGTCAGGCAAGCCTTCTTGGAATAACTTTTAAATAATCTGGAAACATTTAAAGGCAAATATAATAAGGTCACCCTGACCATGAAAATAAAAGTGACACCCCCCCAATATAAGAGTTACAAAATGAAAGGTAAAATAAAATGAAAAAATAACCACTAACTTGCTGTATTGTGCAAATCATTCACTATATAATATACTCTTGTGACAGTGATTATGGGTTTCAAGTTCTGTTAAAAAACAGAGTACAGTAATTTCCATTTTCACAATTGCTTTTTCCTTTTTCATGTCCTGGTATTTTTAGCGTAGGATCTTTTGTTTAGTAAGATGATTTGGCATTGGTGGGACTTCCACATAGGCAATTCAGTAACAGTATCAGAGCTGTACGCTGCAGAACTGCCACATTGGTGTATTTTGCTGCCTGCTATGAACTTGTCAGATTTCATAATTTCTCAGCTTTTCCAGACTACTGTACCCTTTTCATGAGTCTGATTGTCTTGTATTGCCCCTAGTTTTACCTCACTTAAAAACTACTTGCTTACAAAATACAAAAGTGTCATTGCTGAAAAATAGTTTACTTTCTCATTTTTGCCATATACTTATAAAATAAATCAATTGGAATATAAATATTGTACTTACATTTCAGTGTATAGTAAAAATAGAGCAATACAAACAAATCATTGTTTGTATGAAAGTTTAGTTTGTACGGACTTCACTAGTGCTTTTTATGTAACCTGTTGTAAAAGTAGGCAAATATCTAGATGAGTTGATGTATCTTCGTACCCCCAGGGATATGCATACCCCTGTTTGAGAACTACTGATCTAAGTAAATAGAAAAGGATAGGGGAGAGGGGAAGACCATGGAAGAACAGAATTTAATTAAAGTAGGTTCTGCTCTGTAAAGAGGATACCTCTACTCAATAGGTCTGCTTCCTCTAGGTATCACAAAACTCATTTGCTGCCTTTAGTGGCAAAATAAGATTTTGCTACTCTTTAAACTTGCTTTACCTCAACAGATCTATGGGAAAGTGAGCTGGAACCTATTTCACTCATGCATCCTTATTAGAATCCTCTACATTACAGTTGCAGGGTCAGGTTCTTCCTTTAGTTACACCTGTGCAATCCTCTTGAAGACCCTAAGTGCCCACATTTCATGGTAAGAGCATTCCAGTGAGAAACTGCTCTGAGTGTAATGTAGCTGGATTTCTCCTCCCTTTTTTCTTTATAAATTAAAATATTGGCTCTGTAATAGGGTCTTCAGGGGGCTGGGGTGCCTAGTGGTTAGCATTCAATCAGTCATGGGTTAGTGTGAGGAGCCCAGACCTGGCCACTCCACCAAGTTCCCACCTAAGGGACTAGGAGGGTTCGCAGTATTTGACCTCTGGGTTACCTTCCCTGAGTCCCTTTCTACCACTGCTTCCCTCTGCTTCTAGTCTTGGATAAAGAAAAGGAAACAAACCATCTGCCTCTTTTCTAGGGAATTCAGGCCTGGCTGCACAACAGGAGTTAGGCATTGTGGTGATGACATCACAGTGCCTAACTTTTAGCTGACTAGAAAATCATTGTGATTCACAAGGTCTGAGGTGGAAGCCTAGGCTCCCCGTACAATGAATGGGAGAAAGAGGCAACTTATGTGATTCACAAAAGCCAGCATACCAGGCAGGGAGCTGCCTAATTTAGACAATGGGAGATGTGGACAAGAGAAATGTGCAAGTCCATGCTGCAGGGAGGCGCCTCTCCCTGCTTGTAATTCTCAGCAAAGAAACCTCTCTTGGGCTACGGCTAGTCTATGAGCTTGGGGTGTGAGTCCCCCGCAGGTACACACAAGCTAGCTTTCATCGAGTTAGTGCTAGTATAAATAGCGCTGTAGCCACAGTAGCAAGGGGGGAGGTGGGGAAGTACATACTCCCCAGGTTTCAGGCAGGTTTGTTTGTGGTCTTCCTCCTCCCGGAGCTGTTTTGTGTGCATTCACCTGAGAGGCCCGATTTGCTAGACATGCTCAGAAGGCACTGCCAGATCAGGCCTGGCATGCGATTTAGGTGACCAAACACCTGTCTTCCCCCAGTTTGTGAATCATTCTGGCATTTAGGCAGGAGCTAGGTGGCAGTAATGGAGATGCTGGGGGAACTTTTAGGGGCCTACAAGGTTCAGCAGAAGGTTTGTCAATCAGTGCAGCCTAAAAACGAAACATGGCACCTGACTCCTTTTGTGCACCCAGGCCTCTCTGACTAATAGTCTTTTGGCTAGCTGGAAACATTTTCTAATCCCTTTATGATGCATTTTACTGAGGAGCTAAATAAGAGCACTATGGAACATAAAAACAACAAACAGATTTGCATAGCACTTTCATTCTGGATCCTCCCAGAGCTACACAAACCCTACACATTAGATCTAGTAGACATCTACCTCTGAGGTGTGGAGTGCCATTTGTACCATTCCAGCAGCTTCTACACAATTTGTAAGTATTGTACCTTAATTCAGTGTTTTAGAAAAGTGGTGGGATTTAAATTCATCCACAGGAAGCTGGATTAATCCAGCTAGAGCTCATTTTACATTGCTGGCCTTAGCCAAAATCAAACCCAGGTTCCAGAAAAGCAAGTGCTCTAACCACTGTCCCATTTAATAACGATGCAGTAGCATAAGTATTTCCTTTAGGCATTGTAAATGGCCCGTAGGCCGTGTACTTTGCCAGTTTTGCAGCCATTATATCCATAACTAGAAATGAAGGACACAGCAAAAAGCCTTGGGCAAATGGAGCATCTGGCTTATCCCTGTGGGCTGCCTGTAACCCTATAAAATTTATGCCTAAATACTGCCCTGTAACTGGTGTACACCCAGAGTTACGCCACTGAAGTTGGTAGTTGCTCAGAAACTATACGGGTGTAACTGAGAGGAGAGCATGACCTTCATTTTAATTCTGGGCTTCCCTCCCACCCCTGGGATTTCACATATCCTACTGCCTTCAACAGGAGTTCTGCCTGAATAAAGCCTGAAGAACAGCTCATATAGAAATATCTGGATAAAATTAACTGGCCTTCAATATAAAAGAAGAACTTGTTGCTTTCTAAAAACTTAAGAGGCAGTAATTTATGGAACAGTTATGATTTCTAATGGAAACTACATTGAAAGCCTCCCTAAAGTCTTAATACTGTAAACTAAATACACTGCCTTCCTTTTATCCCCCTAACCTGTAATTTTGCCAAATGCTATTGACACAATATATTGCATTTTTCCTTGCTACTTTTCCTATCAAAAAGCTGAGAAGAGAGCTATGTTGCTCAACAATTTTTGCTGCCACTGTTTCATAGAGCGTAGTGTTAGAAAAGACCATTTGCGTCACCCTGGTTGGTCCACACACGACAGACTCCTGTATTTAATTACAAGGGAATCAGCAATAGACAAAACAGCAGCCTAAAGACTGCAGTTGCCATTTGAGAGATCCTGTATGGGTCAAGGGCAACTATCTGAGAATAAGAGGAAAATGACTTAATAGGCATAAGGTTTGCTATTTATATGTGCAATGCAGAATTCCTTGGAAGGATGACAGTGCTGTTCTAATGCCTTAAAAATACTCCTTTAAACTGTGTGTTGGCAGCAGATGGCTAGGCACCAACTGAATAATTGTGGTTACCAATAAGAGAAACAAGCAAGGAACACAATGCTGCCATTGCTTATCAACATAGTGGCCTACTCACCAGAGTTAATTTAAATTACAGGTGGTTTTGTAGGGACGGAATTCATGTTATTAAACAAAGTTAATCAAAAAGAGAGTTGGTTTATTCTAGCAACTGGCAAACCTCCAGCAAGGGGAGGCTACTACTCTATTGTCTTGAGTTATACGATCTGTGGCAGTTTGCTTGGATGATGACGGACAGAGGAAGAGAAGACTCATGCAAACAATTGAGACACACAGTTTCTATCTGGTCCCTAATAGAGTCTGCAGTCAGAACAAAAGGCCAAATAGAATACCGTCTGCTCACATTAGGTTAGAATTGGAGCCAAAGTATTCAAATAAGAGGCCTCTCTGTATTCTCAGGCCTGTTTTACACTGTGGTAGTTCCAGTGGTTACCCTGGATTTACTCCACCACCACCACCACTAGAAGAATCAAGCCTAAAGTTTTTTTCTTCTGCAGTAGTTCTTTTTTTGGTGACAGAATATGGCTGCTGAAGCATGGACTGGAGCCACAGTATTTTTCACATGAAATATTAACTTGCCCTTTACATGACAGGTTGGAAGAATCAACCTAAAGGAAAGCTGTTGAGGGGCAGTATTGCCTAAATGAAAGAACTGCAGTTGAGAATTAAGATGTCCTGAATTCTCATAGGGTTGTGCCATTAACTCGTGTAACATTGGGCAAGTTACTTAAACTCTATTGCTCACTTTTTTCCACATGCACAATGAGAATATTAGTTAATGTTTGTACAGTGTTTTGATTATATAAAGTACTCAGGATTACTATTGCTTCTGGTCTGCAACATAGCCAGGAAAACAACCCACTTCTTTTGGGTTTCAGTCCAGTGCTTTAAACACAAGAGGAGGTCCCTTAACCTCTTGAAACTCTCTGAACCTTGTTCACTATCCAGCTTGTGGACTGAATGAGGTAGGGGGCATTTAGAACAAATAATATGTGATCATGTAATTAAAATACATGCCCCAATGCAGGTGAATGGGCAACTTTAATTTTGGCATTTCCTTGTGAGAGCTTGATTTTACAAGCTTAATGTTTTTAAAAATTGTAATTTCCTATGTTTTTTAGCAGCAAACTGAACAAAGCAGAAATTCTATTATTAGCAACAATATTGACCACCCACAGGTCATCAATAAGGTTGGAATCCTGGACCTTTAAATACACAACACAGACCTCTACATGTGAAATAAGAGTGTGGCTGGTAGCATTAGTAAATTGTGGTCCACTAGAAAGGGACACTGCAAACACTTCACTTTTCCTTTTATGCCAGAAGTGACTGTCTTTTGTTTCTCATTCATGAAACAGGAGGATGATACTTGGTGGCTTCCTAAAACAGGGGTATGAGTCCTTACTCAGTAATGAAGACTTTGAAAGCACAGATTTATTAACACCAGTCAGTGGAAGAAGTGAGATTAAAACTCATGGTTGCAGAAGTGGCCAGCTGCACCCTCCTCAGCCAAAGCTCTAGCTCTGTTGTTGGGAGCATGCTCGGTGTGTTTACCACATTAAAAGTAGTGTGGGGCGGGAGCAAACTTCGTTCAGTTGCACGTTAGGAAGCTTTGAGTGGCTGGCGCCTGCACATCACAAGCTTGTAGAAAGAGGGGAAATCAAGCCATGAGTGGTACTGCCAAATGGGGTGAGCAGGCTGAGTTTCCTCTTCTTCCAGTCTCCCTAGGAGACCCAAGGTCCGATTAGAGACTAGGCACTCTAGGTCCATGTGTTAGGCCCTAGCTCCTAGAATCTGAGCTTTTATTTAACAAAATAAGTACATTGCTAGTCCTTATGACTGAAAAGAAAACATGAACTGAGTGCAATCAATGTAACAACATCTGCCCAAGTCTGCAAACAGTGCAAAACAATAGCTGTGAACTCTCCTGTGCAGCTCGCCATTAACATTAACGCCAAGGCCCATTCTCAGAAGGGCCTTGCCAATACCACCCTAGCAGAGAGCGCTGTGGGGCAGGAGAAGAATGCAGCAGGGCCCCCAAGCAGATATGCCCTGGCTGCTGAGGTGGGTAGTGGAGTAGATAGGGGCTTTGCTTCTGCCTCCATCTCTTTGAGGGAGAAAGTTGCTGCTGCTCTTTTTAGGAAGAAGAGGGCCCTGCCTGTCAGGATGGGGAGAAGGGTCCCCACCCCGTGTCCAGTGGGGAGAGAGAGAGAGAGAGAGACTACAGCAAGAGGGTTGCTGGTTTTTGACTGGAAAGTCTGGTCAAAAGGGGGACCTGTGCAGTGTCCAGTCACTACCACTGACTAGACCCCCCAAAAAATCCCATTACTGCAGCAACTGCAGTCAACCTCTTCCTCTGGGAGGGCAGGAAGAACAGCTGCTGCTGGAGGAGCTCAGTTGGCTCCCACCTCTGGCAGAGCGGTAGGTACTGGTGCCACCGGGAAAGGGATCCTAACAGCACACGGTGGTTGAGGAGTGGGGCCAGCTGCTGGGCTCACCACCTGTGACAGCCCAGCCTCCCAGGGATCTAGCTCTCTCCAGGCCCTTGCTCTTCCCCTACTCTCCCCCACACACCTCCCTGTGCCCTAATGGCCCCTGCCCAACTCCTCCCCCACTGCGCCCCAGTTGTCCTTGGCCCATCACTCCAGGGAAGGCTCCCCCTCCACCCTGCTATGCCCTGAGTGGGCAGGCAGGCTCCACATCAGCTCCTCCCAGTCTGGCTTTGCAAGTATGTCCTGGGAAGCGGGGAGACCAAGTGACATGGAGGCCTGTAGTGTCCGGTTTTGAAAAATTGGCAACCCTAGAGGAGGCAGGGTCCTTTGGCGAAGAAGTGTTGTTCCTAGCACCCCACATTACCTCCAATCCAGCCTTCTCAAACAATGAGAGGGAGAGAGTTGGCTCATGAATTGCTAAATTAGCAAGAGCATGTGCACGCAAGTGGCTGTTTCCATTGCTTTTGTCAAAAGCAGACTCTGTGGAAAAGATGGGCATAAAGAAATCTTCAGGACCGTCAAAATAGAACCTGGCCACGTCACGATGCAGGAGGTCTGCCGGAAGGAAGCATCTCAATTCTGGATGTGCTGGCTGCCCAGTGAGCAGTGTTGAGGGACCTCAACTCTCACTGAGCTTTGATGTCAGAGCAACAGGCCCCATACCTGCGAGGAGGTTATTGAAGTTAATGATAGCCGAGGGTACTCAGCACCTTGTAGGATCAGAATGTTAAAATGCAAAGGGAAGGATATGACAGCTGTCCAGAGTGATGACGGGGGAAATTTTGCTGGCTGGAAGAATGCAGTAGGGGAGGGAGATGGACAGGATGACTTGGGAAAGTTCTTATTAGCACTGGGCCAATTCTTTTTGATACTTCCATTAAAACCTTTGAAATGAGAACAAAATCTAGGATATTCAAATTCACTGATACCACTGAAATAGAAAGAAGCATGTAAACATACAGAGCCAAGGGATATGGAAGAGAAAGCAGCAAATGGAATTTAACATTGCATACTGTGAAGTGCCAACTATATCCCACCGGGATATAGCAGAAAGGCTCTCAGGTGGAAAAAGGAAGAGACCCTAAGATGGCAGTGAAGGCTTGGATATCAAACACAGCTGAACTTTGGCAAGAAGAGCCACGTGCTCATCACCACCATCCCTAGCATGAAGCAGGGTTTCTTTTGGAAAATATATTGCATCAAGTTATTTGTCAGATAGCTAGAGATGTGCAATGTGAATGAAAGCCTGAAATCTCTTGTCAGCTCAGAGTAATAGCTCTCCTTTCAAAAGGGTCAACAAAGTGAATATAGGAGGTAGCTTCTGACTTATCTGTTATGCCTCACGTTGGGAAGAGACTGAGAAGTTATTTATCTTTGGGTATGGGTGGTTGTCCCTATGGGAAAGGGAATGAAATCACAGAGCAGACAATATTTTCTATTGTTAGAACTAGAAATAGTGATAATCCAAATATTTCAGTAAATATGAACCACTTGATCCTAAATATTTTCTGTGATTAAAGACAAGTGAGGACAATTTATGGTAATAAATACAGAAAAGACATTCAGTTGGGTTTTATGTAACAATCTTACGTAATCACAAGCAAGAGGATTGTGATGTCATTTCAGTCCTCCTTAATTCTAGTCTTTATTTAACAGTCAACTTTTGCTTTCAGTTACACTGGTGTAAATCCAAAGTAAATCTACTGAAATCAAAGTCTGAAGTTCATGGAGTTGCATCAGAATTACTCAGATGTAACTGAAGTCAGAATTTGGATTTGTGCGCCATTTCTTGGGTGCTAAGTATGAAAGTATACAGAGTAAGACTGGCTAAATGACAGCCAAAGAGGAATATCAAAGCTATCTGGAAATCCTGGAACTGCATAACGTCAGAAGAGGAAGGTTTATGTAGGCTACTCCAAGTGGAGTTATAACTGACAGTAACAGAGTTAAATGGGACACGGGGAAAATGTGTGATGAATTAGAGGGAAAAATATCTTAACAGTGAAGTGTATGGAACAATATTCCAAAATGAAGAGCTATCCATTATGCAATTTACAAATAAACTGGAAAAAGCAGCAAAGACTATGCACTACAGAGCAATCCTAATCTAGCTGGGAAATGACAAGATGTGACCTATTTTTAATCTCTATGATGTTAACTTTAGTTGAGCACAATTCCCTCTCCTAGTGTTCGTAAGGCCAACACATGGGAGCTATGAACAAATTGTTATGTGAATCAAGACCAACTATGGTTTTATCTTAACTTGATTATATAATAAATTGATTTGACTATGGAATAACGATCCTTTTCTGGTCATAGCTGTTTTTAATAGCTATTCCATCTGCATATCACTGAACTGTTCTCATTCTAATTTGGCAGTTTTGTGCACGTGAAATGCTCTAGCTCAGCTGGATACTAACAGCATTGCTCATTTTCTGATTTGGCTTCACCTCTCTACCCTGATTCTTATTACAGCTTTATGGTTGCTAGTCCCAGGCAATTTATACTGATCCTTGCAGTACATTCTGTACTTCAGCCACAAGTCTGCAACTGCCTTAGGGCAAGGGCACTTTCAGAGCTTTAACTGGGGAGAGCAGTGATGTATTTGCTTCCATGCATAATCATCAAAACTGGTGCCTGGTGAAAGAATATATCTTGGCTTCAGAACAACTTAGCCTTTTATTCAGCCATCTTGTCCCTGACAAAATTTTGGGGGGGTCTCAGTTGTTTGGTGCCAACTTGATACCTTAAAGGGTTCTGACTTTCACAAAGGGCCAAGCACCCCTTTTTTTTCCCCTCCTTGTTTTCAGGGGCAGCCTGCTGCACTGGTTTGCAATCAGACTAATTCATTCAGCTCTACATAATACCTAGCTTTTATATAGTGCTTTTCTATGCATAGATCTCAAAGTGCTTTACAAAGATGCTCAGGATCATTGCCTCATTTTTACAAGAGGGAAAACAGACACAAGGAGGGAATTGACTTGGAATGGAAGAGCCAGGAATTGAACCCAGTTCAGTGGCCTATGCTCTAGACCACACTGCTTCCACACCCTTCTGATGCCCTGGGACCACTAACTCCTGTGCCATGTCCCATTTGTGCTGCCATCTTCAAGTTGACTCCTTGTTATGCCCCATGTGCATACAAACTCTTTCTCTGCATTCTTGAAGAAAATGCTCCTCCCCAGAAGGGAATCAGAGTCCTTAACTGAATTTATTCATTCAAGTTTATATCAAGGCATGGAGGAAGAGGTAAAGAACTGAGGGAGGTTTCTTTTAAATTAATGGGTTGTCTCTTGAGACTAGTCTCACCTGACACTCTAAAGAGGAAGTATGGGCTTGATCTCATGAACAGCTCTGAATTCCCATTAAAGCTGTTGAAAATCAGGGCACCTGCCACTTTTGCAGGAATGGGCCCTTTAAGTATAAAATTTAAGAGTGCCATGAACAGAAAAATTAACAGACTTGATGTGGGTTTGGTTGTCTCCCAAATATTTTATTTTAAGTGGCTTGAATTGAACCATAATGGCTTCTGCCTGGCATAAATTATAATCCTCTAAAGTGCTCTAGCCTTACTTAGACAAGTCATTTATAAGGATCATTTTGAGCTTGTTCCAAAGATGGCTTTTAAAGCTAAGCAGAAATAGTATCGCTCAACAAAGCAGAGGGCTTGCTTGCGTCCTTCTCACACTTATTACGCTTACTCGCCGGCAAGATTCACTTTTTTCCTGAAGCGGAAATCCTACCAGTACAAGCAGGATAAACGTCCTTTTTTGAGACATGAATCCGTTGGCACTCACCACAGACTGAGAAGTGAAAATTGCAGTGGGTCACTGGCACGTGTTTTCCCCTCAAGCTTGACCAGCCTCACAAAAGGATGTGGATAGCTCCTGTAGACTAGTTGTGGTGAAACCACTGTCTGACCACCAGTTTTTATCTTGGATGTGTTTTTATCCATTTCGGGCCATTCTCCCTGCCCTTGGAAATGGTTCTTCCTTTCAAGCAGTAACTTAATTATGGACATGTCCTTAAAGCTGATGTTACTACATGCAAAACAGCACATGCCACTGTCATGTTGATAACTAACCTTGCTAAGCTCTATTTATGAATGCTTCCTGTAAGTGATTTGAGCTGCAGATAAAAATATACTCTTGGAAATTGCTATATCTTTTTTCTTAGGTTTGCTTACATGCCAATTTGGTTGGATTTCTAAACCCTAAACATAACTTAGAGAAATACTGATGTTGAAGAAAGGTGAAGGGTATTTTGTTTACCTCAAGGGCAACACCTCTCCTGATTTTTACTTTAATATCTTCTGGAAGGTGGGATTTACCATGGAGACTGGACTACTGAGCCCTCATTTGTGCGTTCAGGAGTGGACAAAGTATCTGATACTTTGCAAGAAAGTGAAAATGTTCCCCTATACCCGTGCCAAGTAATATTACTGTAGATCCCAAAGCACCTCACCAAGAATGGCTATCATCCCCCATGGGGAAATGGACACACAGATGGACATACTGTTTAACCTAAGGACCCACAGCACAAATCGTCAAAGAACTCTCTCCCACTCCAATGTCCTATGCACTTTTTCAGAGTGCACCTGGTCAATTCCATACTAATGTATATCAGGGAATCTTTCCTTCCTGACCAAGCTGCCAATGATTGATGCCTCAAAGCATGACTCGATTGCCTCATTTAAGCATGCCAGAATGGGGGGGGGGAGAGTTTCAAAGGCACAAAGGGGAGTTAGGCACCTAACTCATTGTCTTTCATTGGGAGCCAAGCATCTAGTTCTTCTAGTCATAAAATTCTCCAGTCCTTTTGAAATTCCTGTCACAATATTTGACTCTTATACCTCTTGAAGCAGTAAATTGCACAGGTTGACTTAAACACTGTTTAAAGAAGCATTGACTTGTACTACTTAACATTTATCTTGTGGCAGCACTGAGAGGTGATGGATATAGTGCCCTGGGCACTGTACAGACATGTAGTAAATTAGAGTCATAGCACTAGAGCTTACATTTCCAAATGAATAGCAACTGAAATGTTGAAAGGAAAAGACAGGCAGAAAAATATTTCCTTCTCCTCATCCTCCTGTTTGTCCCTTCCTCACTCCCCCAACAGCACAGCCAGGTCTCAGTCCAAAGTTACTCTTGTTGATAACAAGATGTGACTGCATTTGGGGAGGGGGGGGGAAATCCCTTTACACATTTTTGCACGTGCAGTAAGACAACTTTAAAATTGTTGAGATTTACATCTTCAAATGCTGCACATTGGGAGCAGACTAAATGCTCTGCTAAGCACTAAATGAATGTTTGCAAGCTAACAAAATTGCATATCTACCTAGGCCTTGATTCTGCAATTGGATCTGTACAGAACCCCATTGGCTTCAATGGATGAGCTTGCAGGATTGCCCCTCCCCGCCCAAGGCCTGAAATTGATTTTAGGGATTTTTAGTTTTAAAAAAAGTCTTTAGTTGTGCAATTTATATATGGCATTATAGATGTTGGTGGATGACATTAAGGAAGAGAAAAATAGGCTGTATATCAAAATGACCTTTTTGAGCAGAAGTATTAGGCTATAGAATAGCTTCCCTAAGAGGCACTAATCCTTTTGCTTGGGACATTTAAAATTGGACTGACAGCACTGGGAAAATGCATTGCAGAGAATAATGTTGCCCAGGGCAATAAATTAGATGGTTTTATACTGTCACTTTCACCTCTGTCCTCAGTCTGTGGAAGCATGTAGCAAAATCCTCACTCATTTCACTTCAGTTCTGCAGTCAGACATGTAGTCACCACCTCCCACAACCCCTCACGGCTTTAATTTCCTCACCTCCATAGACTGTTTGAGTAAGTGATCATTAGATGCAGTCAGGGCATGCAACGACTCAATCCACCAGTTTAGGCTGCCAAAGGCCAGACCCAGTGTCCAATCATGTTAATGGAAATGAAAAACTCCTACTGACGCTCATGTGCTTTGGATCAGCCCCCAGATGAATATGGTGTCCCGTTCACATTATCAGAGGATTTTAAGTCAGCATTTCCCCTACCTACGAACAGTTGCAAAAAGTGCCATGGGAACGCATGTGAGCAGGACCTACTGCACCAGCTCTGCCCATACAAGAGCTGCTAGTGTTGCTACCACGGATGGTGCACGTTCCATGTTTGCCAGCATAAATACGACCTTAGAGGGGAAGTGCCACCTACTGAACCAAGACTAGTTCCTGAGGCACCTTCATCATTCTTGAAGGGCTCCTATTTAAATACTTACCCTGTCCGGCCATTCTTCACTCCTAGCCCCATCAACGTGGGTATGATCTTACTGTTGTGTTTTGATGTGTGGTAAGCTTTTAATCCACCTGTGTCTCTCTACTGTAGATATTCAGTAAATAGAGCATTTTTAAAATATGTATTAAAAGGAAACTTATATGACTAGGTAAGGAGACAATTTGAAATAACTAATTTTATCATACAATAAAGTGTTTAAAAAAAGTCAAAACGCGAAGCTGACAGGATGTGTTCCAGTCATCATACCTAGCCTGTATGCTATCTCCCAAACATTGTCAGCCTCCATTGTTGTAGATTGTAAGCTTTACTGGTGAAGGTTTGCCTTTTTGTTATAGATGGGACAGCCTGTCTCACAATGAGCCCCCAGCCCCTCATTGAGGCTTCTCCCACAATTGTCATCATTATTGGTATATACTTGGTTACTACTGCCAAATAACTAGAACAGCACATACAAGAAAGTGACTTTTTACCTTTAGAAACTGAAAAAACATTCTTGCTGAAAACAAAAAGATCAAGTTTGTACATAATCAGGGTCTGAACAAGTACTCCCCTGCTGAGTTAGCAGGGGCGGGGGGGGAAGGCTTCAGGACCCAGACTGTATTTGCATGAGCACAACCACACTGCTTAGGTGCTCAGCATGATGGGACCGTTTTGCCCAAATGATCACTTCAGTGTTAATTGCAGGGGTAATGAAATTCTATTCTGTACAACTGTAATATTACCCCTTTCAATCATGCATCAGCATCAGGGTTTGAACCTCTAATCTTCTTGAATCTACCACCACCTGAGCTACAGGACTCTAAACCTACCTTAAATCCTCTGTTATATACATTCTTATAGAGTCTAGCTAAATTTAACTCCTAACATTTTCTTTTGCCTCCACATGTTTATTTAGTTTAGAGAAAAATAGTCAGCTTCTTTATGGAAGAATTCAAATAGTCATGAAACTTCTATTGAAAAGAAGGATTTAAACAAGTCCAATTTTACTGAGTAACCTTTATTTAAGGTGGTGAGAATGAGCACTGCCATCAGAGTGGGAGCTTTTCAGACTGTTTCTAGGAAGTCCATGTTTTTTAATATTTCCCCCAGTTTGCTGTAAAGAGCATCACTGGGCAGACTGCTGACTGTTTCCTCCTAGTGTGGAGAGCCAGAAAAGCACAGACAAAACCTCATATTATGCATCTCTGCTGGATGCCAGCAAACCAGCTGACTTCATTTCACAATCAGACTCCTTCCCTCAGTTACACAGCTAAGCCGAGTTCAGAGCTGTGTGTATTAAAACAAATGTAGGGCATCATTTTGGCCCTATTGAAGTCAATGGGAGTTTTGCCATTGATTTCAGTAGAGCCAGGATTTCACTCATGATGTTTCTCTTGGCCTATGTGACGTTTAAATAAGAAAATAAGTGTGTGTAAGATATGTAGGTATTATCCAATCTCTGCAATTCTCTCCTGAACACAATACATTTAACAGCATGGTTCGGTGGATAAAGAGTCAGATCTGGGTTGGATTCCTGATGCTGTCACTAGCCTTGTGTGATCTTGGGAAAAATCTCCCCATGTGTCTGTTTCCTCATTTAATCATATTCATTTTACAAAATGCTTTGTGATCATTGGATGAAGAGTGCCATGCAGGTGTCCAGTATTACTGTTTACATCATGGATTTATACTAGCATTGGGAAGGTGGATTTCCAGTGACATAGTGAATCACCCTCCTCCCCTCTGTAAAGTATATATTCCTAGAAGCCCCAATCCTGCAAAGGCATAGTTGAAGACTTTATGAAGATGAGTAACCCCACTGATTTCTGTGGGACTCCTCACATGGCTAAAGTTACTCAGTTGCTTACGTTTTTACAGGATTTGGGTAGAAAAATGAGAGTCTGAAGTGGATAAATAAGGTGCAGTTTAAAAAAAAAAGAAGCCAATCTACCATGGAAAGATTTTACAACTAAACTGAATTAAGATACTGTCTAGTGAAGCTGCTGAAGTACCCTAGTTAGAGCATTATTCTTAGAGGTGTAGTAATAACAATTGTGCCTAAGATTAGATCTCTCTCGAGTCCATATTGCAATTAAGGGGACAATATTTTAAAAAAATTCAAAGGAATTTAAAAAAAAAAATTCCATCTATAGGCTAGTCTAAATAACTCCTTAAGGTTTTAATAGGAAAAGCAATTAAAATTACACATCACTGATGCTATTTATATTTTTCATTTCCTTCCCTCCCCCAGTTTGGACAATGAACACAGTGAGTTTCTAGTCCATTTCACTTTCCGATTTTCAGACATCGGAATTTGGTTTGCAAATACCGCAGGGGGAATGTTTATTAAAACACTTCCAATGGATTTTTTTTTTTAAATTTAATTATGGAGTGATTTGCCTAAAAATAGGTTTTTGTGCAACAATGACCTGAGTATGGCTCTTTAAATATGCTAACAGCTCTCTCAGAATTGCCCAACTCCAGTTGTTCAAAAATCATGAGTCAGACTCCAAAATATCATGATGGACTTTAAAAATAATAAGTTTGAGTTCTTTTTCTAGCCTTCCATTTTTTTCAGAATTCATGATTTCAAGCTTTTCTCCACACCCCTAAGTGCTAGAAACTTCCTGTCATTACTTGAGACTCTCTCCTATCATGTAAAAAGAAAGTACCATGAACCATGGCTTCAAGAAAGACACCAAATACTGCAAGACTGACAATAAAATTGAGAGAGAGATAGCAACTTCTTTTTTTTTTTGGAAGACAGGTTCTTTGATTTTAAGCAGTCAATATGGGAGGAATAGAAACAATAGGCCAGATCGTCAGGTACTATAAATTGATGTAGCTGCATTTAATTCAATGTAGCACCATTTAATTCATCAACTGAAGATCAGATAGATTGCACACATTGGGGAGAATGTTGAATAGATAGGTATACACTTTAGCACTAAGAAAATTATCAAAGTTCTATATAAATAGCACATAAAATAATATTTATTTGAACAAGTGAGCTGTCAAAGAATTTGACAACTGCAACAGGAATTAAAAATAAAATTAAAATTAAATTAAAAGATTACTGAATATGTAGAACAATCATCCCAGATTTGAAGCATGGTTCTACTCCGAAAAGAAATTTGGTAAAAGTAGCATGTGCTTGTTTTTGTTGGTTTAAACAAAAAAACAGACTCTGATTTTTCTTCTCCCTCTCTACTTCACAAAAAATAAAATGATAAATACTTTGCATCCCTATGCCACCTTTCATCTGAGGGTCTCAAGAGGGATCACTGCCTCACTAAGTCACCGGGACTACAGTCTAATGGCAGGGGAATTAGCCAACCAAGTCTAAGGAGCTCTGGCCCTCAGGCAGGTCAGAGTTAGCAGCAAGCAGCCTGTGGTGCTCAGGCCTTTGGGTAGGGCAGGGCAAATGAGCAGTCTGGGGCCCCTGGCCCACAGGAAGGGCAGGGCTGGTGAACAGGGGCCAAGCCAAATACAGTCTGTGACCTGACCTCTTGGCTCAAGTAGAGGACAGGGAAACACAAGCCTCTTGTATGGGTGCTGCCATCCCAGGGATGGGGTGCCAGGGGGTGGTAGACCCTGACCTACCCAGCTGTATGAGGCCCCAGCGCAGGGCCCTACCAGTGGCGGAGTGGTCCACTACTAAGTCAACAGGGATCCATCTATAATGCACTGACCCCAACGCAGCCAAATTGCAGTCAGTCATCCCTAGGCTACTTCCTCCCCTCAGGGTATACCTGGATCCACAAGGTATCAGCTAGTTACCTCAGGGTAGTTGGCTAGCAGCAGTCCTGGCAGCCCACCTGTAGACACAGGCTCCCTAGCAGACAGAGCCTCTCCGGGGCCAGTTGTAAAGTCAACAAACAAGGGACATCTCTATCCCTCACTGTCTTAGTAACAACTGAGATAGAGGCCCTGCCTTTTATACTTCCTGTCCCACCTACCCACTTCCTATGGGAGGGGCAAGGTTGGTCTGGCTCGACCACTTGGGTTCAGAAGGTTGTCCCTCTCCCCCTCTGGGTTGGAGGGAGGCCACACCACTTACTGCAAGCATATACCTAACCTTAAGCACGTGAGTAGTCCTGAGATTAAAGCTAGGCATATTCTTAAGAACCATTCTGAATCAGGCCTAAGACAATAAGGGCTTGTGTTTCTTGCAGAGTTCACCCAGGCTCTTACTTGGGAGTTGCCCTTAATTCAACTCCTGACCACACATGAAACAATATCATCTGTTTGCTGGTGCTTTCAGTCAGAGCTAGCTGGCCTCACTAGCCCTACAGGGTAAATCATGAGGATAGCTTTCACTTGGGCTGGTAACGCCCCCCCCTACACAGGTTAAATCACTTGAGTGCTCTTTATAGTTCTCCTGTGGCCCGTGTCTCCTCACAATTCCCTGTGTGCTCAGGAGAACAGATCCCACAATTCACTAGGAAAGAATAATAAAATAGCTCATCTTAGTGCAGCACAAAGAACTCTGGGCTGTGTCCCCAGAAGGCCTAGAGACACACACAGGTGCATGCCACACAAGTGAGGACACAGTAACTTGGGTATGGGTTTTCACTGTGGCTGCTCACACCTGGGCGAGGCTAACCCAGGTGCCAATCACTTGAGTTCCCTCTGCAGTGAAAACATACTAGAAGTGTAAAATACCACAAGCAATAGGAGTTGGTAAGGGAATGTAACTACTGTAGATAAAATGCAATTGGTAGTTTTAATTTGGCCAAAACACAAGGGCTGATACCCCAAATTCTTATGCAAAATATCATAGGATAGTTTATGACTACTTATGCTCAGGACCTTGGTTTTGCATGTCATCCAAAAGACAGCAATGTTTTGACAGAGGTCAGATAGAAGTGCATCAGGGGCATGAATTCACTGCAATTACACATTTGTTGCATTTTTATAGAGGAAAGAATGCTTGCAGCACAATATAGAATATTAGCAACAATGTGTTTTGGGTCAAATTTTCAAAGCACCCTAAGAGTTTGGACTGTCTAATTTCCATTGAAATGAATGGGGACTGGGTCTCAATATCCCCTCATGGTTTCAGAAATCTCAGTATACATATGTAAATGAAAACTCTATACTCCATGGCCAAGGTTTCCAAAAGTGACCAGTGATTCTTCTTTGAGCAGTGTCCCTATGGGTGCTGCACTGTAGGTGTGTCTGCATCCTTGTGCTACTGATCAGAGAACTTTGGTAAGAGTGTCCATTTGGCCCGTGCATGCACTGCTCCCTCCTCATGCTCTGCCACGATGCTAACTAGCACATGCGGGCAAATGTGCCTCAGTTCTTTCTCACCACCCATGGCTAGGCAGTTATTAGCAGTCTGCCCATTGGATCATTATCTCTCTCTTAACATTTCAATTGTTAGTTAATCCTTTTCTTAGTTGTAGAGTTTCTATATTTTCTCTTTCCTTAAAATTTTTTTTATTTCCCCCCCTTTGTTTAGAGCTTACCCCAGCCTGAGGTATGCCAGTTCATCAGGCTTTAAGATATGCCTTTCATGCAAGGAGGCCATCCCTATAGTGGATAAACATTCCCTCTGCATCTGGTGCCTCGGGGATTGCCACATTTCCTAAAAGTGTGGTCTCTGCCAACAACTCGAGTCCAGAACTTGGAAGGACCAAGAACTGAGTCTAAAACTCCTTCTCATGGAGGTAGCTCTCTAGCCATACTCGGACTTGCACCAGGAGTCACTCAGATGGCATGAACCTTCCCCGCAGCCCTCGACATCTAAGGTTTATAGGTCAAAGAAAATGCCGTGGACCCAGAGTGAGCCCTAAGATAGTCAGAAAAGATCACCAGCACATTAAATATCATCGGTACTGAGACAGTTTAAACATGATACCCATAGCTCACAAGGGTCTGAAGTGGTAGGTATTGTTGATGCACCAAAAGACCTAATGGGCATAGGCACCAAAGCAATGATACTGACAGCTAATGGCAAGGACAGAGACCACAGCACCGCTAAGAAGATGCTGCCAATAAGAGCATTACCATTGGCACCATCAACAGCAAGCCATCCAGTCTTGGGGTGTTCAGTACAGCCCAGATCACCGATCCGTTCAGCTCCATCGGCCATCAACAACCACCGTCAGCACCCAATAGGTCACCACCACAAGAATTCAGGCACTCTAAAGACCTCACGGTATCTGACATGCCAGAGTCTCCCGGTAGTGAGTTTACTTAGGAGACAGGAATCTACACCAGTACTGTGTCATGCACCTCCATTCTCTATTGGTGAATCAGATAGCATACAGAAGGAGGTCATCTCCCATCACTCTTCCCACATTCCTTATAGTGCCTGCTACCAATCTGGGCCACCTCGGTCATATCCTCCATCTGCTCCTCAACCTATGGCCAACCATGGGTGCTACCACCAGGACCCCTTCCACTGCCTCAGTGGCCTTACTGGGATCCCTGGGTGACATACAGACTCCACACCTCCCAAACATCTAGTGTGGTCTACTATGAGTTTTTGAGACATTCTTCCTCAGCCACAATATCCAGAACCTTTGAACCTCCAGAGAAAATCATGGAGGAAAATGAGGTGGATTTCAGGAGGTAGTCACACCACAGACCAACATCTCTTTCTCCTCTCCAGACAAGTTAGTAATGCCCTGTCTCTCATCTCTAGCCGACAACTTCAGGCTATTTCAAGATCTAGTGGCAGACATATTGCAGATATTGCTAGAGGAGGTAAAAGACATCCATCACAAACTCCTGTACATATTGCACTCCTCCTTTTCCTCCAGAATAGCCCTCCCCATTAACAAGGCCATTCCAAACCCAGCCAAGTCTATATGGCAAATCCCGGCATTGGTCATGCCGACTTGCAAACAGTCTGTTAAGAAATCCCAGCTAAGGATATGGAATTTCTTTTTTCCAATCCCCCTCTTTCCTATTCCATTGTTGTGGATTCAGTAAACTCCAAAGGTTGCCATTATCAGGTGAAGTCCACCCCCTATGATAGGAATTGGAAGAACCTCGACCTATTTCGGAGAAAGGCCTATTCATTTGTCCAACTGCAATTCAGAATTTCAAACTATCAGAATATGACTATATCTATTACACCAAGATTATGCCAGTTTCAGGCCATTGTTAGTGTTGTGGCCCAGGCAGCACTCCAATCAGTGCTTGATGCAGCTGACACAGCAGCCCAGTCCAGCTCAACAGTGGTGGTTATGCGGTGAGCATCCTGGTTGCACCAATATGGCTTCCCTAAGGAAGTGCACCAAATTGTTTGCAGAGAGGATTGATGCATCCCTCCATATTCTCAAAGATTCTAGGGCTACTCTTCAATCATTAGGGATTTATACACCAGGACAAAAAAGAAAATTTAGTCCACAACCTCAGCATAAATCCCGCACACCACATTTTCCACATCAATTCTACCATGAGCCTCAAAGAAAAAAATCCAGACTTTCCAAACATAAACCATCAGGGCCCCAGTCTTCCTTTTCACAACCATCCACCTTAAAAATCAGTCAGAACGCCGACGGACCACTCTTCTCAACACCAACTGCAACAGACCAACCCGTCGCACCCATTTGGGTACCACCTTGCTTTGTTCCACAACTGGGAACAAATAATATCCAACTGATGGGTTCTGGAACTCATCCTAAATGGATGCTCCATCAACTTCACCTCCCTTTCTGCCCTTCAACATCCTTCCCCATCCCTCTTCATATGAGTTTATTATGACTAGAAATAGATCACTTCCTCCATCTAGGAGCCATAGAGTTGTACCTCAGTACCTACAAGGCAAAGGTTTCTACTCTCGTTGTTGCCTGATACACAAGAAGAAGGGAGGTTGGAGACCATACTGGACCTTAGAGCATTGAACACATTTGTCAAAGCTCAAACATCCAGGATGGTCACACTAGTAGTAATTATTCCATTTTTGGAACAGGGAGATTGGCTTTCAGCCCTTGACTTGCAGGATGCCTATTTCCACCTATTAATCCTACCTTCCACAGATGATTTCTCAGATTAATCCTGAGCCAGGACCATTACCAATACAGAGTACTCCCCTTTGGCCTCTCATCAGCTCCAAGAGTATTCTCCAAGGTCCCCTCCATAGTGGTGGCTCACTTTTGCTCCCAGGGAATTATGATCTACCCCTACCTGCATGATTGTCTACTCAGAACCTCCTCCTTCAACAAGGCCCTCCAGGTCAACCAAACTTCTGTAGACTTGTGCATGGAGCTGGACCTACAGATCCATGTCCAAAAATCTATGTTCACTCCTGTAGAACACCTAGAGTTCATAGGAGCTGATCTCGACTCATTCCAGGTGAGAGCGCTCTTGACAGAGCACAGCACCTTGGCCATGCTCATAGAGGCAGTACAAATCAGTCAGACATTACTCCAACTTCTGGGGCATATAGCTGAAGGCATATCCATGATATCTCATGCTTGACTTCACATGAGGTGCCTCCAGATGTGGTTCAGCTTGGTCTACAGACCAAGCAGACAGACTAGACAAACCTCTATCACTGCCCACCAAAGTCAAACACTCCCTGGACTGGTGGAAAGACCCAGCAAATGTCTGCAGGGGGATCCCCTTCTCACAATCTTTCCCATCACTATTTCTTCCACCAACACATCTCAACAACATTATGACATGGGGCAAGTGATCATCCACAAATTGCTCTTCATGTCAATCTCCTGGAACTCAGAGTGGTAAGGAATGCCTGCGCCCACTTTCTTCCGCTAACCAAGGGTACACATACAAGGGTCTTGACAGACACCATAGCATGCATGTACTTCATTAATCACCAGGGAGGTGCCACATCACCCTCCCTTTGTGCAGAAGTACTAAAACTATGGAACTGGGGCATTTCTCACAGTGTTACAATATCAGCGGCCTACCTTCCAGGAGTAAAAAACATGTTAGCAGACAGTCTCAGCTGCAAGTTCCCACATGACCACGAATGGGAGATAAACTCAGCAGTACTGCACAACATAATCAGACAGCGGGAGACACCGACTATGGACCTGTTCACCATTTACCTGTACAAGAAATGTCCATCCTACTTCTCCAGGGAAGGAATAGGACAACACTCCTTAGGGACGCTCTCCTCCTTTTGTGGGACAAGGATTTTCTTTATGCTTTTCCCCTGTTTCCTCTACTTTTGAAAGACCTGTTAAAAATAAAAAGAGAAAGAGCAAATGTGTTACTGGTTGTTGTCTCCTGGCCAAGACAGATGTGGTACCCATACCTGTTACAAATGGCAATGTGCCCGCTGATCTCTCCCCAACCCACTCCATATCTCCTCTCAGAAAAAAGGATTCATGCTCCATCCCAGCCTGTGGGTATTCCAACTCAAGGCCTGGCTCCTTCATGATTCTAGGACATAGAAAGATCCTGCTCTGAAGAGGTACAGGGAGTGTGACTATCCAGTAGAAAACCATTGTACTTTCCTGCAAAAGTGGACCTGATTTCAGGCTGGTGTAATTCCAGACAAATTTCCCTGATGTCTGCTACTCTCCCAATGGTCTTAGATAATATACTGACTCTCAGGAAATCAGGACTGTCTTAGTTCACTCAAAGGTCACCTAACAACCACAGCAGCCTTCAATCAACAAATAGAGGGCTACTGAGTACTCTCACACCCAACCACAAAGCAATTCCTCAGGGGTATAGTAAATCTTTTTCCTCAAACCCGACATCCGACCCCAAAATGGAACCTAAACTTAGTACTAGAGCCTGATTAGGCCACCATTTGAATCCATGGCCACTTGTTTGCTCACATACCTGTCAATGAAGACAGCCTTCTTGGTGGCGATCACCTTGGTGAGGGAGAATAGGGCATTGATGGCACACACCCCTTTTACAATATTTTTTTGGAACAAGGTTACTTTCAGACCACACCCAAAGTTCATCCCCAAGGTGACCTCATCTTTTCACATAACCTAACTGATGAACCTCCCGACCTTTTATCCTATCACAGGGAGGCTACACTGGACATGCTAGACGTTGAAAGAGCCCTGGCCTTTTACCTGGACAGGTTGAAGGCCTTTAGAAAATCTCCTGAGATTTTCCTTTCCATTGCGGAAAGGTCTAAAGGTGCAACGATATCGTCCCAGAGCAGACACTCTCCAAATGGGTCTCAAACTGTGCCAGACACTGCTTTCAAGTTTGTAACATAATACCTCCAATATGGAATCCACACACACTCCACACGGTCAGTTTCCTCCTCTGTTGCTTTCCTCCTGAATGTCTCTATTATGAAAACCTGCATGGCAGCAACCTGGGCCTCTGCACATACCTTTATAGCACATTATGTGATTACTGGGGACTGCTTCTGGTGCTATCTTCAGCTCTGCAGTATTGTCATCTATATCAGACCTGACACCGAGGTCTCCCATTAGGGGTTCTGCTCGGGAGTCACCTATCATGGAGCACCCATAGGGACACTACCCAAAGAAGAAGAAGAAGTTAATCACCTTGTACGGCAACAATGGTTCTTCGTTATGTGTGTCCCTATAGGCGCACCACGATCCATTCTCCTCCCTTCTACTTCAGAGTTCTTGTCAAGGACTCTGTGGAAGAGAAGAAACTGAGTGGGGTTCACCCATGTGTACTGGTTATCCTTGTGGCAGAGCACAAAGGGGGGACAGTGCATGTGTGGGTCGAATGGACACTGCTACCAAAGTTCTCTGATCAGCAGCACAAGGATGCAAGCGCACCTACAGTGAAGCACCCATAGAGACACACACCTCAAAGACATACATCTTGTGTGACTGCACATGGTGAGTAACTTCCTGTTCTGGGTTACTCCATTTCACAATACCAATTTGAGGCACCTTGAAGCAGTTTGGTTTTCAGATAATGGATACTAAGCACTTTCCGAAAACCAGGCCCATTTTGTAATAGATCTAAAGTGGGACACCCAAAATCACTAGTCATTCTGAAAATCTTGGCCAATATTGTGTAATGTAATAATGTAAAAGCATAGCTCTGCTATTATTATCATATGCAGTGCTTATCATCAGTTGGAGTGCTTGCTCTTGTGAGTAGTCCCATGAGTTGACCTACAGTGGCAATACTGTCTGTAGTAAACACTGCCCGGAAGTAAGCGCTTGCAGGATTGTAAAAGAATAATTACATATTGCATAATCGTCATATTTTGATAGTGAAATCATATACAAACCAGACTAGCCAACCACACAGAAAAATAAAACAGCAAGAACTAAGACAATATAAAAAGTGCAAAGCAAACCCTAAAAACCAGGGATGAAATATTTCACAAACTCCAGCAAGAAGCACACAGGAGAGAGTTACACATTTATTAACGGGTGTACATGCGTCACAGTACAAAGAAAAGAAAAGTATAGAAAATAGCAACAGAGGATCAGAAATTGCTTTCAGGATTGATTGACATGCATTTCTATGACCAGCCGCTCATCAGTATGGATTTTATTCTGCCAGAAGTGTGATCATTTTCCATGCCATTATTTATATTAATACTTATGAAAAGTTATTAATTGGAGCATGTTTCCCTTCCGTTGCATTTTGTAAAGAAAGAAAAATGGCAGACTGTAGAGGACAGCTGGGGTTGCATATGTTATATGTCAGTTTACTTATGTGTAACCATTTTTACTGCCATAGGGGAATGCAGCAAAAGGTCAGCGTTGAGACCCTACTGAATAAAGTTCAGTGCACATTCCGGCTGTGAACATATGGTCACTACTTGTCTGATCAAAATGGGAGTTTCAGTGCTCTGCTGCATGCTTACCTTGACCCTGCTCCATGCCATTCGTCTAACGTGCACCAGACAAATTTAATCCCACATGGAATATGCATCTAGAAGATACTTTGAATAACTGCATTTCGTCATTAGTGTAACAGCCATGAACTGGGCCTATCCATATGGAGGAGTATGCAACGGACACTATAGTAAACCAGACCCAAAGCGTAGTGATGACAGATACCAAGATGGTAGGTGCCTTATAAATGCATAAAATAGAGAGGTGACAATATTTCTTAGCACTTATACAGCAAATTTTGCCCACAGATCTCCAAGCGCTCTACAATGCAAGATAGGTCAGTATCGCTGACCCTCTTTTAGAGATAGGGAAACTTAGACCCAGAGAGGTTAAGGTCACATAGCAATTTAGCAGCAGAGCCAGGAATAGAACACCCAGGGCTCCTGTGCGATGTCCTATTCCCCTAGATCACACCGAGGGTATGTTGGAAAGATCAAAGCGAGGGTAGCAACAGCACTCAGACAGAATGTCTCTAAGAGTTATAGCGGAGCACACCGATCAGGGCAGGAGCTCTGTCATCATTTTGCAGCCTATCTTACACTCCCTACGCAGACTGAGGTCACCCTGTGTACAGGGGTGCAAAGAGAAAGAGCCTCCTTGTGCACTCCTGCCTGCCTGCCACACAATGTGGCCCTGTCTGAATTTAGAAATTAATTGCACCAGGAAAGTAATGTAATATTATTACGTAGCCCATAGAAATATTTTTTCTGTCACTTCTTTAAATGTGTAATCTCCTAGGCACAGTCAGATCTTTTTAGTGCGTGAGGGAGAATTCTGTTCTAATAAAATATGCAAAGAAGCTGCACCAGTTGTTAACTCAATTAGGCCTTTCAAAATTACAGAAGTTGAGTTCCTATGGCTTCAAGAGCATTCAGCTGATTTAGAACATGCCCTCATAACATCACTTGATAAAAATAAGACTCCGACTTTTTAATAGAATGAATTACTTAAGTTTTATATTTAACCACAGTCAATGTTGAGGCTATTACTGGTTTTCAGAATATTTCAGGAATCTGATCTTGATCTTGCATATGTTAAAAGCCATCACAACAAATGCCTTATGCTGTGGCTGCTAGGGAGGAAATAGCAAGGTGGCTGTAGCTGTGTTTCTTCTCCATGTAGATTTGCTGCTCTCATGTCAGCATAAGCATCTGAAATAGTAATTTCATTGCAGGCAGGAGCAGGGAGGCACTCATGACTTAGACTTACTTGTCTGCCTCTTTATTTGAACTGAATAAATGTTCATTCTAACTTTTCAGGGTAAAACTTTCAAAAGTCCTTAAGTGATTGCGGAACCCATGTCCCATTTTCAGAATGGGGGCCTAAATTTAATTGAAAGTCAATAATATTTAGACTCTAAAGTACCTAAGTCACTTCCTAAAATGGGACACAGGCCTGGAAATCACAGAGGTGCTTTTGAAAATTTTACTCTCTATCCATTGCAGTTGATCCAGTTGACAAGGTTAAATGTTCTGGGTTTGGTCATCTCTCCTTGCTTTTAGGCTATGCCCCTGGAGTTATTATCAGAGAGTTTAATTGTATACTACAGCTGTACAATGCTAGCAATATAAAATCATCCATAGGTTCAGGCCAATAAGTTTATAGCAATATGTTAAAATCAACTGCCCTTTTTGTCTTTCTGTTTCGCTTTTATTCCATGTGAATGCATTGCCTGACATCAGTTTAATGTGTTTTCCTTGCTGTTTATACCAGGTGGGCTGACCAGATATCACAGAATCACAATTAAGAATAATTAGCATAGTGGCAACTATGGGATGCTATAAATAATGGATATTTCGGATGGAATAGACCTATTAAATTGTTGTGTTATATCTCCACCACCACTGTGTTACTGGTCTTTCTCTTATATGCCTAATTCAGTGTTGCCTAGTCTAATTTTCAATAAACCCAGTGGCAGAGCTTCAAAACTGGGTAATCTACACATTCTAACTGTCTTCACAGGGAAAAATGTTTGCTTGATATTCAGCCTAATGCAATTTTACTCAGTTTTATCCCATGACTCCAATGTATAAGCAATTCCTCCACATTCCCTATATACTTCTATCCAGTTATCACAGGGCGTGATTACTGAACCCCTTTTGCACTTCAGCTCTTTGCAGAAATATGTGCAATAAAGATGTGCTGGTGGGACACTGAATTTTACTTGCTGGCTTAAGTTACTTGACATGTGAGAAGAATGAAAAATAATAGAACATTAAGATTGCTTGGATAAGCTCTCAAAAATTAACTCATATCCGCCTTTAAAACCCTCCTGAAAACTCTCCTTTGCTGTGATACCTACAGAAAACATGACAACAGCTAGGCCACTGATGTGCGGGGATCACTGCCTATTGTTCTGGCCAATACTCACTCATTGCCTCCTTGTACTTCCCAGCCTGTCACTATCCATCTGTTATCTCTTGCCTTATACTTAGATTATATATATTTACTTCTTTGGGGCAAAGACTCATTTTTTGTTCTGTGTTAGTACAGCGCCTATCATAATGGGCTTCTCTGCTCATTGACTAGGGCTTCTAGGTACTACGATAATACAGATAATTAATAGTAAGAGTCAGCAAATGCTAACATTAAATTTGCAACTTGAAAGCTGTCCATTTTTGAGTGTGTGTTGCAATACAGCCCTTAATGACCTAAGCACATGCTGTCCAAAAATACAGTCTAATACCATACATATATTTTTCTGCAGCCATAGAGTCACACCCACAACATCCTTGCCTAGTAGTTTTATTGGCCTATGATGGTTGCACATGTGGCTTTAAGTTTGGCTTTTCCTGACACTTGTCTTTCCCCTGAGCAAAGGCTCTGTAACCCTTGTCTTTTGGACAGAAACGTATAGAGTTTGTGAAGCACACGGGGATGAAAAGTGCGAAAGAAATTGCAAATGTAAAACATTGCTCTTTTGCAGCACGATTCGGTGAGGTGCCAGATTCCCTTAGTTCCCATTAAAGGCTCCAATTTAGCAAAGCATTTGAGAGCAGACTTAATTTTAAACTGGTGGTTAAATCCCATTAAAGTCAATGCTTGTGTGCTTTGCTGAATCAGGGCCAATGCTAATTAGAGAAGTGTGCTCAGTGCCTTGCAGGAATGAGCCCCCCTTTTTTTTTACCAGCCTGCTCCCTTCCGTGCTTCCACGGGAGTTTAGATAAACACATCCATTCTCATTACTCTAGCACGTTCTCATGTGGCACCATATCAAAAGCTTGACTGAAAAAGACATAACTGATGCATTTCTTTCATTCACTAAGGCACCAGTTCTGCAACTTCCTGAGCATGGGCAGAACCCTGCTCCCACACACACAGTGCCATCCCAAGGAAATTAAACTTAAGTGTTTCAGAAGGTGCTGTGAGATTTATCTTCTTATTTTTCATAAAGCTGTTCCCTGCTAAGTACTTAACGGATTTCCCCATGCTATTTGTTTCTAGGTTTTTTCCTAAGGTCTCTCCATCACTCACAAATGTTCACACATTTATCCCCCCCAAACACTCTAAAGCTAGGGGAATATAACTAGCCCCATACATATGGGGAAACTGAGGCACAGAGCTTAATTAACTTGCCCAAGATCTCACAGGTAGTCAGTGGCAGAGCCAGGAAGAAAGACTTCAGACCTCCTGTGGTATACCCAGAAAGCCATCTCTCTTCTGTATTAGTCTTTTGTTTTAGACTTCAGCTTAACAGGATTGCAGTTAGCAGGAACATTCACCTTTCCAGTTGCAAAGGCTGCTGTCGTATCACTTCTTCTCCAATCCTCTGGTATTTTTCCAGGTCCCTATGGCTTTCAGGAAGGGTTTGCTAACGGCTGAGCAAGTTCTGCTAGTTGTTTTCAGATTCATGAATGTCTCTCATCTAGTTCTGGCTGTTTTCATATATCCTGTTTGTTCATATATCCTGGCTGTTTGTAATGTTGTAGCCATGTTGGTCCCAGGATGTGAGAGAGCGAACATCTTTTCCTGGACCAACTTCTTTTGGTGGAAGGGACAAGCTTCTGAGCTTCAGAGAGCTCTTCCTCAGATCCAGAGAAAGTAACCAGAATGTCTGAGCTAACTACAAAATGGAACAGATTGCTAAGCATAAGGGTTTCACCTATACTGTAGGAGACCACTTCACTTGATGTAAAGAATTAAGGGTTAGCAGGCAGTAGGGTGTGTGGCAAATTGTAATGAGCTATAAAACCAATGTGCCTGTTAAATCCATGGGTTTTAGCGTCCAGCAGAGTTATGAATTTAAGTTCCCAGGCTCGTCTGTTGAAGGTGCTGTACAGGCTTCCTTTGAGGATGAGGAATGAGAGCTCAGCTACTGAGCGATTTCTTTGTGAAAAGTGTTCCTCTCCGGGTGATAGGGTGTTTTTGTCTTATTTTTCTGTGTGAATTCAATCAAAAGCATAATGATTTTCTGGTATCACGTACATAATTGTTGTTGAGGCATTTGATGCGCTGGATGAGGTACAGCACGTGTTATGATAGGCAGCTGGAGGAGCCATGGATCTTGAAAGTGTGTTTTGGGGGTACTGATCATCATAGGAATGCAAATTTGTCTGCAGGTTTTGCATCCGTTCTGGCAGGATCTGGTTCCACTTTGAGTTGGTGTGTCCTGGTCTGTGGGGAGCTTGCTTCTGATGATGAGCTTGGCAAAGGTGGGAGATTGTCTGAAGGTCAGAAGAGGGAGTTTGGGAAAGATTTATTTCAGAATGTGGTCCCTATCAAAGATTCTAGTGTGGGATGGTAGGTGACAAACAGGGATGTGCAGTCAATGGGATTTTTTTTTCTGTACTGAAGCAAGTTCTTCCAGGGTATTTGGGTGGCTCAATCCATAATGTGTTCTACTTCTCTCGTGGGTGTTGTTGTTTAACAAAGGCAGTTTTAAACGTGTTTAGGTGTGCACCCCAGACTTTCTATTTGAAGCAAATTTGGTAATATCTGAGTGCATGGCAGTATTTAATACATTCCTTGGTGTGTCCAAGAAGTTGCTGGATGTATGGAGGTAAGTGTGGTGATCTGTGGGTTTCTTATATATATAGTCAACCGTAGGGTCTACTGTTAAAATTGATCATGGTGTCCAGGAAACCGATGCTGGTGTGGGTGTGCTCTAGAGAAAGAGGTTGATGGATGGGTGTTGGTTGTTGTAGCTGTGATGGAAATTTATGAGGGATTTTAGGTTGTCTGTCCCGAGGATAAAAGTATTATCGATGTACCTCAGGTATAGCATTGGTTTCATGGTGCACTCTTTCAGAAATTCTTCCTTGAAGTGGCCCATGAAGAGGTTGATGTATTGGGAGCCATACTGGACTAAAAGTTCCCTATTCTGCTTTAATTTACTGCTGTTTCAAAGTGTGATGGATTGAAGGGCATTACGGAACTTTTAGTGTGCGGCAGCAAGGTCCACACAGACACTTATTGCACGGCCGGCTAACGTGGGGCAAATTTACATCCCAGCTCACCATGAACCATGTGTTCGTATAGACAAGCCCTTAGACTAATACAATCACACAGGGAATTCTAATAACCCACCCTAGTTACCATACCTTTTTTTCACCAACCAAGTCACATACAACATTCATACAATGATTACACCTCAGTATTCATAACATTTTATGTATCAGGTCCATGTTTGTCTCATTATATGTTATCTTTATTCAAGTTTTTCTTTACAAATTCTTATCAGCTCTCCTTCTTGTATCTCCTAGGGCACATTAGTAGAATACTTACATTTCCTCGCCTTTGCTCTTTTTATTAAAGACTGATGCAAAGAACATTAAGTCAATGTTAAGTCAATGTTCTTTATCTGGTTTCCCCCTCCTCATTTGGGCCCTGATCCTGCAAACACTTCCGTGTCTGATTAACTTTATGACTGAGTGTATCGGCGCTAAAGTTAAGAAAATACATAAGCGTTTGTGGAATTAGGGCCTTAGGCTCCGGTTCAGCAAGGCACATAAGCACGGGCCTGGCTTTATGCACTTTCCAGCAATGCCTGAATAACCTTTATTGAATTAAATTAACCCTTACTGAATTAACGGAGTGCTCTGAGGTCCATTGTATTAAAGGTGCAATTGTTTGTGTGTTATTGTGTGACTGTATGTAACTTTTCTAATGTAAACCTGGGGAAATGTTAGAAACCTCAAAGAACTGTTTAGGACAATACATGTGTGTTTCCTAGGAGGGACTTAGGAGGCCTTTTGAAACTATATCTTGTGGGAAGAAAAACCATTGGCTACCAATTATCTGCTCCTGGAAACTCCAGATCAAAGTCCCCTGATGAACTGTATAAAGGAGGGACTAAACTTTTCGTGAGTGTGCTTGTTCTGAACAGATGCTGTTATGAACTTGCAACCATTGTGCAAGAGCAGATCCCAACACTTTTCAAGTGTGCGGACCCCTTTTCAACCTCCAAACATTTTGCGGACCACCACATACTACTAGTTGTTTTTTGCGCTCAGTTTTTATTTTAAATTGTACATTTCCTTGGGGAGGATGTTGTTATTTTTCTTTCTTGTGGACCCCCTGTAGTAGTCTTGCAGACCACCAGGGGTCTGCAGACCACAGGTTGGGAACTGAGACCCATGTTGGAGACAGTTGGGGGGTGAGGGGAAGAATCTCTGGTAAGCTTATTAGTGTGTGTGTAGATTCTTGTATTACTTTTAATGTTTTTTTCTGTAATGCTTAAAACCTAAGAATATGCTTGCATAGGAAGTGCTTTTGGTTCATAACTGTGGCAACTTCCCTGTTAACCATCTCTGAGGAGAAAGGCAAAGCAGGCCTGCTTAGACCACTTGATTTTGCTGGTGAATTCCCAGTATATTCAGGGAGCTGTGCAGCCTGGTAATACCCTGGACAGGAGGGAGGGAAACACCAGTCTCCAGCTAAGAAAGGTCACAGCCAGGGGAGCTGGAAGCCTAAGTGCGGGTGCTCTTGCTGGACTATGCAGGGGGTATACAGGTGCCATTGCCCTGAACTATGGCACAATTACTCCCATGCAAAAAACCCAGTATTGCACAGCATTAGTTGAGTTCAGGGGAACTCATCATGTGCTTAAGCACCTTGTTGGACTGGGGCCTTACTTATTGTCCTACCTTGAGCATATCTTGGATCAGGACTGATTTCACAGCCTTTATTTTTTTAAGTCAGTCACCTATAACCCATATGATTTGTGATGGCTTGTTCTGCCTTTTACCTGCTCTGATCTTTCCTGTGCATCATTTTGTAGACCTAATTAGTTCCCTCCTTTCCACGATCAGTTGGGCTCTCCCTGGCATATCTGAAAAATTCCTTTCCCCCATCTTTGGTTATTGTTTGCTCATTCTGCTTTTGACCTACCCTTACCTTTCCCCCGCAAACCTCAAATGACTATACATTCTTGCTTTATTCCTGCCCTATGTCGAGCTGGGGATCAATTCAGATCAATTTGTGTGCCCACAGCTGGGCACCCAGTGACCATGCCAGTGAAGGCCAAAAAGTCAGTATCTCCAATGCAGAGCTATTGTTTATTGAAAAGCAGATATCACAGACAAATAGAAAGGACTATACAATGCCTCTCCTTAGTAAGCCTCAACTTCCGAAGCATAAACCCTCAGTAACTATGCTGGCCCCACACAGTATCCTGATTGATAAACAAAGTGGGATAGCTACCACTCCTAGGTGATGACTGTTTCTTCCTCCTTCAGGTTCCCTCAGGACCTTGGTCTATTTTCTTAGTCCCTCATAGTGGGGTCTTGGCTACCCCGAGACCCTCTGGGTCTTAATCCTTCTTCTGTCTGACAGTATCACTTGGATATATGAGATATATATAGACAAACTAGATACCATGTGATCTTCCCAGTATTATGGGAAATATGCTTTGCCAGAGAATTACGTGGCATATCCCAATTAATTCATAATTTGGGAAGGGGCTGCAAGGATTGGAGGATATACACTTTTTGTGGACTAGTCCCCTCCAGGCACCTGATGTCACGTCATTCTCTAGGGTCAGTTGACCCAGGTCAGCTCGTCCCAGATTCACCATTATATGCCTCCACATGTACTCACCAGGCGAACTGGCCATTGGCTGACCATGGCCATTGGTCTTCCACATCAGCATAGCTGCTTACACAGGGTCTGGACAAACATTTGCGACACATATTCATGCCAAGGGCAAATATGGCCTTTTCAGTGATTTTTTTTCCCAGTCTAGTGCTATGATGCCCTGCTCCCAGAATCCTCTAGCACTCAGACTTACCAAACTTGTTCATTGTGATACTATATAGTGATTCAGCACCGTCCCATCACCCTATTTCTCCATGTCCCCTACATGATTTCTCCTATTCTTTGATCTATGACCCAATCCCTTGTTAAACAGCACTAGCCATTTCTTGTTTGCAGTTTTCTTCATCTCTTGTAGTCTCTTGAGATGTAATTATTAGAATCTCCTATTTCCAACTACTTCCATGTTCATGCATTTTAATACTTCCTCGTACTGCAACAAGATCACTCTGTTTCTTAATTCCCACACATCTGCTTTCTCAAAATGTAATAACCCATGGCTAATGCATTCAAGGGATCCATTCTGCATAATACTGTATTTAATAGCCTGTGGGTATGTGCACCAACCTCTCAGTTAATTTGCTGCTTGCTTTTGATAAGATGTAGATCCAAAGTTAATTTCTCCTCCAGTTGGAGTCTATACTTTCTGTGTCAAAGTTTTCCTCTGATTAAATTAAGAACTCCTTTATCCTCCATGATTTGCTGCATTTGATATCCACAGACATCAGGGATGATCCCCAGGAAATATAATCCTGCAATTTCTAGCAATTTGATAACAAATCATGGATATATTCCTTCTGAATCTTCTTTAGTGTTCACGGGAGGGAAGTCCATACCAAATGCTTATTACTGTTCCTCTTTTGTTATTGTATCCTAACCAAATGTGTCACTTCTACTGTCTTCATTATCAGATTGTAGCTCAGTGGCTACAATTATTGTGACATAGTGCCCTAGTACCATTTTTCCCCCATCTTATTCATGTTACTTAATCACTATTGGTGTGGGAATTGCTGCAGTTGGTCTCAGTAATACTCCCTAAGTCATATTTTACATTTGCTGGCAATCACTTTCATTTAAAGGTTCATAGAAGTTAAATGGCAGAGACTTGTTAGATCACTGAGTCCATCTGGCTGCTACCGGAGAATACAGTTCAAACACGGTAAACAAATACCCTGGTGGATTTTAGCCAAAAGGATAAGAAGCATTATCTTGTTTATTTCCCAGGCTCCTTTTATCGTGCACAGACACGTTACTCTATTCTTACTTGACTTCAGCTAACAACATCTCCACCTTCTAACTTATCATTCAGGTTGGAAGACGTGTCAGATCAGTGGTCGCTAGGTGAATTTGAAGCTTTCAATTAACAAACTACCTGCTTTGAACCCAAGAGGATGATAACCCAACTGTTCCATCTAACCCAACCTGTTGCCTTTTCACCACAGAATGTGTCCCCATGCTGTGCCAGCCCAAAACACTCTTCTCTGTGCTATCAGCCCTGTCCAGGAGCTGATTTCTAGCATTAGTTTTCCTCCTCCTTCACTCATGCTTGGCACTTAAAACAGCCTATGAAAGGCCACCTACAACAGTCTGAGCTGTACTTCTTTCCTCAGGTCACTGAAATCGACATTGGGGTTCTGTCCAATCTCTTCCATGTGTGTCCCTGGTTCCTATGGGAGGTCTAAAACAATCCTCAACTCCCTAGCGTTCCTCAGGATAGCCTTTACCTGCTCATTGTATCTCTCGTCCTCGTTCCCAGGACTCAAATACTACCCCTGTTCTTTCAATCACAGCAGGAATAGGAGCAGCTGGTATAACATTTTAATTGCTGCTGCCACCTCCGAAAGATCGTGCTCTTTGCTTTAGCTGTCTTAGCTGGCAAGAACTTTCTTGATGCAGCCCCGTGCTGTCATTCAGCTAATGCCTTTTCTCTTTAACTGGATGTAATGCTGGTAGTGGAAGTAAATGGTCTCTGGACATTTTTACAGACAACTGTCTGAGATCATCTCCTAGAGTTTACTGGTTGTCTGGTTATGAGACTATGTTATAATTTATATACTTGTTGAGAAGGAACTCAGAAGTCATCATTTACTCATTTAGGTCCAGATTCAGTAAATCATTTAAACGTAAGCAAATCCCATTGGCTCGGTATTGGAAATCAAATGTATATTACAATTATAGAACTCCACCTCCTACCATTATTAGGATAATTTTAGGTAGGTATTGAAAGAAGACTTACATAAGTTGGGGGAGGGGGAAAAGCAGAAGTCACTTTTTGGCTAATCTGACATTTAGAGCAGCTGGAAGGCTTAAGCTGACACTCCTTAGATTTGTATCCCTAGGGGTTTGGAGCAAGGCAATTTCACTGGTGGTCTGGAATTTGTTTCACCCTTATATATTGAACTTTAGGATATGTTTAACAGACTATTTATTCAAGCTTTCCTGGAGGGAGTGGGTTGATAGGAGGAAGCTTAGCTAGAAAGGCAAGGAGGTGTTCTTTTTTATTGTCAACATCCATATAGATCTACTCCTGTAAAAACTACTACCCTGATACGTTTTCACGCAGAGGAATACTGTGTAAACGGTGAAAAAAATAAATGAAAAAAGGCACCCAAGGAATAGTCAGTGTGTTATTCAGACACTGCCACTGACAGTGCAAGCACCCCGATGAGCCTGAGCTATGCTGTGCACCACTGAGCCATATCAGAAGGAAGTGGAAATTTCACTGTTGCTGTAATTCAATGAGAAGAAACTGAGAAGTCTCTGTTTTTGGCTCGGTGGAACAGAGATGGATTCATATTTGTTACAGAGGGGTAGCCCTGTTAGTCTGTATACAGCAAACACAACGAGAGTCCTGTAGCACTTTAAAGACTAACAAATTTCTGCAGGCATAAGCTTTCGTGGGCTGCAACGCATCTGACGAAGTGGAAATGTATGTAGCTATCAAAAGAAGCCCAATGTGTAAGAAATCTTTGTCCAGGTTACCTGAGTTAGTCTGCAATCCTCCTGCACTTCTATAATTGCCAGCCTTTATACTAACCAACACTGCAGCACAAAAAAAAAAGAAACGTACAAATCTAGGGCCTTCAGACACTGGCAATTTCCCCAATATATCACATCGTAAGAGGGCAAAACACATACCTACCCAACCACGTAGAGGAGGAATAAGCTTTGGTCTTGCAGTGTAGGCTTCACCCTTGCAGAATGAGGATCTGGTGCATTCTTAGAATTTTGTTCAGAAACAACATTTACATTTTCATGGATGTCATTACAGGACAGATTTGAGAGCTTCCCAGCCAGGCACCACTCCTTTCAACACTGTTGACCCCCTTAGAATTTTCAGAATAACTGACTAGTGTCTGCGTTATCTGAATCTTTACATATAGCCAGTTTGCACCTGCACTTCGAGAGCATGTTGCTGGGCACACAATGTTCTGCACCCTTTTCTTGTTACCAGGTTCTGCTATCTCCTTCTCTTCTTTAATTTGGACAGGCAAAGCGTGTTAAAGACTGAAGGCCAGATCCCCATTGTGACTCAAAGACTACCCAGTAATTTCACACAGAATGATCTATCCCCATCTCTGTTGTCAAATGGCACTATAGGCTGGGGTTTTCAAACATGCCTAAGGGAGTTATCTCCCAGCTCCTATTGAACTTGAATGAGAGCTGAACACTTAACACCCTTAGGTACCTTTGAAATTGCCAGCCATACTGGTTAAATGCAAAGTATGAGGTGGGCTTGCTTTTCCTCAGATCCAAGATTAATACTGGGTGGCTCAATTGAAAGTAGTAGTCAAATGATATGCTGAAAACCCCCATGAGACTTGGGTCCAAACAGAGCAAGACTGCACTGCTAACATTCCCCTTAAAGATCAACTCTCACTCCCTAAATAGCAGAGATATAAGGAGTTTCACTCCCACCCACTAATAAGTGTGATTTAAGTATCTGGGATAGAGTATCCCTGGCCTGGCATCCTGCTACATTCCCTTCTCCTTTAGCCCCTATTAAATACACAAAGGCATTTCACCAGCATAGCAAAAGGGTTGGAGACGTAGGAAAGGACACGAGTAAAAAGAGGGGATCATATTTATGACACACCCATATTATTTCTCTGAGCTTCTGACCTTCCATACCATTCTTTTGGCAAAGAAAGATAAAACAGGACCAGATAGAGATACTTTACAAAGACTTTGTAAATCCCTGGTAATAGCAAAAAGCACAATATTTCTGGGATTCACAATCCTCTAAAGGACTCAAAAAGGAACTAAATGATATGAACAAAGACACACCTACAGGTAAAGTTGTTAGGAAACAATTTAAATGAGTAATAGAGAGACAGAAAACAACGAGCCACATGCATGTGTGCTCGCAGACAAGAGCAGTCCATTACAAGATAATGCACTAATGGTACATGACACCAATATGACTATGACAAACATATGGCACACTAGCCTGACAGATGCTGGTATAACTGTGAGGGGACTGCCTTTCTTCTTCAGATGGGATGGGAATGTCCAATCACCAATGAATTTTCAAAATCTTGCCATCTTCTACCTTGAAGATCTGATTTCCCACCAACTGTCCTGGGTCCCTGTCACGTTCCTTTAAAAGAAGAGAGGAAGGAAAATGTATCACAAATCTCTTGGTAGCAGTCAAGGGTACCTTATCAGAGCCTTACAAAATTGCCATGAAAATGTGCTGGCCTTAGCTCAAAATTCCAGGTACCTGTTCTTTACCTTGATGATTGATGATAATGGAAGTGGAAAATAATATTAAAAAAACACCTTATTATTAAGAAATGTCCTCATCTTCCAAAAAATAATTATCCACTCAGGTGACTGACAAAAAGTTCTGCAAGCTGCCCTCACAGACACATTGCAAAAAACAAGAGCAACCAATGTTCAGATGTTGGATACTCACAGTCTGAAAAGCTATTGGTCTCAAACATATCCCTTAACCACCCATAGGTGGGTGATTATCTAAAAATTTGGCTTCCAGTTTTAGAGATTGGTTTGCAGAACTGGAGTGTCCAGTTTTTTTCCAGCAAAGGCATTAGATTCATGCTTTGTCTATTACCAATTCTCCCAATAGCACCATTGTTCCTGCTGCAACTGAAAAGTGGAGACACATCAAAAGACAAATCCAGTTAAGCTTGTTCCATGTCACTCAGTAGCTCCTGTCTGCTTGTCAGCATTGGCCAGATAGGTGCTTACATATAATTGGTGCAATTACTGGTGCTGCCTGCTGTCTCTTTAATTTTTTTTTGTGGGGGGCGGGGGGACATTTAATGTTTTGTTCTCACATCGTGTGAGTTCTTTCATAATGGGCAAATTAACAGTGAGCAGGGGAGTAACCTGGGAGTCAGGAGATCTGGATTTTGCTACTGACCTTTTGCATTACCATGGACCAACAGTTCCCAAACTGTAAGTCATGGCCCCAAATGGGGTCGCTTCATCAGCAGATGGGGTCATGGCAATCCCAAGTGTGCAGAGGATGCCATTTACAAAATGGCTTCCTCCCCACAGTGTGACCTCACACGCACCATATACACATGGTCACGTTGAATGAAGGGTGCTATTTTGCTCTACAAAACGGCTCCCTCCATGCAGCATGACTTCACACGCACTGTATGTGTGTGAGGTCATGGAGTCCAGAGGACGCCATTTTGTGAAGCAAAATGGCAGCCTCCATCTGGAGTGACCTTGCACATACAGTGCGTGTGAGGTCACACTGCAGGGAGGACACCATTTTTAAACAGCAACTTCCCTGCTGTCTGAGGTAGTGGGAAACAACCCATCTGAAAATGGGGTCATGCAGGAAAACTGTTTGGGAACCACTGCCCTAGACAAATAACTTCAACTCCATGTGCCTCTGTACAGTAAAGAAAATAATACCTATGCTGCCTTTGTAAAGAGCTCTGAGGTGCTCAGATGAGATGTACTAAGTGTTTATGAGAGAGAGAGAGCATGTGTGTTAGCAGAACAGATGCACTAAAGATGCAACAGGCCAGCGTAAAATTCACCTCCCTTTGACAGCCTTGCTCTGGCAGACAGATTCACACCTCAGTTTGTCTACTGCTGTCCTCCTTTGGGTTTCATCCAAGCTCCATTGGCAAGAACTGTTGAGAGGCACCACTGAGTCAGTGCACGCACCAGCTGCCTTGCCTATGCCCCTTTCCTGGCCTGTGTTGGCAGCCTTTGCCTCCCAGCCCCCAGCAGCAGAAAGACTGCAGATGCCTTCCACCACAGCAACTTCCTCTCCTGGAGGAATTCCCACTGCCAGGTTCCTGAGCCACGGTTTAAATTGGCATAACTCTGGGGTGAGTCTTGCCCAGCAACTACAAAATGTCATAGAGCTAAATTCTGCTTTCTCTTACATCAGTATAAATCCACAGTGACGCCACTGACACCAATACCAGTGTAACTGAGAGCAGGATTTTGGCCCACAACCTGGAGATTAATAGTTGTGTGGGAATACAGAGGTAAACTAGATTCCATCAGTATGAACCTAGCTTCTGTGGCAGCCAATAAGGAGCAAAAGATTTCCTAGCACTGCTGCTGCTCTGCAAACTGTTGTGTATGACACTTGCACTGCCTCAAGTCAGCACAGACACGCACAAAACAATTCTTTTATGCACCAAAGTGTGTGTTGTCCCTCCTGGAGTTGTGGAGTCCACTTATTCTTCCCTCCTCAGTGGCTTCTGTTGGGATCAGCAGGCGCTGGGTTCTCTGTACACTTTCTTTTCCTTCCCTCAGAGAGCAGGGTGAGGTGCCATGTCTTCACCTGCTGCTGGAAGCCAACCCACCACAGCTAATTCCCTCACCCCAAATGCTGCCTGTCTGGGCAGTTCCAGCTACACACAGGCAGTCGGTTGCCCTGGTGGGCCATTCAGGCTCCCAGCCTGGTAACTTCTCTTCTTCCTCTTTGTTCTTGTCTCTACTGCCACACTGGGTTTCACGCACAGACTAAGCAAGCAATTTCAGTTTTGCAGCCTCTGCTTCTGTGCTGCTTTCTGCCTGTGGGAGAGACTGGGAACTTGCTCTGTCAAGCCCCACAACAGCAAGGAACTGTCAATGAAACTTTAGGCTCCTAAATTCCTTTTGAAAATGGAATTTAGAAGCCTAAAACACTGGAAAACTTCTGAAAACTTTACTCTGCAACCGAGTGCTACACTCAACTGCTTGAATTCCCTAGACAGCCTGGAAAATGGATCTGCTATACTGGCATCTAAGACCATTGTGGTAGAGTGTCAACAAGTCTTGGGCCTTAAGATCTCAAGGAATAAAGACTGATTCAGGTAAATTTTCCACCAGATTGGTACCTGTGGAATTTCTTTACTCCAAATGCTACTTCTGTGGTTTTTTTCTCCATATGAGAATAATTCCTCTCAGCTTTAGGGTATGTGAGTCAACTTCTCACTGCTGTCTAGCAAACTCCACGAGATCACAGTCCCTTCTCCAGTAAGAGACTTCACAAGTCTCTTGCACTCTCTACAGAAGACAAAGGGTGGTTAGCTGCTTTAGTTACTTCTGGACATTTTCCCGACCAGCCCCAGTGTTTACCTTTCTGTACAGGTTGGGTCAGTCTGTAGTGTCATGCTTTTCTGTGGTTCTATAATTTTCCGAGACTATTTTACTAATGCCAGGAAATCTGCACAATCCAGTGGCCACAAACGCCTATGTAGGAGCTGTTCAAGATTCAGATTTCTATTCCAGCCTCAGCAGCAGTGGGGCTGCTGAGAGGTACTTGCCCATCAGTTGGGGTATGTGTAAATTTTATCCCTCCAATCCCCCTGATCCTCTCGCCTCCTTTCCCACACTGAGTTAACGATAAATTACCTGTACAACCCTTTTCTCAGACAAGTGACCCAGACCATCTGGGTCAGATCTTCAGCTCCTCTTCAGTTCCCTTTGGGTCTCTGGACTAAAAACTGCTTTAAGGGAGCATCTCAATCTTTCCCCAGTGTAGGGGAATCCTCAGCGGGCATAACCAGCCCTATGCTATCTGCTTCTGGCCCTGCTCCTTCCTTTGTACAGGCAGCCTTCTAGGCTGGGCTGGGGCTGTGGGGGCAGTAAGGCTAGACCAGTGATTTTCCCAGCATAGTGACTCTTTGGGGTTGATTTGCAGGGCTAGCTGGCGGTGCCCTAAGGGTTCTCTAGCTTGGGCCTGGGGCTTGTTCAGCTGCAGACAGCCTGCAGCGCTGGAGGCCCGAGACAGAAAGGGGCTGTAAAGCCATCTCTGTCTCATCCTCCTGCACCTGAAGATTTGGCCCACGGCAGCCATATTTTTACCCCTCTATAAAATAGGGAGAACAATGACTGTGAGCAAAATCCAAAATCATACTTCAAGATCCCACAGGCACACACAGGTTGGCAGGTCAGTATCATCATCTACATTTAAGGCTGGGTCTACACTGATGGTGGCAAATTTGCCGCCGTCACATCGATTGCTCTGGATCGACTGAGCGGCCTGTGTAGACGCGCTCAGTCGATCCAGGAAGCGACGCAGGAAAACCACCCTCGTAAGTGGAGTAGCACTGCATCGAAGGGAGCGCTGTTCCCTTCGACGCAGCGCAGTGTGGACGCCGCGCGGAGGAGACGCTGCAAAGTCGACGGGAGATACCCAAGTGATTTACGTCACCTGCGTATCTCCTGTCGACTGCCGCCGAATCGCCAAGGTAAGTGTAGACCGGGCCTTAGAGACAAGAAAATGGAGGCTTAGAGACGTTAAGTGACTCAGGTCCGGTCTACACCTACCTTCCGGATTCGGTGGCAGTCGACGGGAGATACGCAGGTGACGTAAATCACGTGCGTGTCTCCTGTCAACTTCGCTGCATCTGCTCCGCGCGCCATCCACACTGCGCTGAAGGGAACAGCGTTCCCTTTGACACAGCTCTACGCCACTTATCGGGGTGGTTTTCCTGGGTCGATTGCTGGATCGACTAGGCAGGTCTACACAGACCGCTCAGTCAATCCAGAGACATGGATCTGACGGTGGCGAATTTGTCGCCGTGAGTGTAGTAGCAGTGTAGCTTGGTAGTCCCCGGAAACCCACCCCCACAGATGGAAGTTGTCTGAACAGACATAGGTCTGCTATTTGCACTCTGATGATTTAGGGCAAGGTGCCTTGGGTTTGTTAGGTGCTTACAGTAGAGAAACACAGATGCAGCCGTTTGTAACCAGATTCTCCCCAAACATCGCCTTGATCGTCCTGAGCTATCCTACAGTAAATTCAGGGAACGTCTTGTGGAGGAAGCGGATGGCAAGGTTTCCATTGCTCCCTGGAGAGGTCCACAACTGTTTTTTGCAACTTCTTCTCTCAATAAAGAAGCCGTCTGTAAGACATCAGATTATCCAACCATTGCATTCAGCATCTCCTGCCGGCCATCCAATGAAACCTCATTCCTGCCTCATATACTGGCTGATGGCATTCATCAAGCCTCAGCTGGCCTGGGAGAAGAGAGTAGGTTAGCGTTACATCCGTGGCAAGTTTACCTCTGGTGTGCTGTTGATGTCACAATGCTGCAGTGTGGGACAGCCTCTGAACTATAAAGACAGGTCAATCAAGTATATTGACGCTGCTCTCCAGGCACTAGGAGCTACAAAACATGGTCCCCACTGGTTTGAGCTCTGCTGGCCTGTCTCTGTTTCTAACCCAACTGCTTTCAGGCTTTAGTTTCATGTCAGCAGTCTTCATCTGCCTTCCAAAAATAAGCCTCTGCCACCATGCGGAAGGGAGAAAAACAAGAAGGGCGGTATTTTTAGGGCCATTAATTCTGACCACGTGCCCGGGAGGTGAACCGGATGGCCATTGCACAAAGACTTCTCATCACTATGTCCTGCGAAGCCAGCATTCACTGGACGTTGCCTGCTTTTGTTCTCTTGGGTTTTCTGGCTGGGATTGTTTCATCGTATCCAGTTGTAAGCAGGACTAATGGCACATTGCTGGAGAGAGGATGGGAGTCTCTGTTGTCCAGGTCCATTGCTGGGATGTCAGGAGAGAAATCAGATGTGAACTGGGAGAGTGACTATTTGCTAGGAATCAAGAGGCAGCGGAGGCTTTACTGCAATGTGGGCATCGGGTTTCACCTTCAAATCCTCCCAGATGGAAGGATAAGCGGTGTTCATAATGAAAACCAATACAGTGAGTTGCATCCAGAAATGAAATAGAATAGATGTCACTTAATTGCAGTGATCTCTAGTAATTACCCTGCATAGGACACAAATGTTACTGCTTGATATTATTAGTCTAAGCTACATCTGTTGCCTTTTAAAAAAGTCTCCAGGATCAATCAGCACTAGAAACCTCCGGGCTGAAACATGTCATGAATGCTTGGACAAAATTAGATACCAACTTATTTTTACTCTACTTTACTTTACAGACTAGAAAAGACTAACCAATTTGCAAACTTTTTTTCTGATGCATTTTTTCGCACTCATGCATTTTTGTTTGGTACTTGAATCTGGCAATTTTCAATTCACTCAGCATATTAGCATGACTTTTGCATAGCAGTTTAAGGATGTGAAGGATTCAAAAGGGCATAACTAATCCACATTTATTAGCATTGCCATTTCTTTTCATCAGAAAGATGAAATGTATTTTAACTCTTTATTTGAATTTCCTGTAAAGTGCAATTTATAAAACTGTCTGCAACTAAAATGTTATGGTGAGTTTCATGATGTTTCTTTTGGCAAAGGCAATGGTATTGAACAGTCAAAGGCTATGATGCAGTAATTAGGAGCTATTCCCATATAGGAAAGTCCTATAGAATGTAACAGGATGAAACCAATAGAATTCTATAGCAAGTGAATAGGATTTTATAGAAATTATTCTAAAAACCTACAGAATTTAAGAAAGAATGTGATCCCCTGTAAAATTTTGGAATGCTATAGTAAGGATTCAATTTTCCTATTAAGTTCTGTAGGACTTTCTTATAAGGCTTTTAATGATTATATTGTTAATTTCTTTTGACTGAATATTATAAGAGTAAACTTTTATTTTTTTGTTTATTTAGGTCTTTTAGAAATATCAACTGTGGAGCGAGGTGTTGTGAGCCTGTTTGGGGTGAGAAGTGCCCTCTTTATAGCAATGAACAACAAAGGGAGGTTATATGGAACTGTGAGTACAAGAACAAGTTTATTTTTCAAGTCTTAAAAATTGGCCACGAAACTGTTATTAAGAAGTCTTGGGTATCTTTTTCCTACATTAAAAACTGAGATCACAAGTGGAGAAAATAGTCTTTCAATTATTACAGCAAGCCTTCCCAGTATACTGTCATCCGTGACATCCAGGGCAGTGGCTGGCATAATTGTCAGTGTATTGTTACCATAAAGCATTCCAACATGCTTGTACAAGGGGCACCTCCGAAATATGAATGAGTCAAAAAGTGGCGATGATCAATAAATGGCTTTTCTGTCTACATGTATTGTAAACCCTTTCTAGCACAGGTGAGCCTTATTTGTGTCAAGTGTTCTGCTAAGGGTGCAAGAGAGGACACAGCCTTTCCAGGAAAATCCTATTGCAGAGAGTGGGGACCACTTATGGGTAGGGAAAACCCCTTGAGATTTCTCTAGTGGAGTTGCCTTCAAATTCTTACACCTGGGGAAAACCCGGGTGGCCTTATAGGATAAGCAGGAAGTTTGATCCCCAGAATCCATGAAGATCAAGGGCCAAATGGACACTGTGAAATCTCACAGATGCCTGCTTTGTAGCATCAGGACCAAAGAAGAAGGGAAAAAAAAAACTTATTGGCACTAATAACATTGATCATCATCATTAAAAAAAACAATTGACTTTGAGCAGCCCAAGAGTTGTGAAAGCTATCAGTGATCACTGAAAGCAGTTTAACTTTTACATCCTGAGCAATACTTCTTTCAGTTACAATGCTAAACAGTAGCAGCACCTCCTGAGATACCCACTTTAAAGGGGCTGGTCCTGCAAGAAGCATGAAAAGTAGAGATTGTTGGGGATTTTTCAGTTAAACTCTCTTTAATTAGTAAATGCTGATTCTGCAAAACCTAAATGTTTTGCAGGAAAGGCTCACCACTGAAAAATTTTTCAACTACTTTTTTTTTAAAGTTTCAAGATTGTCTAAATGTTTTGTTTTGACACTTTTGAGTCTCGTTTTTCAGTCTGAAACTGCTTTTTGTTTTGAAATTTAAGATAATTATAGTAAAAAAAAAGGATCAAAATCGAAACATTTCAACTGAGCCGAACAAAATAATTTTTTATATGTTCAATTTATAAATATTTTTCAGATGTCAACTGCTTGTCCTGATTCAGCATGGGAAGCTGTTCTGATATCTGGAAAATGTTGTGGGGATAGGAAAACTGTTTCCCATCCAGTTTTAATGAATGGTCTATCTCAAAATAATCAGTACAGTTTGCTGCAAATTTATTTTGTCCACAAACAACTGAATTGTTTCCTTAGAAAAAATGTCTTGCTTCAAGAAAACTTTTCAGTTCTTTCATAAAACACCAAGCAATGGCCAGATCCTACAACCTTTACTGACATGAATGATTCTTACTCATGCAAATAATCCCAATAGGACAACTCAAGGCCACAGTGCAACAATTTGTGTGTATGTGTACGTGTACACACATACACTGCTTTTAAGTATGTGAATAGTGCCATGCACTGGATTGAACCCTTTTTAGGGACTGCCGGATCAGGCCTGCCCAGAGTCCCAGCTCCCGACCCTCCTTTTAAAAAATTGTTTCAATTCAACCCCACTAAAAAATTTTAAATACATTTTTGAAAACAATAATAGCTGCGTATCTTCCATTGTAAAATGAATCATCCTTGGTTAAAACGTGTGGGGTTTGGGATAGATTTGTTACAGAAATATCTGATTAGAACAACATGGGACTGAAAACATTATGGCATGAGTGTTAGTGGCGTTACACATGCAGGCCATTTGATCTCATGGAATCATTTTCCTTTGTCCTTTCAAACAATAATGCAGCCCTTTTTGCCAAGTCTGAACATTTATCTTCCTGTTTAGATGTGTACACA
>ML675619.1:2542371-2670477 GCA_007922155.1 Mesoclemmys tuberculata
ATTTTTAATAAAACGATTGAGAACCATTCTGGGATCTGATCCTGCAAAACTCTTATTAAAGCAAGTAGTTCTCACACAGTGGGACTGTTCATATGAAGAAGAATTGCAGGATTTCTGTCAGGTAACAGGTTAGTCCTCTATAAGTGATCATTTCAGGGAAGGGGGGAATAAATCCACGTCCTGTGTACCACAAATTAGTGTGACAATGATGTAAATCATTCTTTGTAGAAAGAATTAAGAAATCCCTAATTTATTATGAATTAACTTGTTAATGGATGGGAAGAAGTACACAGTCCATTATCTGAACAGGTGGTATCAGTGTGCCTCTGACATTGAATAATGCTGAAGGAGTTTTATTGTTGGACACAGACACTATGGCACCACCTGTTGCATACCATAACAGGTTTTTCTGCTGCACAAATAATAATAATAATAAGAAAAGTCACTTGGGTCTTGTAAGAGTATATATGGCAACCACTTTGTTCCTTTTGTTTTTCCTCCCCTTCCCTCTGCCAGGCAATTTTTCAAGATGAATGCAAATTCAAAGAAACCCTGCTGCCCAATAACTACAATGCGTACGAATCTAATGCTTACCAAGGGGCTTACGTAGCGCTCAGCAAACACGGCAGAGTGAAAAAAGGAAACAAAGTCTCTCCTGCTATGACAGTGACACATTTTTTGCCCAGAATCTGAAAACGAATAGAACATATTAAACCACAGGGGGAAAAAAAAATCTCTTTCATTTTGCACATGTGAATAACCTCCCAGGTAAAGTATTTATATGATTTGTGGATATATGTATATTTGGATAGAGAAGTTTGTATCAGATATATGCACACAATATATGCCACTCAGTGCTGCTTCTCTTGTACTCGGTGCAGACAAATTCTATATGGGCGTGTGAGCCTGAACTGGTGCTGTACAAAAAAAAAAAAAAATGTGACCCTGACAGAGGGACAACAAGTATGTGGAACTTGTTGAACCACCACAGGTACTTTTTTGTTGTTTGTTCTTAATTACCTCGCAAAGTAGCCTTTTGGTTGAGAGTTGTTATTAATACATGTAAATGGGCCAAATCTTCAGCTGGATAGACTTAGCTACACTCGTTTATACCATCTGAGGGTTTGCCTTCCCCCTCCCCTCCAAACACACAAATAGGGCTGAATCCCAAAGTCCTCCCTCAGTTTTACTCACTAGGAGCCTCAATCCCACAAAAGGCTCCAAGTGAGCAAACTTTTTTGCCAGCAGAGTCCCACTGAAGTTGGTGACTTCAGAAGGGCTTACGGCTCTGCCCACATGGACGTTTTTGCAGGATCAGCTTGCCTGAGCCCTGCTCTACACTTAAAATGTAGATTGACCTAGTTATATTTGACACCCCTGAGCACCCCAGGTAACCCAACCTAACCTCTGGTGAAGACAAGGAATTCTTTCATCGCCTTGGCTACCACTTCTCAGCGAGGTGGATTACATACATCAACAGGAAACCCCCTTCTATTAATGTAGAAAGCATCCATACTATGGCACTACAGCAATATGCCTATAGGCATGCCACTGTAACACCTATAGTGTAGACATGCCCTGATTAAGGACTGAGCAAAAACCTGAAGGTTTGGTCCCTCTATATTAGAGATGGGCCTGAGATGCAAAACATGTCCTGAGATAAAGATTCTGAACGCTTCATTATTTAGAATTGTTCACATCAAGGCTGTTCAGGCCCATCTCATATATACACATTTGTGTGCATACCTAACTTATCCACACAATGTATAATTATATATTATACATAAACCCTGCGTATTGCTATAGCTATGTATTTTTAATACACCCATCACTATGGTATCTAAGTGTCAAGATGCCCATATAGAGAGTAGGCAAGCGTGAAAAATTGGGACAGAGGTTGGCGGTTAATAGGCGCCTATATAAGACAAATCCCCAAATATCAGGACTGTCTCTATAAAATTGGGACAACTGGCCACCCTAACCGAGAGATACATACAGGCAGTGAGATAAATATTTAAAGGCCAACTATTTTATTTCACTTTCACTATGATGATCTCTGAGTGCTGAAATTAGGCAGCAGTATTTAACTTGTTAAATGTGCGGCATTCATGTGAGCTTCCCACAAAGGGATATTTTAGATAACAGCTTTGTTTAAAACACTGACTGCATGTCATTCTGGAGAGCCCTTCTTTAGGACCAGATGAATGCTGTTTTGTTTGATAGGTCAGGCATGTCCTATTGCCATATTCTTCTTTGCCTTATCTCAGTCAAATGCAGCATCTTTCACGTTGTCCAAAACATTCTCTTTGGGGTCTGTGGTGGAGGATGTCATATTTCCAAATGGTAAAGATAAACGCATAAAGTATTATTTGAAAGGACTTTTCACAAATTTCATGTGTTGTCCCCCAAACCTTTCCTAAAAATACACATGAAGGACATACAAGCCTGCCCAACTGTTTAGATAACCTTTTTCCAGAATACCAGTCATGCCACATTCTCTATGCCTTTAAAGAGTATTTTAAGAGGCCTTAGGTCAATAGTTGCTATAAATGTCAGTTACCAGAAGCCTTGAGATGCCTGCATTGATGGGGTGCTCCTAAATTTGAAACTAGATTCAATGCAGTCAGATTATGAGCATTTTCTGCATAGAACCACCATGTTGCTGCAGAAGCGTGTATCCAAGTGCAAGATAATCTCCCATGTCCAACCAAAATGCTGACTATCACCACCCTTGGTGTCCCATTCTATTTGCAGTGGTTATAGATTTGTCATGAGTGTGGGCCTTTTGACATCTGTAATACACTGTACGGGCCAGATCCTCAGCTGGTGTAAATCAGTATCGCTCTATTGACATCAACTAAGTTACACCAGTTTACACCATCCGAAGATTTGGCCCAGCATGTGTCTCTTTATACATATGTACATGCACATAGGCACACTGTTCAAATTGTGAAAACAATTATTTTATTAATAAGAAATCATTTTCCAGTTACTTGTGTGTGATTTATACTTGAATTTATTTTGTTCAAAATGTAGACTTTCTGAATTGCTGAAACCTCTTGTGATAACTGTGTAAACAAAGAAAAGAGGAAGGACATGTGACTTGGACATTTTTGAGAAGGCAAAGAAAAAATTATTTATTTGCTGAGTACGGTAGTATAGAAAGAGAAGCCAGGTTGGTATACAGTATATATCTGCCATGTTTGAAGCTATTTGCTGTGGAAAGCGTTGCGTTTTTGAGAGGAAAAGCAGGATGTCTGAACATGGGTCAGAGCAGTGCTTAGAGAATATTGATTAGATCCCCAGCTGTTGTAAATAGGTTGAAGCCAATGGATCTACGCTCCGACACCAGCAGAGGAGCTGGTCTATTTTATTCCTAGTTGTCTTGAAAGGACGTTTAAAGAGGGATAGAAGAGTCAATGGAAGAAGAAATAATATTTTCAAACGCTGCTAGATCAACTATATTTGATTACACTTTAGTTCAAATGTTGATACACTGGGAGCAAATTCTGTTCTCAGCTACACTGGTATAAATCAGGAGTAACACCGCTGAAGTCAGTGGCATTACACAAGTCTAAAACTGGAATACAAGATCAGAATCAGCCCCATTAGCTCTATCTCATCAGTGGCATTACAGTACACACTAGGTCACCGAGTCTCTTGTTCCACATAACGCCCAAAAGTTGCTGATATGTTGATCTGGTCTGTGTAAATGTGGGCTCCCCAGGTGCAGTTTGGCAGGGTATTTGGGTATCCAGGCCACTAACCCTATTGAATTACTCTGAACACTGCCATATTTCCCACAGTTTTTGTCAAGTTAGTGCCAGTGAAAGCAGAAATTGTAGCAAAGCTACTGCAGTTTAGAGAGCATTGATTAGTGTGTGCTGTGGATTATGTCACCCTCAGAAGTGCTACCTTCTGCAGGTGCCTCCACAACATGATGGTGATGCGTACCGATTGGATAAGCAGGCATTTGGAGGGATACTTTGACGGAGATCCCTCTCTAATGTGTTGTTAAGTTCATAAAAGTGACTGTGTCAAATGGCAGATGCTTCCTCTACATGTGCGCCACGTGTCTTCAAGTCATGGTGGCTTACATTACAGACAGAGCCAAGTGTCACTAGTGTTAGCATTGTAGAGCCAAAACAGCTGCCAGAGATTGGGCCTGATTTCATTCTGCTTCATGCATCACTTGCAAAATTGTCAGCTAAATTCCAACAACAGACGCCCCCTATTTTGCCGTCAGAAAGTACAGCTTACTTGGCAGATCTGAGGGTGAGTTTGCAGAGCCAACAATTAGAAAAACCACCTTTTAAGTTATAAGTTAAACACACATTACATAGAAATTGCTGGTAGAATTTGGTACAATCTTAAAAACCCTCACTCCCACGAGCGAGTATTTACTGATGTGAGTAGCTCTATGGGCTACTTCCCTGAGTAAAAAAAAACGTATGGGCGTGAAGGTTGTTGCAAGATGGGGCAAAATATGGAACCTCTGTCATTTTCAGAGCATAGCCACACATCAGTGTCCATTAGCAAATTGTTCTGAAGCTCATTATTTGCTCAAAACGTGACAGCATGTAAAAATACCCCATGCATGCTGATTATTGGCCTATGTAGCTCTTTGTTTGTACGTAGGTAATAAATCCATAGGAGAATTCCATTACCAGGATTGTTTTTTCATAGACAAACCCCATAGCAACTTAGGACCCGAACCACCTCCCACTGATGTCAGGGTCTTTCTGCTGGAGTTGGATCAGGACCTTACTTATGTAAATAAGCTGCCCCCCCACCCACCCACGAGAAAAGCAGAGTAATCTTTGTATACCTCATTAACTATTTCAATTCCAATATTCTATTTTGCACAATAAAATGGTGCCAAAGTTTTAGCATTATTTTCTTGCCACCAAAATATACCTCATCTTCTGACTCAGTATGGACTTACAAATGAGATTGCACATTTGTAGGAAACACAACTGTCCAATCATGTCTAAAATGTAATTGCTTCTATTTTTATACGTATGTGCTGTGCACAGCAGGTAAATGTCTTCTATACAATAAATTCTTTTGATATATTTCTTGTTGTGTTTGGTTTCCACCTCCTTATTAAACTGCTTCGTGCTTGTTTCAGACTAGGTGTATTCAGAAAAATTGATGTCTACTGGTGGTTTTTAGTCACTGTTGGAAGGAGAGACCCTCTCAGCAGAGGTAAAGGAAAAGTCGTGGGCTTCTGGGGGTGGGTCACGTATCCTCTCTGAGAAGCCAAGAGCAAATCCTACTTTAGCAGCTGAGAAATTGGGAGCTTTGGAGAAGAGTGGGAGTCTGAGCTGTGAACAAGCAAAGGGTGGAGTCTGGTCAAAGTTGTGTTGTCCTGGACAACTGCGTACACCCACTGAAAACTTCGACTTAGGGGCTTTTTATCTGGGGAAATTCTAGTATGGTTCTTTTGTCATTAATGCTCTTAAACTTACCATTTCATACAAGCATCATTTATTTCTTAATAGAATCACAGAATACTAGAGTTGGAAGGGACCTCAGGAGGTCATCTAGTCCAACACCCTGCTCAAAGCAGGGCTATCCTCAGCTAAATCATCCCGGCGAGGGTTTCGTCAAGCCTCAGCTTAAAAACCTCTAAAGATGGAGATACCACCACCTCCCTAGGTAACCCATTTCAATGCTTCACCACTCTCCTAATGTCCTTAATGGCAATTACTAAAACCCCACAGCTACTTAACATGGAATTAATGTAACTGGAGAGGCATTTTTTTAAATGGTCACTTCTTGTTTTTAACTGAGAGGGGACAAAAGCATGTGGCCATTTCTAAAGATTTTTAGCTGCAGATTTTATCCAAGTTTAGCCCTTAGTTACTTCAGGCTGTGGCCTTGTGAGTCCTTACAAGTCAGTGTTAAGCCAGGTGAGCGCTGGCACAGGAAAATCCAAGGTGCTGCAAGTCATGGTGGCGGAAATTCTGGGGTGGGGGGCTGAGAAGCAGATGCCTAGCTCTTACAGGCACTTTTGCAAATCCCACCCCATTTCGGTGATTAGTAGGCAATGCTTATTTTTCTGAATCAGTCTTGAATCAGTCATTCAATTAGGTGGGTCGGACATCCTACTCTCGCCTCCCATTTCAAACTTCTGCCAACTGGGGGGATAAAGTAAAAAAAAAAATCCATTGAAAGAGATTGGCAGGATGAGAACAGTCCCTCTTTTCAGATCGAGCACTCTGCTGAACCAATAACCAGCATGGCATTTCAGAACCAGCATCAATCCAAGACCCTGACTACTTGGGGTTATTTAAGCTCCGTCAGCAATTTTCACAAGAGTAGATGTGTTAATCCTCCTGTCCTGGCCAAATGCCAACCTGTGCAATTACTTTCTGCCTACCTACGTTTCCTTTGCAGGTACTCTTCACTTCCAGCCTGAAAACAGCCTGCATTGGTGCTGTGTGGAGATGCCATGTTCCACCCTAGAGCTGAGTGCACTTCCTTGGTAGACGAAGTGGTGGTTCTGTATGCTGCACAGAGCTCATAGCTGATGCTGAGACCTAGTTAGGCCAGGCAAGGGTGGAATAAGAGGAGGTATACAGCCCCACTCATGGTGGCTGGAAGCACCGGGCCAGCTCCCCAGCACCTGTAAATCTGCTTAGTTCCAGTGAAGTCAATGGAGCGACAAGAATTCACACCTGCTGAGGATTTGGTCTGTTATGCCTGTGGAGGCCAGGAACTGACTTGCTAGGGAAAGTGGGCTTGTCTGTAGCCTTTGCTGCACCCTGGGAAAAGGCAGAGCTGGTGCTCCCTACAGCACAGCCCCCTAGTTGCAAGCTGCTGCCATTTGCAAGATGGGGGAACATAGCCATGGCCATACCCTGCTGAGACACCCCTGTGACAGAGTGTGAGTAGCCTACAACTGATGTACCACTCTGTGTACTTGGTAAGAGTCCACACTTGAGCCAAAGCACTGAGGTAATTGATTAAGTACCAGGTGATTATCCAATCAACAAGGAGATTGAGCTTGTCAGCTGAGGATGGTTCTGAGCGAGGCAGGGGAAAGGCCTAGCAGCCCCAGATCTCAGAGAGGTGAGATCTCTATCCTTTTCCCCCTGTGCCTTGCTACTAGGTAGGTAGCTTGGGGTAAAGCCTTATGCTGTGGTGAGCAAACACCTGTAAAGCACATTGTAAACAAAGCACATGGTGCTGAACTTGCCACTAATGAGCATGAGGTCTGTTTGCAGCAAGAAATCCAAGGGGAGAGAACATTGTGACACTCGCCTCTGGGGCATGGATGGTTACAGCGCTCCCCGTGCCCGGCTACTGAGCATGCCGTGGGAAGAAAAGCCCGAAAGGATCCTTTGGGATGAAAGGTGCTAAATAAGCACCAGGTTATTACTGAGGGCAAGGCGTGATCTTAGCTGAACTTCACATCTGCTCAGTGGAGAGTCCTCATCCTCCTCTAAATATCAGTTCTAAACAAAGTGACACTTGCCCCCCCCCACCCTGCTCACCTCATATGCCCCACCAACAGTCTCAGCAATGGACTTGAGTTCCTGCCTCAGCACTGCACGGCCCTTGGCCCTTTCCCAATCCTGTAAAGCTGTGGGAAAATTTCCTGGGGAAGGGGAGACGTTCACATACACAGTAGCACTGGCAAGTAGAAGTGAATTAAAAAGTAAAATCTAATGGCCTAGAAACTGCACCTTTCCTTGTTTCCTTCACACATTCTCTCCCTCACCTCACCTCTCTCTCTCTCCTGCCTTCTTTAATTTCCAAGCCATTTTTCTTTTATTGAAGTTCCTCTTTTACACATTCCCTTGCCCTCACCTGGAGCAGAGCAGCGCACGGTATCCTGGGTACATCTTTCCAACCTTCCCCACCTCTATCATGCTGCCCTCTGTGTTTCTTGGACTGAGTCCATTGTCAGAGACCCATAATCCATCCTCATACTGGGTCTCTGGCTTTGAAATCCCACCACCCTTATAAGGTAGCAGGTGGAGTTCTCATTAGCTGTTTGCCCCTGCGTTCTCAATAGTCCCTCAGCTCAGAGCTTGCAGAGGGCTGTAGTCCTAGCAGCACAGGTAAGAGGAGAAAGGACTAGTCCTTCTCCCCACTGAGGAAGGCAGATCTTTAGCAATGGTAGAAATTCATAAACAAATAAAAGCAAGGATCCTTTCCCCTTTCAGACTAAGTTAAAGGCTCTGCCTGTGGACTCTGTACCAGTTTTTTCCAGAGGACTTTTTTATGCAGTGCCAATTTATAGCCCCCTCATCAAGGCAAAATTCTATAACTAAAGGGAGCTAAAGGCATTCATCAGCAAGATTCCCAGTTCAGATACCCGGTTATAACTACAGCACTGCACAAAGTGCTTTCTCCACTGGAGGGCAAAGTCCATTGGGGTCCCAAAGGCCAGGGAATTGAACCCATGTCTAACACTGTTAGCACAGATCATTGAAATTATAGCCACCAAAGAGAAGTTAGCTATTTAATTTTGTGTTCCCATGTGTCCTACGATGCTACTGAACTACGCAGTGAACCTCCACTTTTACAGGCCTGCTTATACATAGGGTCCTCTGTCAGGATGTCTGCTCCATGCAGCAACTGGCTATGTTCATGGACCTTCTACATCCCAAATTTCACCTTTGGGGCATGGAATTGGATTTTCCTTCTCTTGGCACATAATATGCCCTTAGCCACAAAACAGACTCAGTGGCACAGTCAGAAATAAAAGCCAGGAATCCTAACTCCCAGCCCTCTTTCTAGTACTCAGATAAAATGCAAAGGGCTGGAGCCTGCAGAAAAAAGGATGGTCACGCTCTTTATAACTATGGCCATGATTCAGCAAAGCACTCAACTTTGTGCTTAAAGTTACACACATTCTTAGGGTCAACAGCCAGTGATAAATTTGTCAGACAAACTTGAAATGCCACATTTTTAATTAAACAGGTTCAAAGGGAGGCTGTCTTAATGTTAAAAAAAACAAATCCCCACTGACTGCCAAGCTCTCCCTCCCCCCTTTAGTTCATGCTGTCTCCCTCAGCTTATACCCTTCTCTCTTCATCATGCAGCCCACTTTGGGGTCCTGTTAGGTTGAGAGAGATGAGGTGGATGCTCCAAACCCAATTCTGATAACCACTAACTCCCATTTACAGTAAGAGTTGTGGGTTCGCAGCACGTCTCGATGTCAGGCCATTTTAAAATCCCTTTTCACCCATTGCTTCACACTCTAAGAAGAAGCCAGAAATCAGGTCTGCAACCCTCTTACCCTGAGTAAGTCCTTACCTCTGCAGAGAGTCCCAGGGAAGTCCGAGGTGCAGCCAGGTGAGTAAGGATTGTGGGATTTGGCCTGACGTTCCTGACATTGTGTGGGGATATGCACTGAATTTTATGGATGTTACTTGTATATATCAGACTCTGAACATTATTTTAGCAGAATTGGGGGGAGGGGAAGGTGAGGGTAGGTTTGCATTTTTAAAATAGGCAGCATCAGTGCAGCAGCTCATAAAATTACCCTAACAAACCAGTGTGTGAGCATGTAACCTTACAACAACAACCTGGTAGGCCCCATAGCATGCTGTAAATAGAGTAGCAATTTGAAACGTGTACATACAGTGGCTGATGTGTTGCCCCATACCCCCACTGTACCCATTACCTCTCAAAACACATGGCCTCCGCATAAAGTTATGTTGAAATGAGGGAGACTGGGTCTACATTAGGATTTTCTTTTACTAAAATACCCCACCATTCCTACCGCCAGTGCAGATCCGTGGTGTTTTGAGTAGGGCTGGTCAAAACTTTTCTGTCAAAGCAGTTCTTTCTACAGAAAATGGTATTTTCGACTAACCTACATGTTTGTGGAAAGTGCTGGCTTTCCACGGAAAATTTCAATTTTTCAATCAAAAACTAAACACCCAAAACCAAAACATAAAGGGTTTTAGCTGAAAACCTAAATATGTCAGCTGCAAACTGAAAGGTTTTGTTTCTAAAGTGTTGCCATGCAGTTCATGGGTGTTGTAGTTCCAATGACTCATGTTCCCGTTCTCCTCTATAAGTCAGGCTCCATATTGAAATTCAGCTCCTGTGATACAGTGCAGCCATGCGACTACATTGACTCACTGCCTCCCCTCACTGAGAGGAGATGTAGTCCACCCAGCCACCCCAGCCTATCGAGGAGAGTGGACACATGAGGCACCTGAACAATAGCTCCCATGAGGCACCATGATGGCATTTCTGATTTGAAACATTTCCCTTTTTGGCCAAAATATTTTGGTTTCCACTATTTTGTTGAAAACTTGAAATTTTCTGCTGCAGAAAACTCCATTTTCTAACCCAGCTTTAGTTTTGATCACCATATAAGCTAACTTTGTTTCATGGCAGGTCTCCGTGACACCTGGTTAAAACACTGGCGACCGCTGGCAACTCGTCTTCGCCAACACTACTTAACTAGTCACAACGTGAAAAATGTCAGGAAAAATAATCCCAATGTAGGTAAGGTCAGTGAGAGAGATTTAGGCACTTAGGCCCCAACTCCTCAGAGATTTCTGTACGTGCTTAAAATTGAACTAAGTGAGTCGGTTCATGTGCATAAAGTTAAGCACACGCCTAAGTCTCTGTAGGCGCAGATCTTATGATACTAGAGAGATAGCTCCCATGACCATGATTTTAAAACACCAGAAAGCTGGGCTACTAAGTCTCTTTTGACACGTAAATAAGATGCTGTGGCACCTTTTGATTTTCAAAAGAAAGGGAAAAGAAAAAAATTGAGACATAATATGTACATTATTATTTCAATTACATATCACTATTAGTTTTATATACCTTTTCCATCCTTTGAACTGTAAGGAATATGGTTAAGATGGCTTATTTACAGTATCAGCCATCAGGGTTCGTAATTGTTTTATTTATTTATTTTATTACAGCTGAAATTCTTTACAGAGCAAGGCTCAATTACTACGCTCCCTTTATTGCTATTATCATTGCTGTCTGCAGGTTATTTTGTTATTTAACAACTGGATGTCCAAGATTTAAAATGTCTTTGGTGTTATTGACTTGGGAAGAAAGGGAAAAGGAAGTTGTGGGGAAGGGTTGTGTAGGACAGGATGTCTGAGGACATAATGTCTGAGTGGAGATGATTATAGAAAGTGTTTTGACCCTGTACAGAAAGGGATTCTGTTTAATGGTAAAGGCAGCTGAAGCAATCTCCAAGCCATGAAGTGATTATCTATGAGAACTCATGACGCGTGAGTGAGGGAGAAAAGGGAGGATGTGCCGAATGACAGACCAGTCAGTTTAACTTTGCTACCTGGAAAGATACTGGAAGAAATTATTAAATGATCAATTTGTTCAAGCCTAGAGGACAGTAAAGTGATGAGTAATAGCCAACATGGATTTTTTCAGGAACCAAACATATCTTGATACATCTTGATTTTAGTGAGGCTTTTGACATAGTGCCACATGACATTCTCATAAGCAAACTAGGGAAATGTGGTCTAGCTAAAATGACTATAAGAGGAGTGCAAAACTGGTTAAAAACACATTCTAATAGTTACCGATGGTTGGCTGTCACATTGGGAGGACATATCAAGTGGGGATTCCACAGAGGTCTTTCCTGGTTCTGGTACTAGTCAATATTTTCATAAATGACTTGGATGATGGGTAGAGAATATACTTATAACATCTGTGGATGAAACCACACTGAGAGGGATTGCAAGCACTTTGGAGGACAGGGTTAGAATTCAAAATGACCTTAATGAACTGGAGAATTGGTCTGATATCAGCAAGGTGAAATTCATTAGCCATAAGTGCAAAGTACTGCTTTTAGGAAGGAAAAATCAAATGCACAACTACAAAATGGGGAATAATTGGGGAGGCAGTAATACTGCAGAAAAGAACATAAGAACAGCCATACTGGGAGAGACCAAAGGTCCAGCTAGCCCAGTATCCTGTCTTCTGACAGTGGCCAATGCCACGTGCTTCAGAGGAAACAAACAGAACAGGCAATCATCCAGTGATCCATCCCATCGTACACTTCCAGCTTCTGCCAATCAGAGGCTAGGGACATTCAGAGCAGAGGGTTGCATCCCTGACCATTCTGGCTAATTGCCATTGATGGACTTATTCTCCATGAACTTATCTCATTCTTTTTTTAACCCTATTATAGTTTTGGCCTTCACAACATCCCCTGGCACTGAGTTCCACAGGTTGACTGTGCGTTGTATGAAGAAGTACTTCCTTGTGTTTGTTTTAAACCTGCTGCTATTTATTTAATTGGGTAACCCCTAGTTTGTGTGATATGTCAAGGAGTAAATAACATTTCTTTATTCACTTTCTCCACACCATTCAAGATTTTAAAGACTATCATATCCCCCCTCTGTCTTTCCAAGTGGAAAAATCCTAGTCTTTTTAATCTCTCCTCATATGGAAGCTGGTCCATACCTCCACTCATGATGGAGTCATTATGATATTTTATGTCTTATTAGCTACCCCTTTCCTACTTTTTTGATTGCTGCTGCACATTGAGCAAATGTTTTCAGAGTACTAACCACAATGACTCCAAGATCTTTCTTGGGTGTGATTCGGGGGTCACGGTGGATCAAAATAGAATGTTTACAAGCTCCTGAGTACGTATTTGTGCTGCTAGCCCTCACCAGCTCCTGTACTACCATGTCTTCACTGGTATTTTTAGCTGTGCCAGCTGGATTAAAGCAAGCGTGGTATGCCTGTCCATGCTGCAGTCACACTTCCTGCTGCAGCGCAGACATGCCCTGAAAGTAGAATCTAGGCTGGAGATCTTCAATGAACTCAGACTAGGTATGGCACCCCCTGTGCCAGTGCAAACTGCTCCACACTGACCCTCAGTTGTGATCCAGGGTGACTGTTTCTTAGGGTGAGATGGGAGGCTGGACTGGGCACCTAATGCCCTTTAAGTACTTTCAAAATACCAGCCTTAGTCTCCAGATCTACTCAGTCCCACTGAAAGGCTCTACACTAGTCCCATGCAGTGCTCTACCATCATGATCATCTACTCTGACCTCTTGCACGTTGCAGGCCGCCAAGCCTCACCCACCCACTCCTGTAGCAGGCTCGCCACTTCTGCCTGAGTTCCTGAAATCCTCAGTTCATGATTTAAAGACGTTAAGCTACAGATAGTCCACCATTTACTCTAGTTCAAACCAGCAAGTGACCCATGGCCCATGCTGCAGAGGACGGCGAAAAACCAGTCTGACCTGGGGGGAAATTTCTTCACAACCCCAAATACGGGAACAAATATGCCAACAAGGGTGTCATTAAAGCCACTTCTGATCATCACTTTTGTCATGTGGAAACCTGTCTGCTAGGAAATGGACGGAGAACCACACTGCAAGGTCAGATCCTCATCTTGCACTAAGTTGATTTACACTAGCTGAGCAGCTGGCCCTCATTTCTCATGGGCCAAACAGCAACTAGATAGAAATAGTTTTTGTATTGTGAACAAATAGTTTTAATATGAACTGGTGACCTAGAGAGGTCTAAGTCCCATTAGCAACTTCCCCGGTAAATGATTAGTGTAAAACTGTCTCTGATCTCATGTACGCTGGTGTAAATCAGCTATGTTCAGGTGAACTGCCTCACAGAAGTCTAAGGATATGTTAAAAATTACCTTTATCGAACAAATTTACAATCCAGTGGCCTGCTTCTGATCTTACTTACGTTGGTGCAGATAAGCCCACTTATGTCAGAACTTCCCTGGGGCAAAACGAGGGTAAGTAATAACACAACCAGTGTAGTGATAGAAATTTTCCTTTTTGAGATGCCTGGGGAGATGTCCCAGAAAAATAAATCATGTTCTCCAGGGAAAAAAAGAGGATATTTGCCCATAAACATAAAACAAAGAGGAAAGTGCCAGGCAGGTACTTTTCCATCCCTGATTGATATGAAAAACAATCTTTGGAGTGCAAACTTAGCATATCACTTTGAAAAGAAAAGCAGAGTCAGGTTCTTTCTCTAGGGGCAGTTCCCATTTACCTTGCAGCAAGGTGTGGGTTTTCAAAGCCTGCTCAGCAAATTGCCCAGATACAGAGATGTGCAGAACACGGGTAATCTGAGAAGGGCTCCGCCAACTCATTCTCTTGGTTCAGCCACCATGCTGCTGCATTCGCCTCACTGAGTCAGTTTTCTCGGCCCACATGCTGGATTGATGCTATGCATAGATGCGGTGGGGGAAGCATGAGGCTTTTTCCTCCTCTTGTTATATTGATGACACAAAAGGAACACCTGAAGTATCCGTCTTACACTGCACTGCCATCGAGAGTGTTTCTCCCTGGAACGACTGTGTGAATTACAGGAAGAGAGAGTCCCCATCTCAAGCAGTGGCGCAGTTACTGAAAGCAGAAACTGATTTTGCAAAATGAGTCCGAACAAGAGAGGGAAAGCCACAGAAGGAAGAAATGTGCATTGGTCAATTAAATATATCTTGTCTTGTACAGCAGGTTACACGTGATGCTTCAGATAAAAATAACTTCTCTCTTAACTTAATCCCCATCCTAAATGCATTTGGCAAATTATCCAGTGTTTTTTGTCGGAAAACAGATGCTTTCCAGATCCCTGAACCCGTCTGAGCTTAAACTAGACATGTTGGATTGAGATGCCTACTATTTCAGTAGTAGTACTTACAGAAGGAATTGCATACTTCTGTGGAACACAGTTCTAGTGAGGGAGACGTTATTAGCCAGCCAAAGAAATAGATCTTCACACTGTCACGCTGGCTGGATTGGGGGGCGGGGGCATTTATTATATGTTTTAACATCAGTGTGTCAAAATCATAGTAATCCATGTGAGCTATGCCATGTCAGGTGCTGTTAGAAAGGCTGCAATGTGCTGAGTAAGATGATAATGTTCATGTCCATGTGTTATGTGTGTAATGGAAGTTATGGCTATGGTTGCTATATCTGTCTTTCAACTTGGGCTGTGTCTGGGTAACACCTCACACAGGATGGCTGCAGCACTAGCCTGCTTAATGGCCCATTAAGACATTCACAGGTACAAGGGGCCCAGGAGCAGAAGCCAGGGATATACCTGATGAGTCACCAGGACTTACTCATGTGACTCTGGACGCCATCTTGTTCCTGTGAAATTCCACAAGCAGCATGGCAAAGGCCAAAGGACATAAAAGGCAGCTGCACCACATCCATTTTTGTCTTTCAGTCTTCACCTACTTCTGGATCAACTCATCTACAACTGAACTGAACTGAAGCTGTGGAACAAAGGACTGAGACCCATCCAGGCACTGGATGTACACCAGAGGGACTGTACAAGCCTGCAAATTCCACAATTCTACTAGAAACCTGATGTGTATGGACTTTCAAATCAATTGTATGTGGCTGATTGCTTTAATCCTTTAACATTTCTCTTATTGTTTGTTTCTTTCTTTCTTTTTATAATAAACCTTCAATTTCAGTTACTAAAGGATTGGCTGGCAGTGTGGTATTTTGGGTAAGATCCAAACTTATATGCTCTGGTACTGTGGCTGACCCTTTGGGGTCAGGAGAAACTTTTTTGGTAAAAAGCATAGAGTTTTAAATAACGTATCTCTTTACTAGACCTAATGGCTGATTGGGAGACAGAGACTGAAATGCAGTAAATGGGGCTGTGTATATTTTTATTTTGGCTTCTTGATAACCAGGTGGGGAATCAGAAGAACTGTTTGTGGCTGGTTGGGAAGCCTGACTTCAGTGTCACCCACCAGTGCTGGGAGAAGCTGCTCTCCTTTTACAGCCTGCCCTGACCTTGGCATTTTCAGGTGGCTGCCCTAGGCACAAAAAGGTCACACGCACTTCTATACAATCTGACTTCTGTTTCTGGAATATAAGTAAAGGATCTCTCTGGTATAGTCTCCACCAACAAGTATAAATCTTTACACATAATATTTGGAAAAGGATGGTCCCGTGGTTAATGCGTTAGCTTGTGGCTCAGGAGATCCAGTTCAGTTCTCTACTCTGCCACAAACTTCCTCTGGGACCTTTTGCAGTTCATTTGACTTCTCAGAGCCTTCTCTGTAAAATGGAGATTACATTATTTCCTACCTTACAGGGGTGTTGTGAGGATAAAAATTGTGAAGTGCTCAGGTGCTACTGTAATGGGGGGCCAGGATATGTACCTTAGATTGTCAAACAGGGGCTCATTTTCATGAAAATTCCCTATTTGTTTTAGAAATCTGTTCTATTAGAAGCAACTTTACTGAATGAAAGCCCTCTGCTTATATAACTCTAATGACATGCTTTGGAAAGAAATACAGACCCATCTTCTTAACAGTTACACTGATGTATCCCTGTCTCCCTCTCTGGTTTTCATACAGAGAAAATGTGAAAATAAGACAGTTAAAGCCTTGATTTGGAAGGTCCCATCCTGTGAAGCACAGAACATCCTCTGCTCCCATTGAAGTCAGTGGGCTGAAGTCACAGCTGTACCTGAGCTGTGCTCAGTGCGAGTGGGGATAGGGAGTGAATGTGGTCACCCCCTCATCCAGGGGCCCGCTGGTTAAGTCCACAGCATAATTCATGGGAGCCTTAGGGAGGCTTTAAATTATGCCTATTTTAACAGTGCCTTAGGGATCATTATGCCATCTGGGAATTGTTTAAGTGCAGTATGTCCCTTATGCACAATATTGTCTTGAGTCATGTCATAGTGCGTGACTTCCCTAAAGTCCCAGCTGCTGGAGCTATGTGCTTAATAAAAAAGAAAGCTGAGATTCTCCTAGAAAGCTCGTAGCCCCTCATGCAGAGGAAAGCTTGAAAATGTGATCCAAGTGGACCCTAAAGGTTCAGAGAACAGAAGGAAAGGAAAAATTCCCTTCACATGCTGTTGGTTCTATTAAAGTCTTATGATTTGAAGGCCTCTCTCAGAGTTTTGGAGGGCCTGACTCATGGGTTTTGAATGCTTGGGGTTTACAGTCTTTACAGTCCTGCTGGAGAGCTAGGAGATGGAGAAGAAGTGGTAAACAAGATTTCTCTAGCCATGGTAGGCCCAGTATATTAAACAGATTGCCTTGCACATCTTCCCTCTAGCAGTACAATAGCCAGTTCTACATATAACTGGATGGGATTCCCCCACATCTGAAGAATCCCCAGCTTTTCATTTAGGTCAGCTTTATGCCAGTGGAGCAAGCAGGCCAGTATCTGGTTGAGCAGGTCTGATTCTCCTCTTGTCTATGTCAGTAGAAAGCAGCTGTAACTCCTTGCTTTTACATTAAAAAACAATAATTTTCCAATTATTAATTACAATAATTTGCAAAAAAAGGAAACATGACAATGCTCTTGTAGGGTCCAATTCTATAAGGTGACAAGCAGCCACAATTCCCATTGGCTTTACAGAGAACTGAGGGCACTCAGTTCAGAAGCTCAGAGCACCTTTCAGGGCTGGGCCCATAGACACATTGGTGCACATATAGCCAGTTGATTCTGGTCACATAAAATGCAAGAGGTGCTGTGATACTGTATGATTAAAATATGACCATGGATAGCGTTATTGCTACCACTGTTGTATAATTGCAACCAATCTTATACAAAACATGTCATGTAAAGTATCAATGGAAAAAATACAATCTAGCAAGTATGATTATCCTATTTTCATGTAAATATCATCTTCGTATCTGAAGTTATGAATATTGACTATGTACTACTATTTCAAATGTGTTTGCACCTGGGGTAACACCCACAAGGTGGTTTACATCCGGATAAGCCAGTGAATAGACCATTCAAGTTGATGGACCATCAAAACACACTTAGCTCTCACATTAGGCCATAGAAGAAGCTCATCCTCACCCCATGAGCCTTCCTGTGGACGATTTAGACAGAATATGGGTAATGGCTGCGCCTACGACTCATCAAAACATGCAAGAGCATGCAACTTGCTCATGTGACCTTAGACTCCATCTTGGGCCTGTAATTTTCTGCAGACTAAGGGAGAGAGAGTTCCCACCACACAGCAGAAAGTAAAAAAGACCCTGGAAACATCTTCATTTTGCCTCTTTCCTGCTCTGATCTCTGGACATATGCTAAAACAGGGCTTGACAAACCCCGAGCGCCAGGTCGTCATGGTACCTAGAAATTTAAGTCCTGTGCCTAGTATTTTTGTAGGGGGGGGAACGTTCGCCGCACTCCAGCCAGGGCGCCACTGTGCCCATGTGGCATAGCTGGGAGGAGGGAGTGCTGTGGCTACCACACTCCAGCCAGGGCGCCCCGCCGCTGAGCCCACGTTGTCTGGCTCCCTAATTTTTGGGCTGGCTCTTAGCTCCAAAACAAATTTGCTGAGCCCTGTGCTAAAAGAAGCAATCCAGTCTGGGAACCGAGGACTTTCCAATCGTTTGGAAGTTACCAGAGACTTTACACGCCAGCAGTCTGCACCATCATTGCCACAGACCTGATCCAAGACCTTTGCAATGGTTGTAGCTATATGATTTCTTTGCCCACTAACTCTCTCCTTCCTTTCTCTCATAAATAAACCTTTAGATACCAAAGGAGTGGCAACAGAATGAATATTTGGTAAGACCGGAGTTATAGATTGACTCAGCTATGTGGTTGGTCTCTTGGGACCAGAAGACCCCTTTGTTTGATTAAATTGGTTTTCAGTAGCCCCCCCCCATCATAAAGTTTGGTGTCTGGGTGGTAAAACAAGGTCTGGGATGCCAAAGGAGACTGCAGTTTGGAATTTTTGTTAACCAGTGTGATGAGAGAAGTTTACTCTTGTTACTGGTTTGGCATATCTTACAGAAGAATAACCACCTGTTTGGGGTGAATCTGCCCTATTTCTCAGCAGTTCGTCCTGAACCTGGCTTCCGTAGCTGTGACCCACTGAGACACGGTGACAGGTGCTCTACTAAAAGAAAGTAAAGGGCCTAATTCTGATCTCACTCTGGTTTTACACTTCTGTAATTCCATTGGATTTAATTAAGTTATTCATGATTGATACCAGTGTAAATGAGAACAGAATTTGCTCCAAACTCTACAGAGAAAATGCTATTCATTTGGCAACATGAAATTTGTGAGCCCTTGTCCTTGAATCCTGAAGTTACAGGTGGCAAATGATCCACTACAGGTGAAAAGGGCACAGAGTATCCTTGTTAGAAAACAACTAAAGAGTGAACAGACCCATATGACTCTTTTCCAGGTATTTGAGTGGTTAAGGGTGAGACAGATTAAGCAAGACAACATAAGCATCCTTAGGTTTGATATAGATTGGCACATGGATATCTTGGTAAGTCCAATGACCCGATCTGGCTGATGAAATATTTGTTATTTAAAAAAAACAAAACAAAACAAAACAAAACAAAACACACCACGTACACAATCACAAGCCAAGTCTTTTTCTGTCCAGTGAAATTCTGTATCCAGCTCAACAGGAAAGAATTTTTGTTTTGGAAGACAGCCTGTTGAAAAGGTTTAGACAAAGTCTAAAGGCCCAGTACACCCACATGAATCAACTAAGCTGTGTCCTTGGCTGATGACACCTGAATTTCTTATCCAACACTTTATTGCAAATGTTTATCTTATTGTTTATTATTTGTGCAACAGCTGCACCCACAAGTCCTGATCGTGGCCAAATGTCAACCATCCAGTGTGACTATTTACAAGTCATAGTTGTTACATGTTTATGATTTAATGGGCCAGCGCCTCAGCTGATGTATGTCAAAATAGTTCTACTGAAGTCAATGCAGCTGTGCCAAGTCACAGCATTTGAGGATCTGGCCCAATGCTGTTTTATTAGAAATAAGCTGTGAATCTAAGTGGATGGCTTGTCAGTTATATTAAGGCAAAGATGGTCTGAAATGGAGTTTTTTAAAGTTTTTAAATATTTATTATATGAACACTCAGGCCCTTGATAAACCTATTTGTGCTAGATATTTCTGGGTGATCAGAGTCTGGTGTTTATTGGAGGTGCTCTGGATAGGGATCGCGTCGGTTGTTTAACATAGGAGAATCTGTGGGGAAAGACTGACTGTAGTGAAAGTGAAAGGCTTAGCACAGCAGTCAAAGGAGCTCAGTACCTCACAGGAGCACTTGGCCCTCCACAGTCAAAGAATATGATAAATAACTTGAATTCACCAAAGCAGGTTGTGTGAATTAACAGGCAATGGGTCTCACTCAGATCTCACTTTCTGTGATGTAAAGCAGGTATAATTCCATGAAAGCCTTGGGCCTTCTTCTGATCTCAGTCTAAATTAGAAGAAACCTCCTCATAAAACCACAGGAGTTACATCAGACTAAAATATTGTTTTAAATGGAGTTACCCTGATTTACACTGATGCAAAATCAGAGTACAGGCCATTGGGATAAGAATCAAATCCTCTCTTCTTGCTCAGGGCTTCGTCCCCCCATCTCTCTCCCTTGGATAATTTTGATCACTTTTTAAAAAAAAATACGATTTTGAATAATAGTATATACACTGAAACCCCAAACCATAGACCAGATTAGAGTTAATATGTTATTGTATATGTAGATGGCACTGGAAATTAGTCTTTATAAGATGGGGACACTGTCAGCACTCAAAAGTTAGCATATGTACTTCAGGTTCATTTAACTCCCCATATAACTAGCACATAACTCTACATTTCATCCATCATTTTCACACTGCGCATTAATTCTAGAAGCATTGCTTGTTGTACCTGAGCCTACCACTAGTCTGCATCAGTGCTTTGCTGTGACAGTGAATATTTGGAAGTGTCTCTTCCTAATCATGACTGATAAGAGCATGGAGAGGGAAGTGGAAAAGACATAGGTTGCAAAGGTAGAGAGTTTTGAACTGAGCTGGAGTTTACGTGGGAGATACTTTGGTGTGCAAAATTTGATAGTGAGCAGACTTCCTAAATCTCCTGACAATGCACTCTCCCGACCTTGTCTAAATTTCTAATTAGTAGCTGCCAACTTTTGACACTCTTGCTGAGCTCAGGCACTGCCTTACTCCAAATACTCTCAGTGATTGTAATGAGAGCCCATGGAGTAAAGGAGTACTAAGTGTGAACAAGGGCGGCAGAGCCAAGCTGTATGGTTGTCAACATTGTGAGTTTGCCTGATGGAACAGTCTGACACAGAAGGAAATCACCACCACACTGCAATGAAGTGTCAGGAAAGTATCTTCCAGCTGAGGAGCTTAAAAGACTTTACAAAGATTAGCCAAACTTCTCAAAACCCCTGTGAGATAGAAACGTGTTATAAAGCATTTTTGGCTCAGTGAGCTGAGGAATTGAGAAAAAGTGACTCATTCAGGTTATATAGTGTGCAAATGGAAGAACCAGGAGTCCTGACTCCTCAAGTTAACCTCTAGACCAAACATCTATGACTCGCATGCATACAGTCATCTGGCTGCACAAATGTTTGCAGGATGAGAGCAGAAGAGTTTGATCCAGCGCTCTCAAAAACCAGTAGAAGTCTTTCCATTGACTTCAGTGGGCATTAGATCTGAATCAAAATCATTAACGCTAGCCTCCACATGTTTCTCGTGTCATTCAGTAAGTCTTTTCTTATAGTTAAAACACCCTAATTTATCTATATAGGCATATTTCCCATATATAGAAAAAATACCATGATCAATCAAGTACCAGCAGCTTTCCTCTAAATTTAATTTATGGAACATTTTGATCAGGCAGCATTTTACAACTGCTTTGCATTGGTGTAAGTGACTGTACATGGTCCAGGGCCATGGAGAATCAGCCCCTATGAAGAATATTAAACAAAACTTCTATAATAAATCAGCATTCATTTTCAAAGCATAGAACCATGAGCCAGAATCAGCTATATTTTTTTTAAACAGGTCCTGATTCTCCTGTCACCCACACTGGTGTAAATTAGGAGCAATTGAATTGGAGTTAAGGGAGTGAAAGTGGTATAAAACTGATGAGAGAAAAAAAAATCAGGCCTGTAGTTTTCAAAGTTTAAGATTTTGTATTCAAATGCAATGACAGCAGCTTAAGTTCTACTCTGAAAAGCCACTGAGCAAAAATAGCAGCTTCTTACTCAATAACTATGTTTCTTGCATATAGTCAGAGTCATACGTGCTAGCTTTAGGGACAGGATGTGTTATTTTAGTTTGTTGTACTCTTGTACCCTCTGGAGAGCCAAGACAGCTCAGGGAGATGAAGCCTGAGTCTCTCTTCTTGAGTATCACCCATAGAACTGTGTTCTAAGTTCAAATCCATTATGGAGCTGCACATGGCATAATTTGAAGAGAATAGGGCAAATTCATCATTAGTGTACCTCCACTCAAGTTGCTAGGGTTCAACTCTAGTGAATTTGGCCCATTAAGCTCACAAGTATTGTATAGGACATAGTTTTTCTGTAGAACCTGTATTGCTAGCATTGGTGAACAAGAAGGAAAGAACCCAGCTTGACTCTCAGATCCCAGATTGAGTTTGCAAGGCTGGCAAGTAGAATAAGAAAAAACATTTTCACTCAAACTTGGGTCATTTGATCTGGAGACACAGACAAATGCAGGACCTGACATGTCATTGCCACTTTTCAGAGCAGAACTGCACTTTTAAGATAATCATGTGCATGTCTTTGCCCCTTCATCAAATACACCACATCGGTAGATATCGCTCTGCTGAACTGGAAAGGCTGTTGAGAAATGAGTACTTTTATGCAATCATGGGCTTCTCACAATAAGATATGAGGAAAGCCCATAGAGCAGTATATCCTAACTGTCATGCATTACAATACAAATGGAGATGGAAAAACCATCTGGTTTTATTATTGGGTCTTCATATTAAGATCTCCCTTATTAATTCCTGCTGAGCTGTGTGCAATGTAATCACTTTATAAAAAGAGAATGTACCTTAGTGGAAATCAGACACATTGCCAAAAGAACTATCCTGTATTGGATATTATGATGGACAAACAGCATCATTTAGAGACAAATATCAGAGCTACCACTATATCGTGATCTGTCCTTTAGTCTGAGCTCATAGGAAAATCATCTGATGAAATGACAGCAGCAAGGATCAGGGGCAACAGTCTGTAAAACTTGATTTAATTTCTAGATACTTAGGTTTATTGTATTTGCAGATTTAATAAAAAGACAAAGATTAACTCATGATATTAATAGTCCACTCCAAAAAAAACCTGAACAGTGCATGCATATCAGCTGCTACAAGGATGTTCATTGAGGCAACAGATGCACATATACTGCACCCAGGCTTCCCAGCAGCAATCATTATATATGGAGTAGTGAATGTACTTATGCTGCCCCTGAGAACCCCATTGTTAGTCAGGGCGGGTGCACAGCTAGCAACAGATTCCCTAGAAGTAGTGCAAGCTTAGTGTAAGAAAAAGACTATGCCTGAAAGAGTTGCATTTGGAAGATCAGAGATATATATATGCAACAAACATTGACATTTTACAGAAGTCTGCTAGGGATTAGCAATAAGCAGATAGTGATTCAAAAACAGGCCTGATCCTCACCTGGTGTGAGGCAGCATTTATGTCAATAGAGTTACACAGGAGCCGGTTGAAATTTTTTTTTATTTAAGCGTAAAAATGGTTATTGAATGACAAATCCCTTTTGACAAAATGGACTTTTAGTTTTTCATTCAAAAGAGAGCTAAAAAACCATTGTAGAAAACCTTTAGGCTTTCCAAAATTTTTAAAAAGTGTTTTTAAACTGAAAAATTATTGGTTTTCAATTTGAAAACCACAAAACATTTCAAGGAAAATGAAAAATGGTTGTTTTCCTTGAAACGGAATACATGTCCCAGTCAGCTTTTGAAGCACACCAATTTATTATTACTGCTGCCAGAACTTTGCAAATCTGTACAGAAATCCATTTCTGTGATGAAAAACCCCTGAAACTGGATCAAAGTTCACTGAAAGGTCTGTGAACTTTTTCAGCAAGCCTTAACCAAGTTTAGCATGAACATGGACTGAGTTTTAAGCAAACCTTTGCCAACTTCCTATCTAATCTAATCAATCAGTCTGTGCATTCCTAATACTTCCATCACAGAATTATTTAAGCACAAAGGTTCCAGCTTTTGAGTAAAATTGAGCTGATGTATGGTTTTGGGTGGAAAGTTCATCTAGGCATTGTCCATCCCAATTTTCATAACTCCGTCCTCCTGTCAGTTTACAAACTCATTAAGGAGACCAGAGTATCTCTGTGATGGGGTGACTGCACCACACTCACCCTGCAGGGCTGAATGCAGGCCAATTGACCCAATAAGTAGCTAGTTAAGACGACTCAGCTGGACAGGAAAAGGGGGGCCTATAAAACTCAGGAACTGAAAGCAGATGGGTCTGTTGGGAAAAGGCAGACCGTCCCAGGAGAAGGGGAGTGGGTAAAGGCTGAAGGCAGTTTCTCGGAAGAAGAAGGCAGCTTTGGGAACTAGTAGGCAAAGGAAGAAAAAGGGAACTAGTAATAGGAAGGAGTCCAGGAATAGAGCAGTGAGGCTAAAGAGAGCCTAGGTCCAGACTACTGAGGTGAGAGTCTCTGTGCTGGAACCTGGAGAAGAAGATGGGCTCGGGTTCCCCTACCAGTCACTGGGTGAGTAGCAACAAGGCAGTGAGCAAGAGGACTGCCTAGGACTATTGAGGAACTAAGCCTCCTCTGGAAGGGGGGAGAACATGTCCAGTGACATGGCTGGAGGATCAAGTCATGAAGTGGACACTGCGGTTCCTGAGGGTGCAGGCTGGAGTGATGGTATGCAAACAGTAGACAGGGGGATATTCGTCTTGAGCTAATCTCCAGAACCACCAGGAGGTGGTGCCAGTCCAGCCATGAGTGGTGCACCCTGTGATCACTGCAGGTGCTGTAGAAAACGGCTTTGGTTTTTTGCAATCCTCTGCCTTTTGGGATGGCAAACGTGATGGATTTACAAACCTTTTGAACTATTAGCTGGGTTTTGGGGCTCACTCAACTAGTTTGAGAACCTCTTTTCCTATCATTTAAACCCTGAAGTTTTATTTCCAAGAGATCTTATTAAAAATAAAGGTTGTAAAGCATATGCTATGTACATTGGATAGAAGAAACCCTAAGCATCACTGGTTGCCTTATAGGCTATGTCTAAACAGCCCCTTAATCTGAGCCCCCTAAGCCTGAGTCAGCTGGCATGGGCCAGCTGTGGGTGTCTAACTGCAGTGTATGCTATATTCAAGTATTGTGTCACTCTGTCTCTATTGCACCCAGAGTTATGGGGCCCATATCAGTACCTAGATAGACTGGGAAGGAGGGTGTCTGCTTGAGTGTTTTTATCATTAGAAAGTTTCTCTCCTTCCCCCCCATTTGTCACACTTCACTTAAATTTTTTTAAGCCTTATTTTGTCATTAAAATTATTCCTCTCTTCCCCTTCTTCTCACTTTCTCTCCCCTGCAGGGCACAAGCTCAATAAAGGTCAAGTGAAACCATGAAGTTGGAGTAAGTTTGAAATTAGGTAAACAAATCCACTGTCTCCTCCCATCTGGGCTCAGACTAGGTAAATTGTCCGCGATTGCAGTATTTGCCCCCGTTTAATAAATAACATCGTACACATTGCCACACACTGGCATCTGGCACTTTTGAAGATTATGTTAAAAGGAATGTGCTTCCAGTCAGACGTGGGACGGTGTCCCAAGGTTGTCTGTGCTACACTCAAAATGTTGAGGTGGAATACTTAAAGCTGACCTGGAAGGAGAAGAGTAAAGGGGAAAAAAAGATAGCAGCAACGAAATGGTGGCCACACTGTTTTCTCATTCTGCCTTCAGTGACACCAGTGAACCCATCTGCACAGGGCTTGGAGCACAAGTTGAAAGCTATTTCCATTAGCTGTCACTGGGATTGCATAGGTGTTGCTGAGGACACAGTTAGGACATAGGGCTAAAAAGGAACCACTGAGGGGAGAACTTGGCCAAAAAAAACACTATTTCTGGCAACAAGAAAGAATCCAATTTGAATGCCAAACAGAGTTTGGAGGGCTAGCAATTAGAAACTAGGGGTCACATACTTCGTAGCTTCTGTGAACTGAGCTCACATTGCACATAGCAGGGGCTCTTGTGTTCCTGCATTCCCTCCTCCCTCAAGCTCCTGGTGTGCCACCTTCCCATCCCCCTCTTTCAGGGACTCTCTACGACTCCCCCATATCACTCCTGCTGGGGGTTCTGTGTGCTTCCTATTCCTTCCTTCCTCCCTCCTATGCCACAGATCCCTATCTTCCTCCTGCCAGCAACTGTGTGTGTACCCTATTCCCACTTCCACCAAGGACTTCTACTCCACTCTTCCCTCACCCACCCCCCTCATGCCAGGGACTCTGTGGGCCCCAATAGTAGGGTATCCAAAACTCCCCCCTCTCCAGAGGTCTTGTGTGCCTCCATTCCAGGATCTGCTATTCTCCACCCCCATGTCAGGGGCTTTGTGTGTGCCTTCATTCCCCACTTCCCACCCAATCTCCTACCCAGGTATGGACCCTGCATTCCCTTCCCCCACACCAGAGGGGTCCTATTCTCCCCCCACTCCATGTCAGGGTACATGCCCCTTTACACCCTCATTATAGCTCTGGGAGATAGGGTGTCATCAGGTTAACCCTGCTCATCCTCCCAATAATTTACTATTTTGGAAGGCATTAATTAATGAGTGTCATCAACCCATAGCTTCGGCTATACCCAATTGCGGAGGTGCTTGAAATTGTGGCTGTGCTAAACTGCTGGCAGGGGTTCCACAGGGTTCCATCCTCCCTCCTGTTCAAAGTCAATAGGGAAAATATGACCTCTGATGCACTGAACATTCTCTGAAATTTTGGAATTGATCAGATGTGGCCGAGATACATGTGGCAATCTTACATGAACTTAATAGAGTATCATTGTGGGCAGGGATTGTATGTAATTCCATGAGGGAGGGTAACCACAACTCCACCAGGAACCCAGACCATGGCCTTCGTTCTGATCCAGCACAAGGCAGGACTTCTAGTCTAAGGGGGCTTCCCACCCCTTAGGGAAGGGATGATGACATGTTCTACTCACTGAGTGGCGGTGCCTCCTCCTGGAAATTCTGGGGAGCAGCTCTCCAGCCATTGCACACCATCACACAATCCCACTCTCTGTCTGCAGTCTTCTCTCCCACGAGGAACTGTAGCTTCCTCTTTGTGACTTGGCCCTCTGGACAGGTCACCATGATCGTCCCCTTTCAGGATATCAAAGTCTTCCATGCGAGCTGTGCCAGGCATTCCTCTCCCCCCTATGTACTCATCGCCATTTCCCCAATGGCTGGTAGGGGAACCCAAGCCCACCCCCTACTCTGGGATCCAGATCAGGGGCTCCCTCTTCAGCAGCCCAAGTCCACACTATCCTAGGTCTTGCTGCTTTTCCCCTGAGCCCTATCCTACCTTTCTGGATCTGCCCCCTCTGAGTTCACCAGCCCAAACTCCTACCTCCCAGGAAGGTACCAGTAAGTTACCCTCTATACTTCCAAACTCATTTCCCTTCACCCAGGGAGTAACTGCAGATGGCTTCCCTACAGCCCCTAGCTGCTCTCAGCTTCTGGGCTTTATACAGGCTCCTGCCTAATCCTGTCCATCTGAGCCTTGTCTAATTAACCCCTGATCCCTGGCTCCTCCAGGTGCAGCCAAGGCAGTTAATTGGCCCATTTGGCCACCTTAACCACGCCAGACCCTGTGTGGGGTGGACACCCATCACAGAAGGGCTTACGGTGACTAGATGTCCCAGTTTTATAGGGACAGTCCCACTATTCAGGGTTTTTTCTTATATAGGTGCCGATTATACCCTACCCCCTGTCCCGATTTTTCACATTTGCTATCTTGTCACCCTTGAAGGGCTGCAGTGATTTTGGCCTATGGAGGCCTGATAAGACCAATGGGTTACCTCAGGTAAGCTGTTAGCATGCATATGGAATCGTTTATATGTTTTCTCTGTAATGACTTTAGCTGAAGAATAAAGAGTTGCTTAGAAAGAGCTGGGTGGTAACTTATAAGCTGCTGGCAATACACAGTTCCTAGCCACCAGAGAGAGCAAACACAGGTGCTGGCCTTAGGCAGACTGGCTTGATGAGGCTATCTCAGCACAAGGCAGGGGGTGGTGCGGCTTTAAAACCCCTGTTCAGACAGGACTGGGACCAAGATTCCCACTCAGAGACAAGCGACAGCGAGAAACCTGAGTCCTGACAAACTCCTGGAATGGCCCATGGAGGGGAAATACAGGTGCAGTTAGCCAAAAACTGTGAAATGGGTGTTGAAAAGTTGTTGCAGTGCCGACAGACGGTCACAGAAGTGCCATCCAGCTGAATTTAAGGCCACACCAGGCCCGATTCTTCATTACCTTGCACTTTGTGTCACCATTTATACCCGAGCAGAGTGAGGGCCAGACAAAATACCACTCCTGCTGCCTTGGTAGTGTTTTACACCCACTTTTGTCCAGGGGCAAGTAGCTACGCAAGGTGCAAGGCACTGATGTGTTTTACTCGTAACCTCACTGAGAGTAAATAAATATGGGACCTCACTCAATGACATTGTGACAGAGCCTTTTCAGGCTAGCCCAGCACTTCAATGAGATTGAGCATGAGTAGATCAGTAGGTGCAGCCAGGCCCCAGTCTGCTCAAGCCCCTTGTCGTGACACAAGGGGCAGGGCAGAGAGGGAAGAGGAACGTTTATTTAAAAATCAGTATGTCTAATTTGGAATCAAACGGGCTCAATTATAATAAACATGATTACTGCACAGAGACAACTTAAAGCAGAGTGAGGGTTGTTTGGGTGCCCTAACCATGCATTTCCAGACTGTAGCATGTTGAAATTTCTCCTAAGTTTAGCCTTAATTCTGAATTTCCTAACACTTGATATTTGGATTATTGCAATCTCCACATAATGTATTTTACTCTACAGGTACATGCTTTCAACCTTAATTCCACCTTAATATAGTGTTTGTTTATGGATTTATTTGTTACAGACATAAGCAAATGTTAATTGCCACCTTATCTACAAAAATAATTTTTTGTAATTTAATTTACTTTTGATTGTTCATGCTGTTAACTTCATGCTTTTCTTTCATTTTAGGCAGGCGGTCAGACTAGATCATAATGGTCCCTTCTCACCTCCAGGTCAATGAGTCTAAGGAAAAGACAAGAGTCCATTTCATTTTTTCCTCTTGTCTACTTCATTTTCAGGTTCCTATGCATTAGCTTAAAGCTGTCATGTTGGGTTGCAAACACTGCCAGGACAACTTTTATCATTTCTTTTTAAAAACCTATTTCAATTGGAAATGAAAGATATTATATTTGTACACACATAAAAAGAATACTTTTGGGGCCTTTTTTTAAAAAAAAAAGCCAAATTTGAAGCTTGTCCATTTTAAAGAGTCGTCTGCCTGTCGGAAAAGATACAAAACATTCTTCATCCGCAGACTCAGGTGGAACATATAGCAATCCAGGGGGCAAGTCTGTGAGATGAGGGAGAGTTTCAAGCATCCATTTCCAACACTCACTTGATCAAACGTCCCGGCTGGAAGCTGGCAGGCTCATATGTTATGCTAATTATGAACTAAGGTTTCAAAATAAAACTTTTTAAAGGCCTCTTGATTTTACAGCTTGTGCTTCCACCTACAGGGCAGCTATTTACTATTTTTGCTTACTACTTGCTAAGCACTGAATGCACTCAGCACTGTACAAGACACAAAATGACCCAGTGCCCATCCCGAAGTGCTCACATTATTCCTTTGTAAGGCCACGCACTGCATGAAAGTCACCGCTAACGCTGCTTCAATGAGGTGCTGTGCTGCAGCTCTGGACTCAAGCCTCCATTACAATCCATCGGCTCTGTTCAGTGCAGTTCAGCACTGGGCAAATAGCTCAGGAGCCTCTGCTGTAAGTGACTACTGAGTGAGCTCAACTGCCATTGACTTGAGCGAAAGATACTCGGCAGCCTTAGTGGGACTTGGATATGTAAGACAGGTGTCTCCCTTCCTAAACTGCAAAGTAGTATGAGAGTGGGGGACCTGATATAAAACCCATTTGGGGTGTTACGCAGAGGGAGCCTTAGTGATGTTATGTGCACTCAATCTTGCTCCTCCTGGAGTCAGTGACAAAATCTTCCATTCACTTGGATGGGAACGGGAGTGGGCCTGAAGTTTGTAATCAGACTCAAATGGGTAAAGCAGGCCTTTCTGCAACTTGAGGGCCTGATTCTATGCGGTGCTGAGTGCCCACCACTCCCAGAAAACTCCATGGAAATCGAGGGCACTCACCGTCCCATAGGATTGGGCCCAGCATGTTAATGCATCTCTGCTGCCGGCAGTGCCTGCCAATTACAATTGTATTGCAAATCTAGGTTGGGTAGAGATTCAAAGTGAGCGAGGGATTGTTGTTCCTTGAAAGGGAACAGGTACTGCTTGGTGATACTGAGGGGCTGTTCGTTCTATGTGTTGTTATCACAGCTAGTTACCCAGTGACAGCTGGTGTGTCCACGTAAGCGAGTCAGTCAGGCCCTTTCTTGTAGCTGAGGCTGCTGTTCTGTCAGGGGCAAGCCCAAGAATGGACGGTTCATTCCCATCTCACACTGCACTATCAAACCTTTGTGTTGACAGAGGAAAACACTCCCAGCTCTTCAGCATTGGATATTTTTATCTAGAAAGCTCTTAAGCCAAATGGTTCTCTCTCAAAAGAAGAGATTTCTACACTGAAAAAGGAACTGGTTCAGTTCTGGACAAAACTTCACTGCTTCCATTCTTGTGTGGTAAATTGTCTCTCTCATTCTTTTATCATCTTTCTCATGAAGAAACATGAGATCTGATTCATCTTTGAGCTTTCTCTTATTCAATGCCCCCAGCATTTACCCAAAATTAGGAGCAGCAGTGAGAAGCAGCAAGGGAGGAAAATGAGAAAGTTAGCTAACAGGAAAAGATTTCTAAAATAGATAGGAGACAAGGAGGAGCTCATAAAGTGAAGGGTCTGTCAAGCTTCTCTTCATCTCTGCAGTGTACGTTGCTTTGCAGAGATCCTCTTATCCCAGTGCCAGGTGTTTCTGGCAGTTGGAGGTTTAGGGACATCCAGAGCATGGGGTTGTGTCCCGGACCATCTTGGCTAACAGCCATTGATGGACCTATCCTCCACAAACTTATCTAATTCTTTTTTGAACCTAGTTATACTTTTGGCCTTCACAACATCCCCTGGCACCCAGTTGGCTGTGTGTTGCATGAAGAAGTACTTCCTTCTGTTTGTTTTAAACCTGCTGCCTATTAATTTAATTGGGCCGACCCTTAGTCCTTGTATTAAGTGAAGGGGTAAATAACACTTCCTTATTTACTTTCTCTACAACATTCACAATTTTATAGACCTCTATCATAGTCGTTCTCAAACTTTTTGATTGGTGATCCCTTTCACACAGCAAGCCTCTGAGTGCGACCCCTTCTTAGAAATTAAAAACACATTTTTTTATATTTAACACTATGTTAAATGCTAAACGTAAACCCTATTGCTTAAAATGAATTCACATTTTCTCACTGCTTTAAAATTAAGACTAAAACACAATTTTTATTGAATTATTGTTATAAGCAGAAACATTATTTTTAAGTAGAATTTTATTTTAATACTTGACAGCAATTAATCACCAGAAGCAGTCAAAAATCAGTGAGAGGGATGATGCTGTTTATTTGCCACAAGAAGTTTTATTGATGTTGTTTTAGAAAGGGCACACCTGATATCCCCTTCACATCAAGCTGGTTTCGAGATTTTGTCTTTGTTGTGGGAAGGTTGGATAATCCACTCCCACATTCACAGGTGGTGGGAAAGTGCAGAAGAACTCTCAGGGTCATTTCAGACACCAGTGGGTATTCATTGCAACTGAGCACCTGAACTGGTTTGCAAGCAGATTTGTGAATTTTGTTTTCACTTCATCATCTTTGATCATGTCGACCAGCTGTTCCTGTGCGTGAATATCCTCAGTAGATAACTGCTCAGCCATCATAAGGAAAGGGTTCTTCACCAGGGAATGAAGGGTGGCTGGTAGTGCTGGGAAGTGGTGCGAGAAATCTTCATGATGGGCTCAGATGTTCACTGATAGCTGACTTGAGAGCACTGTCAATATTGACTTCCTCCTGGTCACTGAAAGAGGAAAGTGTCAGAAACATGTCATATTTGTCTGCGTCCAACTTCCTGCACCACAGATCCAACTTCATCTGGAAGGTTCTGATTTTATTAGTCAGGTCTATGAATGTTGAACATTTTCCCTGAAGCGACAGATTGAGGTCCTTAAGACTATCAAAGATATCAACTGGGTATGCCAAGCAGAGAAGCCATGTCTTGTCACTAATAATGTGTATCCTCCTGGTCATCAATAAAAAGTACCAAATTTAGTGCAAAGGCTATAGTTCATTGCAAATCATCATTTTTAATGGCACCAACCAATGAGAATCAACCTCTCTTTAGGAAAATTTAAAAAATACAAATACGAAACAACTAAAATACATAATTTAAACCAAGGTTTCCTACTTGCTGATTTAAATCACTTTTTAACTTAAATTAATCCACCCTGCCCACACTATCCTCATTCATTTAGCGCCTATATATCCTACAGTGTCCTTTACTTGCCTTATTACACTAGGACACTATATCCCATGACTCATGATACAGATTGCTGGGGTAACAGGGTGTTAGAACATATTGTTATCCCTCTGGGCTCTAGGCAACCCTATGTACCTCTTCCTCTCCCTCCCTCACAGTTTGCACCATTTGGGTTTCTTCAGCCAAAAGACAACTGGCATTAGGAATAATCAACCATGCAAGAGAGCTGAAGTGACCTATACAGTATAAATGAACATAGGAGCAGAATGACGGTCTGGGAGGCAGGAGAATGCATGATGTTCTACAGTGCAACAAGCAATGGCCTCATTCTATAGTTCTCTACCGCCTTTCATTTGGGTATTTCTATTTCTGTGTAGTACCGTACAAATCAAGGCTATAATAAAGCAACAAGCTAGGGGCCACCTATGCCTGAATGTTAGCAGGAATAGGAGCGGTCCAGAGAAGTGCAAAATTAGATATCCAAATATAGACCCTGGCCCATAGTCTGAACACTGCCCTTACTGTTTTAAAGCTTGACCCAGCTCTCACTTGAAATCAAATGGGAGTTTTGATAATGATTCCAACAGGAGCAGGACCAAGGCCCTTTCTCCCAATTGATCAGCACATTAGACAGCACCCCAAACATGTGATTGAGGGATTTACTGCCAGAGCTGGCTGATTTGTTATCTATTTCCCCTCTCATCCAGTATGTTGGTGGTGGTGTTCCTCTTTTCCTGGAATTCGGAAAGTCCATGGATTTTAAAAGCGCTGGTGAAAAGCTTTGCCTTAGAAACAACCAAGCAGAACAGAAAGTTCTTGCAATTGCTCCGACACTGACCCCTTGACGTTAAAAGAAAAGACAAATGGTGCTCAGGAAGGCCATACATCCTGCATTATGTAGGCAAAACATGTCAAGCTGCCTCTTCCCAGCAAAGCATACTATCTGTCTGACCTGGCTCGCCCAGCTGATTTACAATATTTGAAGCCAAAAATAGCATTCCAAGACTTTCACTGTAGTTACAAGTCCACAGTTGAGGGCAAAAAGAGGAGAAGACCTAAGATTAAAGATAATGCCTTTGGCACCCACATCACAGAAATTACTGGTACATGCTGCAGTCCCAAACCTAGTGGGCTGAGCTTACTTGATTTGTTTCACGTAGGTGAGCCTAGCCAGGATGTTTGCTTTAGTCGTGGGCTGTGTGACAAAGATGGGTCATCCAAATAAGGTCAGTACAGGATATGTTTAACAACACTTTGGCTAAAATCTGAGAGAGCACGTGTGCACAAACACATACACAGTATTGTTGAGTCAGCATGTCATTATTCCTGGAATAACTGCTATAGAAACACCTCACCCTTGTATTTCCACCATCTAATGCGTGATCGCCCTAGGGGCAGCTATTAAAATGATTCTATAGGAGCGGGGTAAGGAGATTAAAAAAAGAGGCTGGAGTTTCTGAACTCTTGGAAGACACACAGTGCAGTGGAGATTATTAAAAAGGCCACTGACAAGATCTTAAACACACACTTTTCTTAGCAGTGACGGCGCATGGGCTTTACTGTGACTACCTGTCATATATCTCATCTTGGGATTGAAGAGGGTGCCCCTTTCCCACCAAGAGAGGGTGGGGTGCAGATATTCCTGCTCCCAGAACAAACGGGCACAGGGAAAAACTTGACTAGCACCACCCATGGCTCCATTCCTCTGCCTTCCAGCTAGGGCAACATGTGAGGAAAGTACATGCTACACCCATTTTACAGATATAGCTCAGCACGCTCACCACACTGCCCAGGAATGCCATATTATGCTTGGTGTTATAGCCTTTGTTTCTCATTAAACAATAATAGTGCACCTTTCTAATCTTTCAAAGGTGTCAACGTTTTCTGCATATACAAGTATATTTTTATTTGCAGATATATTTCTGGAAGATAATCTCATTATATACACCAAAAGGATCTTCTTATGCTCACTTTAATCAATCATACGTGCACAAACCCAAGCAGACAGGACAAAGCGCAGCTGCTTACAATTGTCTGTTAAAAAGCATAAGAGACTTTTTAACCTTCCAAGACCTGAGTTCAGGGCTGCTGATTGCTGACAGTTGATTGAAGTTACTAACCGTGACAGAAGGGAGCTGGTTACACGAGTAGTGGTAGCAATCCTGTCAAGGAAAACCACAAAACGAGCTTTTGGCAGGTAACAAGCGACAAAGTAATTTTAAACTATAGATTGCATCCAAAAGAGCTACATTAAAAGAACATTAAGATTGCAAATTCAAGCATTCAGAAGTTAAGAAAGACCAGATTAAAGATGCCTGTGCAATCTGAATTCACCCTCCTGTGCGCGCATTATGACAGTCTTTAATTACGTGACAATGTTTTCTCCACAGGACCTCTGCCCCATTCAGTACACAAGATGCTGGTGCTTACTTACTGAGTAGCTATTCAATATTTTGTTTTCTCCTCATTGCTCAGTGTGTGGCCATAAGTCTTATTTACTGCACAATTCAGTATACTGCGCAATTCCGAATGCTGCATATTCAAACGCTGCTTAGAATATAGAATGATTAATTTCCTAGTGGGCTCTTCTGTGGTGCTCATCACTGTACTATCTAAGTGTTTCACAAACAATTATCTTCACATCACCACTCAGATGAGTAGGTTTTATCCCCATTTTACAGTTGCGGAATGGAGGCACAGTTATGGTCTGGTTTCTGTTATGGTAGAAAGTGTCCACTTATTTTGAGGGCCCAGTTTAAAATGTTTAGACTCTGACTTTTAAAACTAGTTAGCATTATATAGCTCTTCCTGCATGCAAAGCACAACCCTGGACTTCAGGTGCACATGTCCAGCCCTTCTGCAAATCAACTATCAGGGTCTCAGTTTGGATTCTGAGGAAATGAGGAACACACAACTAGTGACCATCTGTGAAAAGTTTAATTTGAGTGATTTTCCCAGCATCACACAAGAACTGCGGGGCAGAGACAAGGATAGAATCCAATTCTCCAGGGCAGCAGTCAACTGCCCTAACCATGCAGCCATCCTTTCTCGTCCTACAATCCCATCTCATTTATGAGACACCTTCCAGCTTCTGCAAAAAGTAAAGCAGCAGTCCTACAGACAGTCTTCACTACACAATCTTGATTCAGCCCCCTCATGCTGAAACTTTCCATAAAAATTCAACCCATGGCAAACGCCTGGCATGAAAAGTTTCAGCTGGAACAGTTAATATTTGGCAAAGGTATAAGCAACTGAAAACAGGGTCTACGAATGGGAATTGTCGAAGAACCTTATATTTATGTTGCACTACCACCTCTGACTATAATACTGATTTGTTGTTTGATTACTACAAGTGTCAATCAAAACAAAAAGTTGACCATAACAATACAGCAACATTAGCAGCCTGTCATAAAAACAGTAATAATCTCATCTCTGACCACTCTGTCCTTCAATTCCACCCTTCTTATAAACACCTAAGAAAAATACTGTTGCTTGCAAAATCTTGCTTGAAACATTTAAGCTGATGGACAGCAAAGAAAAAGCAGGAAACAGTTAGGGGTTTGTGCCTAATTAGGAGTAAGATGCCCATGATCAGTATTGGGTCCATCTTTATTTAAGATCTTCATTAATTCTAGAAAATGGAGTTAATGGCACAGTATGACATTTGCAGATAGTTAAGACGGCTGCAAATACTAGCAAAGGTTAAAGAAAAAATACAAAGACTCACAAACGTAAATAGAAAATATCTGAGAAGGGGAAAGTGATGCAGCAATTGGACCACATGATTAAAGTAAGTCACTCAGCAATCTAGGAAAAGACATGGTCATCCTTCAGAGAGGAAAGTACCATCACATGTGCAATTTAAGGATGCACGCAAAGATTAGAGAGGATATCTCAGGTATATGAGGTATTCCTGATAGAGACATATTCATCAGCCAATAACAGAATGAAGTTTGTGAAGCTGAAGGGTCTCTTCATCCGAACAATTCTACATAGTGTATTTTTGTAACAAGGAGCCTAATAGTGAGTGAGAAATTTGAGATGTTTGGCATAAATAAAGTTTCAATAAGGGGTTTTTCCCCCTACACTTGGATGAAGTTTATGCATTGCCTATTTTAGCTGCAATATTGAAGTGTAAACATCAGAGTAACAGGCTTCTTCAAACAAATTCTGATATTTCCTGCCCCCTGTTAGTTTGGAAAGGCCAGGAGAACGACGTTTTTCACAACACTTAGGATATGTCTATACTTGGAGTTGAGGATATGATTCATTGAGCCAGCATGCTAAAAATAAGCATGTATCTGGCGTAGCCCAGGCAGCAGTGAGTGGCAGCACAGTCTATCCATGACAATGTTTAGCATGCTAGCTCAAAAAGAACTAGCATGAGTATGTTCATATGAGCTGGGAATCACACCCCTACCCTTCAAATGTAAACGTAGCCTTTGGTACTCATGCCACTGGGCCAGAATCTTAAAGTGAACCACCATGCAACACAAACAACAGTTTTTAAATATCATGCTATCAAAACTTCCAAGAGACTTTCAGATAGCTTCAGTCTGGCTTTGGTTCAACTTCTTGGACAAAGATTTGAGTCAGTTCTTATTTCATCTGATGCTGGTTTGCGGATCCTGCAAGTGCACGTTTATCGTCAACCCATAACAGACCGGGACATTGTCTAAATATCCTGGCATTACCTGTTTCAAAGTCAGCCAGCCAGTCAAATTCAGCCTGATGTAAATGGATATAACATCTATTTACTTCAAAGGGAGTCCTGTCTGTTTATTCCAGGACTAAACTGAGTCTAATTTTGTAGGTTTGGGGGTTTTTTAAGCCCTCAGTGTCATTTTCTTCAGCCACCTTCTGTTTGTGAATTTGAAAGACACCATTCCTCTCTTGGATCCCTTTCTTCTTTAGCTGAATCATCATGGTTCTCTTTTGGGGACCCCCTGCTTGCTCTTAGAGGTATCTTCTTCAAAGCAGCCCAGTTTCTTGAGTACCTTTGATTAGATGACATCTTTGTTTCCAAGAACACCTTCTGTACTCGCTTTGGTGCTTCCAACAATCACTTAATGGAATTATTGGTCCTTGTAGCTAAATTCAAGAAGGAGTATTGTCTACTGGCTTATCCAATATAACTTGGAAAGATTCGAAATTACTTTGCCCTGAGGCTTCAAAATGAGGAAATATTAAATAGACATAGGCCCTCAAAGCCATTTTAAGAGGGCTTCAACAAGAAGTTTCCAGGTGGATCTCAGTCTTCAGCAAATCACTGAAGGAGGACAACCCTTGATAAAAGTACATCATAGGATAGCCAGGAATTCTGTGGGCAAATCACTTAATCTCTTTGTGCTTCAGTTCCCCATCTGTAAAACAGTGGGAATAATACCTTTGTCTCTCTTGCCCATAGATTGTAAGATCTTCAAGGAAGGGACTGTCCCTTACTCAATTTGACAGTGCTTTGTACGACAGGGCGTAGATTTCATCTGGGGCCTCTAAAAACTACCTTAATACAAATAAGTATAATAATAATGAAATTCAGAAGCTGTTGAGATTTTTTGTTTTCAAACTCAGTTCATTTTTTATTCCACCCAAAACAGTCAACATCTATCTCTTTCCCTTTACAAGACTCTATAGCTCAATCTTTACATATTATGGTGATTCATTTCTCTCTCTCTCTCTCTTGCCTCTCTCAAACATGCCAAAACTACCTAAAGAGCTAAAATAGTCATAGAAACTGATGTACTGAAGTTCAATGTGTTGGACAAGAAAGTAAATTTCCAACATACGAAATAACAAATGGGCCGCTGGAAGAAACCAAAAAAAGGAATAAACTGATTTTTAAAAAACACTCCAAACTTACACTCCAATTTAAAAAAAAAACAAATATATTATTGCTTTAAAACCAAAAACCTTAAAAAGCAAAATCCACACTAACAATATGACAAAAGAGACTGTAAACAAATTTGCTTTAGCCTTGGAGCTTAAGCAAACACAGCTAAGCAAAATCAGGGACAGTGCTGACCCTATGGGAACCTTTCTAAAATGGCAAGCATTAAGCATCTGACACGGAGAAAATGGGACATCTGATGATATTCACTGCGGTGAAGTATGGACAGATTCTCATTAGAAATGTAGTTTCATTTGAATTAAAGCGATTATACCAAGAGACACTTGATGTTTAGGTGGATAACAAGAACATACAGTAAATATTGAAAAAAGTTTTATGAACATCATACATTTTCATGCTTTGGGATATAAGTCAATCTCTAACTATTAGGGGTTAGGAGAAAATTTTCCAGGGCATCGACTATCCCACATTTGCCTACTACATGGTTTCTTGCACCTTCCTCTGAAGTTTAGGTTCTGTATCCTCCCCCCAGTAGCAGTCTGGACTGATACACCATGGGTTGGATCATGTATGATAATTTCTATGTTCCAATACCAGACTGAAATAAGACAGTTGAGATTTTTTCCCCCTCTGTACAGCTCTAAAAATGGATACATCACTTTAATAGAGCTTTAATTAAAATGTTTTAGTTTAAACTGTAGTTAGAGTTAGAAAATATATATCCTTACGGTCATTATACCATAATATTTTCTAGCATAAAATACTGAGCTAGGTCTTCATGTGGTATAAACCAGTCCAGCTCTACTGAAGGCACAGGAGCTTTGTTGGTTTACACCTACATAGGTTCTCAGTCTAAGCGCCTTGGACCACATTTTGTTCTCATTTACACAGCTGCGTATCCATTGACGTCAGTCTAGATTTACACAGGTGTAACAGAGCAGAATTTGGCACAGTTGTACTAATTTAAATCATTATGGAATAGAAAAACAACATGTCAAATTCTGTTGTTAGTTACATTGGTATAAATCTAGGAGAAATCTACTTACTTCATTGGTGTTACTCCAGATTTCCTGAGGGAAAATAAGAATTTGGTGCATCATATTTTAAAGGTATGTTGTCAATATAATCCTGTTTTGTCTGAAAATGTTGAGCCTACTATTGTTAAAAGTAAAACCTCTGATTTCTATAAGTGAAATAGATTAATCTGTTTTTCAATAATTCTTCAGTTTGTTTAGTCTGTGTATTTAGAAGCAACTTTTGCAGAGTCCTGTTTCAGAGATTCACAGTCAATTCCCCCGCACCCCCATCTACCCTTGGTTCGTGTGGAATTTTCACACACACAGCAGGAGGAAAAAAATGTTTTGTTCATTTTTAAATAGGAGATTGTGACTAAAACCACAAAAATTGGCAGGAAAACTGAACAGCATTTCTCATATCTGAAACTATTTTTAATTAGAACTTGGTGAATAATGGATTTTTAAGTTTGCTGGTAATTTTGAAAAGTCACACAATTTTCATTTTGGATTGAATCTTTTGACAAAAGACGCATTCTGTTTTTATTTCAACCATTTTAAAAATGTTTTGACAAAAAATTAAAGGAAATTCAGAGATGAAAAGTCATTTCATACCAAAAAAATGAAACATTGTTTCAAAATGTCAGAATAATATTTCAGTTATTTTGAAACTGGTTGGTTTTGAAACAATGTGGCAAAAAATCACATGAATTTGCCAGACATTTGTCACGGACTGCGTTTTTCACTGAAAAAACATTTCAGCCAAAAAATTTCTCCCAGCTCTACTGTTATTTCTTTTATACTAGGCTTTATCTTGACAGCATCCTTTACATGTCTTTTAGCACATGCTTGCTATACTTACAGTACTATACAATGCTCATAAGTTAAATATTTCAGACTCACAAAGCTTATTCTGGTGAGTAGACCTAGAACCTGTGACGTAAGTGCGACCTGGATGCACAGAGCAGGAATGGACGAGCAGAGTCTCTCTCCAATTGTTTTATAAAAAGTTTCCAGCTATTTAACCATGTTAAAATCAAATCTTTTAAGTGACTGAGAGTGAAGAACTCAAACAGGAAAAAATAAAAAGCTGGTGTCACTGCGCTTGATTTGCCCCCTTGATTAGTGCAGCTACATCAGTGTGACTTAATGGAGTTACACCAGAATGAAAGGAAAATTAGGCCCAAGATTTTAATGGATCTGGACACAAATTATTAGTCTCATCGTACAGAAGTGCAGAGGGCTTTTGACTCCCTTTGGCTTGAATGGGAGTTGAAGGTGCTTAGCCCCTGTAGGGAGGCACTTTGCACCTTTGTAGGATCAAGCCCCTAATTGAGAAACACGGGGAAAATAAATCTGGGGGTGGGAAGAATGAAAAATTGCAATTTAAATTCTAATGGATTGTTCCCAAAACAATTTCTGTCCAGTACAATAGTCTGCTTTTTCTTTTTTTACTGGTAGGGGAGTGGAAAGCTTTCGGATGTCTGAGTTTTGCAGATAACATTTGAACAAATGATTAGTTTTGAGAGCTGTCTTTAGAAACCTTACATTCCCTCTACGTGCATTCCTTTTCCCTGGGTCTTTGAGGTCTCAGGACACTCCTAAAAATGTTGCTTTGACAAAACCAAGGATGTGGACAAGTTTTTCCTGTGTGATGTCATTCAGCTGCCCTTTATAAGCCGCTGCAAAAAAGTAGGGAACCCATCTGAGGATTCATACTCCAAATACACACAGAGAAAGCAAAGAGAGACACACGCAGGAGAGTGAGAAAGTATCAAGTTTCAGATAACTGTACCAGCCACTAACGAAGGAGCACCATGTCACAGACCAGTCAGTGCAGCCGTCTGGACTTCATGCTGTTTGTGCTATGCAGCTTCAAGACTATTATTGCCTTTCCCAACTTCTCTCCATTGCTGAATCCCAGCTGGGGAAACACAGACAGCCTGATGCACCTGTACACATCTACTGAGAAGAACAGCTTCCATCTGCAGATCAACCCTGATGGTTATGTTGATGGCACACCTCACCAAACCATTTACAGTAAGTAGTGTACTCTTCACTCAGCCTCCCTCACACACAGGGAAAAGTGCTCAAGACTTTGTTTTACAGGGTCTATGGAAAAAAATCCAACCTCACAGTTAGACAGAGGGAACAGATAACTATGAGCAGGAACCAGAAAGTATCACTGAGCTAATATTAAGACCATATGCTGGAGGTGTATTCAGACTCTGATAGCAATTAATTAAATGGTTGCATTGTCCCCAAGTGGCAAACAGAGTTTAGTTAAAATTGTTTTGTCTAAAAAAAGTTAAAGCTGCTTAAAAAAATTTAAACTATGTGATCATTTTAATAGCAATATCGTACTACAGCTCCTAGCACCTGTAGCTCTATGCAGTAAAAAACCATCAGAAGCTGGAAATGGATAACAGGGGATGGATCACTTGATAATTGCCCTGGTCTGTTCATTCCCTCTAAAGCACCTGACATTGGCCACTGTCAGAAGACGGGATACAGGGCTAGATGGATCATTGGTCTGACCCAGTATGGCCATTCTTATGTTCTTAAGCAAGCATCTTCTCTCCAAGGTATATCCTTCATTTACCCTACAGGAGTCTAAATTTGAGTCAGATGGTGGCATGTTCAGTGAAGCTACTTATGCCTCTACTGACCATATTTTTCAAAGGAAAGCACAATGAGTAAATTTACAAAAATGGATGCAAAGTGTCTGTGCCCACAAGACCTGCATCGGTGGACACAAAAGTAGAACTGCATCTATGCAGCTGCCTGCCTAATTGCTCATTTGCAGCATCTATGGTTCCTTTCTCAGAAAATTTGCTCAAGAGACAAGTTTCAGAACTGTGCCTCTGAATTCGTGTGTGTAAAGCACAATTGGGCATATAAAATGGGTGTCTGCACATTCAACTGCAAATTAAATAATCGGTTTGCCTTACGAGTTTCCCCTATGAGTTAAATATGAAATTGCCTTATTGACTTCAATGGTATTACTCATGTAAATAACTGCTGTCCACTGGGACTAAAAGGGTCACAATTTGGCCCAAGAAGATCAATTTTTCTTGCATAATATATGCACACTTTTTTGGTTGTTGAAAGTTTAGCCTTAACACTATAGCTTCTAGAAACCAAAGCATTCTATTCAGATATCTCTAATGCTATTTTAAAAGTGCTCTGCCCATTTCAAAACAAACTCTGATCTGCTAGGACTATTAAAGATCATTTAGCATAGTATTAACCCTTTGCTATTCTATTAATCAAGAATGAAAATCTTTCTGTAGACATGGAGGATCGGGGGGATGGGTAAGAAAGAGAAAAATTTGTTTTCTGTTTGTATAAAAAGCACTATTGCATAAATTATGACAGTTTTGATCAAACCAGGAGTCAGGATGATTGCATATTAAGTCTGTTAAGAATTACTGATTAAAACAGACATAAAAAGGCCTGACTCTCTTCTCTGTTATGCCAGTTTTACATTGATATTATTCCATTAACTTCAGATAGTTCCATGAACATAATTGTGTAACCAAGTGAAGACTAAAGCCCAATAAGAGTGCATACTTTGTTAATCTTTTGATAACAAAATTCACCTATAGCAGGTGAGCAGGATGGAAAGTGATAGTAAGCATATATTGATCTCCCTTGAGGTGAAGTGCAAGATGTACAGATTAATTTTGCAGCTGTGTTGTGTGCGTTCTGCCACTGATTCCCATTGCTACAACACTTTCCTTGTTATCATAGCATAAAAACATGCCACATACTCCAGAGAGAGAGACTTAAACAAGGGTCTCCCACAAATGGTAAATACTGAATAGCAGAAATCCAGAAGTGCAGTGGAATTTGCTCAAAAAGAGGGTTCAAGAAATATTTCCAAAGTTCAAGCCAAAACAAAAATATGGAAAATGCTGTGTGCATTAGGCTTAATTTTTAAAGAATCAGAGGATGCTTTCTTTGCAAAACTGTAGCTAAACTCCAAACACCAGACGTGGTTGCAAAGAAATGGTCAGATAAATTAATACTAAAAGGATCAACTATGCCCCAATTTTAGACATCTTCATTTTTCTAAACAGGTGCCCTACTGATCAAATCTGAGGATGCTGGCTACGTGGTGATAACTGGGGTAAAGAGTGGGCGTTACCTTTGTATGGACATTAAAGGAAATATCTTTGGATCGGTGAGTGCTCCTAATATTAATAAGACTAAAGTAAAATGCAGGGCAGGTCTTTGATTATTATAGGGCCAGCTCCTCAGCTGGTGTAAATCTGCCTACCTCCAGTCAATGGAGCTATGCAGATATACACCAGTTAAAGACCTGGCCCTGGGTTAGGTTAAATTTCTTCCTTTTAGTAAGTTATACTGAGCTTCATTCTATTACACTGATGCAAATTAGGTCTCCACAAAAGCCAAGCGTGTTACACTGGGGTCAGTAAGGTCAGAATTAAGTCAATAGTGATCAGCTGGAATTTTTGGTCTCTGTAGTCCAGGCTGGGAAGTGGCTCAGACATTAAAACCTTGATAGAGGTAGTTTTATTTGAATAAAGATCTTTACTGAAAACCTCACTGGAACTCTGAGATACAAGCACAATGATAGATGGACATTTTACTAAGTTGTTGCTTAGTCTCAGTCAGAAACTGGTGATCCTGCAATGCACTGAGCACATCCTAGAAGGTAACAAGCACCTCAGCTCCCACTGGAGTCAATGAGAGATGTTCAAAATTTTGCAGGTGGACCTTCACATCGTGCAGGATAGGGTCTTAAGAACAGAGCTGGGCCCAATTTTTCAGCCAAAGAAATTCTGGGGAAGGGAGGAACAAAAAAGGGCAGATTAAGTTGACTGAAACAATTTACAAATTCTGGTCAAATTGTTTTGGAGGGTTTTTTTTAAATTTTTTGGGGGGGGGGGGGAGAGAAGGGGGGATTTAAAAAAAAATCCAAATGTTAGGTTTCGATGTTTTCTAAATTAAATGTTTAAATTTGAAACACCTTGTCATTTTCAATTGTGCTGGCTTTTTTTTTTTTTTTTTTTTAAGTTGAAAACCACAAAAACAATTTTTTTTTAAATCCTCCCCAAAAGCTTGAAATAAATTTATTCTGAGTGGATCCCAAACCATATTTTCTCTGACTTTTTAAGACAGCCATCAAACTGAAAAATCACTTATTTGCACAGCTCTCCCTAAGGCCCTTATAAAAAATGAAAGGGGTCCACCCTGTGCTTGTTTCTCACACAAAACAGCCTGTTGAGGCCAGTGTGACTACTCCCATGACTAATGGCTGCAAGACCTGGCCCATAGTTCTTGCATTTTGCATTGACGCTTACTAACAATTAAACCCTTCCATTAATGATTGTTCTCTTTTTGTTTCCTAAGCATTACTTCAGTCAAGAGGACTGCGTGTTTAAACACAGAACACTAGAAAATGGATACGATGTGTACCAATCTCCCAAGTATGACTTTCTGGTCAGCCTGGGCAGGGCTAAACACGCTTTCTTCCCTGGTATGAATCTACCGCCTTACTCCCAGTTCTTGCCTAGGAGAAATGAAATCCCTTTAATCCAGTTCAACACACCTGAACCCCACAGGCACACTAGAAATGCAGATATTGATCCTCTCCAGATTTTGGTCCCTCGGGGAGAAGTCTTTGACACAGGACCTCAGAGGTTGCAGACTCACTTTGTTCATCTGCCTAGAGAACCCATGAGAATCAATCAAAATGATGTAGTCAACCCGGACGACCCGCTCGCCATGATGGATGTCAGAAGAAATGCAAGTCCACGCTTTTACATTACAAGATAACCAGGGCCACACCTCTGCAAACTGAAGATGCGGGTGAATACGTTAGACAGAGAGAACTGGCTAGCACCCTAAAGCGTTCTACATTCAATATCTAACGTTCACATGGCCCGTTGGAAACCTGAAAACCATTGAAAACTTTTGAACTTGAGCTTTATTCTTGTAGATGACATTACAGGAACATGGAATTGTATGTTATTTTACAGGTGGAACTTTATTTTATTTGAAATAGGCTTCATTTGCAAGGTGATAATACCAACCAAACATTTTAGGGTCTTGACTCTCCTCTAGCTTACATCAGAGTAAGTCAGAAGTAATTCCACTGAAGGCCGAGTAATGGATGTTATTTTCCTGACAAAGCGAAGAGGAGAATCAGCTCCTAGAATGTTCAAAACTCTAATGTAGGCAGAGAAATTTGCAGCTAACCTACTCCTCAAATTCTAGGTCAGGAGGCTGCACAAGCATAGCAGTCTAACTAAGTGTTTGTGTACTATACAGAAAACTTTATTATGCACATTTTTGGTAGTTAAGATTAGAACCTGAGTTTCCTCTCACATCAGTGAGACACAGGAGTAACTCTACTGCTAAAGGAGTTATGCTGATGTAAAAGTAGAGTAAATGATAGAATTTGGTCCTAACAACTGACATACTAGTTGGGATACAATAAGAACTGGCTCAAACTAAACCCAAACTGAAATTACTTTGAGGTTTGGAAAAGCGCAGGCAGCTTTTCTACTTGTTTTGTTCTTAGCTTCCTCTATACCATACTTCCTGTGGCCAACAAGGTGCCAGAACAGAAATGTACAAATACAGAGAGAAGAGTTATATTCTTAGAATTTCCAACCCAGAATGAAATAGGAAATACCAGAAATGACAAATTATGATGATAATATGTTGAATAGGTGAGCATGTTTGGTGTGCACACCAAAGACTTCTGTAAGAGAGAATCATAGCTGTCCACCTGTGTATCATAGGCCCCATAATGCTAATAGAGATTCTTCTCTAGCCGGAATGGTCAAGGTGGGTGTTTTAGGAGTAGGAACATCTGAGTTCTATCCCCATCATTTCCATGATGTTCTGAGAGATCATGATGTGCTCTAGGGTGACAATGGTGATGTCCCTTCATAGCCACACTTTTTTTTATACATTCATCTTAAGATCTCCAAGTCCCAAGAAAAAAATCCTCCTCCTGAGATTTCCAGCCTAATTCTGGATAAGAGAGGTCAGTATACACTATAGATAAGCTTGCTTATTTAAATCAAACCTCCATCCCCTTTGAGTTTTACTCATCTGTAGTTAAGATGTGGATGCACTAAAATCTGTAGTTAGTAAATTCAAGATGCACACATCTCAAAAGGATCAGAGGTTTGATTAGGTTTAGAAAAAGCCTGGATATCTGTCTGAATGTTATCTGAACTTCTTTGGGTCTTCTGGGCTGGAAAACTATCCAAACCAGGATCTTTTATGATGAGGTTGTCTTGTACTTCCTGATTCTGGTTAAAGCAGAAAAGCTCTAAAATGAATCTGGAAATTCAGCTATGGACTGTGAAAGAATCAAGAACCAAGGAGTGAATATATGAAAAAGTACATGTGACTGCATAGGAGTTACTCCTGATTTACACCAGAGGGGGATCTGAATCAGGCCAAAAGTGGTCTGCAGAAGGGTCTAATATAATGGATGTTTAATGTGGGTTTTTTAAATTTGTGTGCATTTTCTCCTCCACAGCCTAATAATTGTATAATAGGTCTAGGCTCTAGGGCCATCTATAAGATATAGTGGACCTGATTCTGATCTTACACTAGTGAGAATCAGAAGTGAATTCCATTGAAGCAGTGGAGTTACAGTAGTCAAGTGGTATTGGAATGAGGACCACTGCTTTCAGGGGATTTGCCCTGGATTAACAAGTGAGCTCAGGAGCTGTCCTAGTGCTGTCTTTTAAATGAGCCTTCTCTCTCTACATGCCTGTGCCATCAACGTTTGACCTGGGACAGACACTGAGCCTGCTTTTGATCTTTCAACAGTTTTACCCCATGTAAGTCCACTGATTTCAGTGGAATTATTCCTGATTTACACTAGTGTACATGAGGGTATCAAGACTAGGAAAATTCTTTAAATACACAACAAATACAATTTAGCTTCAAAAGGAAACCTCAAGTCTAAAAGGATGTTGGAGAGGTTCTTGCCTTCCAAGTTTTAGCAAGATTTTCTACCGTGCTGTCTGTACAATGGGCAGGTCTGACTATATATTATATTTTTAATAATTCCATTTGAGTCCTCTCTCTTTCTGATTGACTCTGCTCCCAGAGAACTCGGGACTGCAATAATAGTTATGAGAGAAAGACGGCATGCACATTGGTGTTTTTCCAGAGCCTTTAAGTGGAATTAACACTTGCAATATCCTAAAAGAAAAATCGTTCTCCCTGTTTTAGTGATTTAAACTGGATTATAGTAGAGCATTAAGAATAGATGCATATGCTCATAGGGTCCAGTTCTCCTCTCATACCAGTTTGTTTTAGTGGAGTTACTCCAGATTACACCAAAGTACATGAGAAAAGAATCGGGTCCATAATCTAAATTAAGGGTGGATAGCGCAGCCTGTAGTCACATGAGTGAGCCTGCTGAACTTAAAGGAGCAGATGTTTAGCTGGTGCAAATTGTCTTAGCTCCATTGACTTCAAGGGGGTCTCCAGGACTTCAGCCAATGAGCAGAAAGGTTCATGTAAGGGCTGCAGGACTCTTTCCTGGTGTAGGACTATATTACAACCGTACACACAAAAAATGGTGGGGTGGTTTTTAGGATGGAGGGTGGGGAAAGGGTTGTTTTAATAAGTTATTCTTCACCAACAATCAGGGCTGTTCGGTCACTATGCCAAGAGGAAACGTAAAAGAGATTTTGCATTAAAGTGAATGTTTAACCATGCAAAACTGAAGTGGGATTTTAGAATTCAGTGTTCTATGGAGGTGCTGGCCATCACCAGCCTTTAAGAAGATACTACGTGTTTATATTGCAGTATTTATTTATTTATTTGAATGGTTACACATGTGGCAGACTATTTATACTGTATTCAAAAACGGTTTCCTTTCATAAAAATTCAAATAAATCCTTTTTCTCAAATGATAGTTATTGCCTTTTGTTCAAACATCGCTTTCATAAGAAGCAGACACATGTTGCCCAGGGGATAAACAAATCTATACGTAGCAGCAGCCATACATGCAGCAGCCATGGATCCAACCATCTCAGGTTTTTCTTTTGACCAAATGCACACCTCTAGAGGGAGGGAGTGTTTTAGGGGATTAGTAAGGGAATCCAGAACCTGTCACCTCTGCTCTGACAGACCCTTTCCAATCCTGCCCCTGAATGATTCTGAGACTGACCAGTTTTTGTGAAGTTCTCTGAGATCTTTGGGTGAATATTAATTCCTGGCATTGTTATTGCCATCTCATTGCCACCCAATGGCCTACATTAAATGAATTGGTGGTTCCCAGCCCAGTTCCCATGGGATTGTAATTCTTGACAGGATAGCCAAAGATTGACAATAGAGCATGGAATGTCAACCAGCCCCACACTCTCCTCTGAGATGGTCCCAGGGTCAAATTGTCCAGAAGGCATCTGAGGCCATTCTTAGAGTTCAGAGTGCTTTAAAGCCAAACCCCAAAAGCTGTGACTCTGTCCTGGTCTCCTTGGCCCTGTCCCAAGCAACCCAGCCAAGAGCTAGCAGGGAGCTTCAAAAAGGAAGGCAGTCTTTGGACCTAGAGTACACCTCCCCTGCAGTGTTGGTGCCTCCCCTTCCTGGCCCCTCCCTCAGCTTACACTTTCTACACCAGGTGATAGGTACAGAACATGGACAGGAGAGAAAAGGGTTAGTGGAACTGCTTCTGCCACTCATCCCCCTAATTTAAAGAGTCTTACAGGCTGGGGAGCTAAAGCCTGAAAGAGGTGGTTGGAGACTCAGCCCCCAAGAGAAGGACAAAGAAATGGACAGGTGTGGTTTTATTCTTTTCCTTTCCCTGGTCATCAAATTTTCTCTGCTGTGTCGGTATGACATGAAACACACAGATCTTAATCTGAGGCCAGGAATACACTGAGTAAGGATAGATGCTTGAAAAGCCTGTACTTTTATGGCTTGATGAGGCATTACCAAAGGAGTTATTTCTATGGGGTAGCCCAAAACATGAGCTGATCATTGAAGAGGTGCCTTAGTATGGTGTTGTCAAAGGAGACTATATGTCTGATTATGCCATAGGATGATCAGTAAGAACTGGGACCATGTTGCCTGCAAGGGTGCTCGCCTTGCAACAGACATCCCCTATAACATAATGCACATGTAAGACTGAAGCCTTTATCTCTGGGAAGGGAGTGTGACTCTTGACCCTAGACCACAGGTATTCTGGGAAACGTAGTTTAAGAGCCACATGGCTATTTAGTCCTAGATGTGTCTGTTTGTAAATGGCTAGTTATCTGTGCATCTCGTCCTGAGGTGACATGTACCCAGTCAATATAGGGATAATTGAAATCCTCCATTATTATTATTAATTTTATAGTCTCTCTAATCTCCAGGAGCATTTCAGGCACTATCGCTATCTTGGTCAGGTGGTTGGTATTATATCCCTACTGCTATATTCTTGTTATTCAAGCATGGAATAACTATCCAAAGAGATTCTATGGCTCAGTTTGGTTTATTTAAGATTTTTATTTGATTTGACTCTATCCTTCCTTTCACATAGTGCCACTTCCCCACCAGCATGACCTATTCTGTCCTTCCGATATATTTTGTACCCCGGTATTACCGTGTCCCATTGATTATCCTCATTCCAATAAGTTTCTGTGGTGCTTGTTATATTAATATCCTCATTTAATGTGAGGCACTCAAGTTCACCTATCTTCGTACTTAGACCTCTAGCATTTGTATATGAGCTCTTAAAAAAATTGTCACTTTTTAGATGTCTGCCATTATGTGATGTAATTGAATGGGATTCTTTTACATTTGACTGTTTCTCATCAGATCCTACCCATATTTTATTCTCTTCCATGCTCTCCCCCTTACTAGGATATAGAGAATCTTCTTTAATAGATAATCCCCTAAGAGAGGTCTCTGTCAGAACCATGTGCTCCTCTGCATCTGTCAGCTTTCCCCCAGCCCTTAGTTTAAAAAGTGCTCTACAACCTTTTTAATTTTAAGGAAGGAAGCAGCCATGCAGCGGGGGAGGAAACTATGAGAAAGTAGCCATAAGAAGGAGCTATGGGGACAAAGGAAAACACATTTTCAGTGGCAATTTTCCAGCTAAGATGAGGGCCTGGTATGAGAGGGACGGTTCTCTGTACATTATGCAGTTTTAGGGTTATTTTCTTCTGCCTTTTTCTGGTTGAAAAATGGCTTTAAGTCCATCAGAATTTGAACATGACCCACTGGCAGCTACCCAGAGCCCCTGGCTTATTTGGGGAAACACCTGACAAATTTTTTCAGATAGGTTCATAATTATAGAGACCTAGACATTCATTGCTCCTCCCCTACTGAATGGGAGTATGGGGGAAAAATCCAGCCACTGCCTGCTTCCCCTGGTTTGTGCAATTGGGACCCCTCTCCCTTGCCTCTGGAACTGATGTGGTAAGAGAAATTTCTGGGTTACATGAGTTATGTAGGTCCCAGGATTCCCACTGATTCTGATTCTCCTCACCAAGTCCTGCTGCACTGTTCAGCGGGAGTGAGGAGGGGGGATGGAGTGCTAGGCAGAAGAGAAGATGACTGAGAGTCAATGACCATGTGTGTTATGGGGTGCAAAGAGTGCAGATGGCACAAGTTATGTGAATGGGAATAAAGAAAGTGTCTGATGATGAAGGCGAGAGAGACAGCAGGAAAGATCCAAAGGGAGGAGAGAATAGAGCAAAGGAGAGAAAAAAAGAGGAAGGAAGACAGAAAACATACTGTATTAAATGTTTAATAAAACACACCACTTAATAGATCTTAAATATCTCAGCATTAAGCTAAGTCAGTCAAAGGGCAAAAACAGGAAGCGGCTACATACAATAAACTACACACATCTACAGCAGCTTACCTAGGGCAACAAAGTAATTAGGCCTACATTGCTGACAGACAGTTAAATGATCCTCAGCCCTCTACAACTATCTCATATACCTAATAGGAAAAAATGGAAAATGCAACAGCAACGGGGGTCTCCTGCCGAGAAAATGTGCTGAACATCTCATTGACTAGGCCATCATCAGGAAAAGAGACGGACAAGATATTAGCATGACAAAAAGGCCATCAGAGATGCAGAATGCTGGACTGATCAAAGGCTTGTAGTCTCCAAGGTGAAAATCTGACTACCTCCTAGTAGATGACCACAAGGTAAAAAAAAGCACCCAAAAAGCTTAATATCTCCAAATTGAAGCAGGAGAATATGAAACAGGCTTTTGTTGAAGAACTGTGCAACCAGCTTGTAACAATTGATGCGAACTCCAAAAACATTGAGGAAAACTGGGCATCCTTTAGACACTCTGGGTACTCACCTGCATCCAATACCCTCGGTTCCATCATAGGTACCCATCAAGATTGGTCTGAGGAAAATGATACTGATATAGGGAGATTGTTGAATGAAAAACATTGGTTCATAGGAGACAAGACTTCAACATCTAAGAAGGCAGCCTTCAACAACATCAAGAGAACTCTCCAATGCAAACTTAGAGAGATGAAGAACTCATGGCTGAGCCACAAAGCAGATGAGATTCAGTCCTATGATGATAGGCGTGATATGAAGAACTTCTATGATGCTCTGAGGACAATCTATGTGCCACGGTCATCAGGAACATCTCCAGTACTGAGTGCCAATGGCACTGCACTGCTCACTGACAAAGAAAAGATACTGCAAAGGTGGGGCAGAACACTAACAACATCCTAAATCAACAGTCATCTATTTGTGAGGTGGCAATTGATTGACTGTCCCAGATAGACATCAACATATCTCTTGCTGATCCCCCAACACTGACTGAAACTGTGAAAGCAATTGACTTGCTGTCAAATGGAAAAGCAACTGGAGAAGCTGCTATAACAGCAGAAGCCTGTAAGGTTGGAGGCTTGCACACGCATTTGAAACTAACTGAATTTTTTCAGTCAAGGAACTATATCCCATGAATACAAGGATGCATCCATCATTCACTTGTACTAGCAAAAAGACAACAGACAATTGTGCAACAATTAGCCAGCAAAATTCTTGCCAGCATTCTGCTTCATCGCCATATGCAACATGTTGAACAAGAGTTCTCGCCTGAGAATTGGTGTGGTTTCAGGAAAGGTGGTGGGACCATAGACATGGTGCTTGCAGCTCATCAACTTCAGGAGAAATGCCTGGAACAGAACTCCAGCCTGTATATGGACCTTCATTGACCTGACAAAAGCATTTGATACAGTCAGTCAGGTGGTCCTTTGGAAGATCATGGCAAAATTTTGTTGCTGGGAGAAATTCATCTCAGTGGCTCAGCAATCCCATGATGGCATACTCACTCACATTACGGATGACGATGAGTCTTCTGAACCATTCCTAGTCACCAATGGAGTCAAGCAGGACTGTGCGTTGGCCCCAACTCTCTTCAGAATGATGATTTCTACCATGCTTACAGATGCCTTTCATGGCTGTAACACCAGGATTGGCATCAGATACGAGACTGATGGCAATCTTTTCAATCTGAGGAGACGACAGGCAAAGACAAAGGTACAGGAAGTGACTGTTCATGATCTTCTGTTTGCTGGTGACCATTCCTTGAATGCCAAATCTGAGTCTGACATGCAGTGGAGTACAGATTATTTCTTTTCAGCTTTTGAAAATTTTGGTCTCACAATCAACATCAAGAAGACAGAAGTGATGTACCAGCCTACACCAGGGAAGCCTTGTATAGAGCCTACTATCACAGTGAATGGCGAAATCCTCCAGGCAGTGGCCAAGTTCTCCTATCTCAGCAGTACACTGTCACGTGTAGTTCACATCAATGATGGAACCAATGCGCGAATTGCCAAAGCAAGTGTGGCCTTTGGCAATCAACAAACAAAACTGAAGATCTACAAAGCTATTGTGTTGCCAACTCTGATGTATGTATGCAAAACCCAAACAGTGTACAGACACCATGCTATGAAGCTGAATCACTTTCCCATGGGCTGTCTGAGGAAACTGATGAGGACAAGATGGCAAGACAAAGTTCCAGATACTGAGCTTTTCATATGGGCAGGTATTCCAAGCATCCATACTCTGTTGATGAACTCACAGATGAGACGGGCAGGCCATGTCATCAGAATATCAGATGAGTGACTGCCAAAGAAGATCTTTTATAGTGAGCTAAAGGAGGAAAAGTGCTCTCAGGGGGCCAGAAGAAACATTTCAAAGACTCCCTCAAGTTATCCTTGAGGTGTTTCAACACTGACCCAGTGTTTTGGGAAGATCTCACTGAGGATTGTTCTACCTGGCAAAGTCTCATCCATACTGGAGCCACAGTCTGTGAGCAGAGGAGAACTACTGAGTCACAGCAGAAGCACCAGCAGCGTCTCTCTCGCAACAACAGCATGTCCGCTGTTAATCAAGTAACTCATAGTGGCATCTCTTGTTCAGTGTGACTCAGTTCAAAGCTCCAATTGGCCTATCAGCCACTCACATGTTCAGAGAAACCAAACCAATCAGTGATGTCATGGTCATCTTTGAACTCCAAGGACGAACAACAACAACACCTAATAGTGTCAGACACATTTTTCAGCAGGTTTGGCTTTGCAAGAGAAAACTGCCAGGGAAAACTCATCAGCCTTTCAAGCACCGACCATTTTGCAAACAGAGCACTCCATCACCAAGACTGAGAATCTGCAATATCACCCTTCTTTTGAGGCTTCCTGATGAGAATTGCACGGTAAATTATTCAGATGATGAGCCACTGCTTTCTGAGCCAGTAACTGTTTTGGGGTGCATTCGTGCAGTAATAAGCATTCCAGTGAGGCATGACAGTTGAACAGCCGAAGCAAACATATATAAAATAGGATGGAGAACTAAAGCCCTTTCTCTCCAAAACAAACAAACCTCCATCACTTGAGCTACCAGGATAAATTTGATTAGCTCTCAGTGGCAAAGGGTTTACACTACAGCATTACCTCTAATTTTCCGGGAGTAGAACAACAAATACTTCACAAGTTCGAGTCTGTCCAGCAGAGGGCAGGCTTGCATGTAAATATCAGTCAGTATATTACAATCTTCCTCTCAACTTTTCACCCTGGATTCTGGCCATGTTGTATCTGTAAAGCTCATTTCCTCTCTTTTATGTCTGCCCATGTTCCCTTTCAAAACTAATCACACAAAAGGGGCTCAAATTCCCCTTTCGTCTCATGCTCTTGGTGTTACCGTCACTAGTCCTCCTTCATAGTAGCAGTTGAGTATATTTTTCACTTGCTTTCCACTAGCCATTCCAACTCACAGCAAAGCCCAGCTGTGAACTTGCTGATAGAAAAACATGGCACAGGTATCTCTGACACTCTCCCACATGGAATTGTTCATACGTTGTTCACTGTTGCTTGTTCAGTTCCCCATAGCAACATTTGTTACCATGCTGCTGTGTGGATTTTGATTTCACAGATTTTCTTTTCACACATGACTGTGACTTCAGAGGAGAGAACAGCAAGAGTGAAAAGGCCCATAGTTTGTTTAATGCATTTGAATAGTGTTTCTTTTGACTTTCCCATATGTCACACCCCTCATAAGACATAGCTTTTACAAGTGAGCTCTGATATATGAAAGGGGCCATTTTCATGTTAGTTCACAAATTAGTTGCGCATGGGTAGCTGTGTGCTGCTTATATGGCATGTATATATTACACATACAGCGTGCTCCCCTCCTTCCCCTGCCTGTGGCTTACCTGTATGACTTACATACATTTTGTTCTGTAGGTGCAAATCAAGACAAACTCATCTGGTTTGGATTCTCGTTGCAAACTTGAAATAGCCCAGGTTCATTCAGAGGTTCTCCCTATATTATTACTGGTTATTTCATAGCATCCTGTAAATGAGTTCCCGTACCACTAAGTGCCCCCTTATGGCTGGGCATGGAGTAGCAGCTGTCTTGCTGCGCTACTGTCCCCTCCAGACAGTCACTCCCCCAGTTCATCTTCCAGAGATTCAGCCCTTTGGCTGGGTCACCATCATAAGTCTGCCCCTCCAGAGTCACCATTGTCTAACCTGAATGTCCCCAAATGGCTTTGCTACAAATGAAAAAAGACTTCCTCTGCTTGGAGGCTCTTTTTCAGCCTGTCTTTGGCTCAGTCTGAAGCTCCCTTGCTAAGTTCAATACCCTATGGTAGGTGTGTATGCCCCCTTCCTCAAAACCCCTACTCTGGAATCTGGCCTAGGGTTCTGTACTCTAGAGCTTGGCCTGCTCTTTTCCCTGTAATGCAGTTAAACCTAGACCGCTTCATGCCCCATGTCTTAAGCTGTCCTTTGGATCTCTTTGTCTCTTCCCTGTTTAATCAGTGTCTCTTCCAGGCCTTCTGGCCTGGAGAACTTCCCTTACTGTCTGAGCTTTCCCTCTTTTGGCCAGAGTCTCCCTCTCCAGCCCTTTCACTGCTTGGATTTTATCACCACCCAAGCCTAGGAGATAGGTCCAGAGCCTGGAAATGGAGGTTCTTCAAGTGATTGCACAGGGTCATTTCACACTAAGTACATGCACGCCCTGAGCACAGTGGCTGGAAATTTTTCCCCTCAGTGGTATCCATCAGGGCAGCTCAAATACCCTCTGGTGCCATATGCTCATAGCGCTGTTATAAAGGACCCAGCCGACCCCGGGTCCTCTTCAATTCACTCTTACTGCCCGTGATGGTTGCTGAAACTGCTCTCCTTGCTTCAGTAAGCTCTTTCAGTGGTTTTCTCTGTTACGTGTCTTTATGTAGTTAGTTGTAAATAGCTTTAGTAAAAGTTTTTAACTTAGAAAGTTAGCAGAGGTTTTATCCATTACCCAGTGTCAGGCACACCTCGATCACTCGGCTTCAAGCCCTGCACTTTCTGCAATAAGGCTGTGCCCCTGAGCAACCCACACTCAAGCTGCCTGATGTGTCTGGGAAATGCTCACGTTGGCGACCACGGCCAGATCTGCAGGGCTTTTAAGCCTTGCATGAAAAAGGACCAGGCTGAAGATTTTGCTTATGGAAGCAGCACTGAGACTTACCTCTGAGCCAGGCCAGTCTGTCTGACTCAGTGCTGAGTGCTTTGATGTTGGTAAGGAGTGCTCCTCCTACCCTACCAGAGCCCTGGCACCATTCACTGTCCCCTCTGCATAAGAAAAAGCATAAAAAACAGCTGTCCGAAAGAGGTCACTCCTCAGCACTGCAGACAGACAGGCATGGGGACCAAACAGGAGTGAAACCTAAGTCGGGCCACACCTCTGCCTTGGTGCTGCTGAAGTTGGCACTGTTGATTCCAGGCACCATTGAGCCCGGTACCGGATGAACTATCTGCATCTACATTACTGTGCGGTACCGATACAGCAGAACCTCAGAAATATGGACACCAGAGTCACGGACTGACCAGTCAATCATACACCTCATTTGGAATTGAAGTACACAATCAATTGGTGAATGGACCTACTCAGCATGCGGGGTTCTTTTCATATGGCCTCCACCATCAATAACTAGGGTCTTTGGAGGAATTCTTTCTCCACATCAGTGTAAGAGAACTCAGACCAATTCACCTGGCCTGTCAGGCCTTTCTGCCACACGTTATGGGCAGAAGTTTGTTTTTATGGACAATATTACTACCATGTTTTATCTCAACAGGCAGGGAGGAGCTTGGTCTTCCTGCCTTTGTCAGGAAGCAATTCAACAATGGGAATTTTGCATTGCCCACTTTATCTCAAGGCCTTGTATTTTCTGGTAGCACAAAACAGATGCTCAGATGAGCAGATTACATCAGCTGGACTTTCTCCAGTCACCATAAGGGGTCTCTTTGTCTGGATATAGGGATGTTTTCCAGCAGAAGGGGACTCCCCAGATAGACCTATTTGCAACCCGGCTCAACAGAAAATGTCACCAACTCTGCTCCCTGCAAGGCAACAGCCTGGATGCCACTGAAGTCTGACTTCCCAACTAGCCAGAAACAGTGTTTCTGATTCCCCACACTAGTTATCAAGAAGCCAAAATAAATATGCACAACCCCCTTTATTGCATTTCAGTCTCTGGCTCCCAATCAGCCACTAGGTCCAGTAAAGAGACGAGTTATTTAAAACTCTATGCTCTTTACCAAAAAGGTTCCTCCTGACCCCAAAGGGTCAGCCACAGTATCAGATCAATATAAATTTGGATCTTACCCAAAATACCACACTGCCAGCCAATCCTTTAGTAACTAAAACAAAAGGTTTATTATAAAAAGAAAGAAACTGTAAGAGAAATGTTAAATAATTAAAGCAATCAGATACATACAAATGATTTGAAAGTCCATATGTATCAGGTTTCTAGAAGAATTGTGGAGTTTGCAGGCTTGTATAATCCCTCTGGTATACATTCAGTACCTGGATGGGTCTCAGTGTTTTCTTTTACAGCTCCAGTTAAGTTCAGTTGTAGGTGAGGTGATCCAGAGGCAGGCTGATTAAGGACTGAAAGACAGACTGAAGACAAAAAGGATGTGGGTGCAGCTGCCTTTTATGCCCTTTTGCTTTTTTCCATGCTGCTTGTGGAATTTCCCAGGAACCAAAATGGAGTCCAGAGTCACATGAGCAAGTCCTGGTGACTCATCAGGTATATCCCTGGCTTCTCCCCCTGGGCCCCTTGCACCTGTGAATGTCTTAATGGGCCATTAAGCAGGGTATTGCTGGGTGTTACCCAGACACATCACAATTTGAAATACAGATATATCAACCATATCCATAACTTCCATTACACACATAACACATGGACATAAACATCATCATCTTACTTAGCACATTACAGCCTTTCTAAGAGTACCTGACATGGCATGTCTCACATGGATTACTATGATTTTGACATATTGATATAATGCCCTCCGCCTCCAATCCAGCCAGCGTGACACTCCCAACACGAGATTGGCATAGAAGGGAGTAATCAGAGCTCCTGAATTCACCGCAAGGGCCCCTTAATCCAGCCAGTGTCACATACCTAACTAAAACAAACAAATGATTACGGTGAAAACAAAGGGAATTGAGCACTTGCGATGCAAGCTGAAGCAGTTCCAGCAGCCATCACAGGAGTAAAGAAGGAACTGAGGAGGCATAGGGCTGGCAGTGTTTCATATACCACGGCATGTGTGCACGGGGTCTGCTAAAGGGAAAAAAGTTCCAGTAACTGTGCACAGAGGCGTGCACACAACTATAACGGAATGGACATGAGCAAGCACTCGAAGAAGTTAGGGCTTGTCCTTTCCTATACAATAAAATGCTCATGTTCCTTTACTCTTGCAGGCATAGCACCGTGGACTACAACTGATTCAGCTCTCATCTGAAACCCTTTCTGCCTTCCCTTTCATGCCTGGCATTCTTCTCCCTCGCTCTCCCACTCCTTTCTACCATCTGTCTTGGATTTCCCCAACTTTTTACCTATGGAGATCTGGACTGTAGAGACTCAAAACAATGGAGGGCCAAGATTTACTAATCTCCACTTTTTCCTTCTCATCCCATCATGCTCCAGTCCTGCTGTCATACCTCCATGCAGTACTGATCACTGGTCTCCTTAAGCTGTGCAAAAACTCTCCGGGCATCCCATGAGCACATCTTGTAAGCACCTGTAACATTTGTTATCCTGTCCATGGAACTAATGTCACTGTAGCTTGAAGTGGTGGGAGGAAGAGGGCAGCTGAGAGAGTAGAGGGCACCACCCAGCCCTCAGCAGTAGCTGCAGTCTGTAGTGGAGGAAGGTAGAGATGTAGCATTTTGTATAGTGAGCTGAGGCATAGCTTTGAAGCAACAACTGGTCAGTTAAAAGAATATAGCTCATGTTTGAGGAAAAAAAATTTGTAAGCATAAACTTGAAATTTAATATACTATTTATATGCTCATGGACTAACCAGATAAAATCAGTCAGATAGATGGATAAAATCTAGCTGCCTCCCATCAGATGGGCACTATTTTTGCTAAACTAGAGCCTCATTCTGTAACCCTTACACCCGTGAGCAATTATTATTCTTACTGGCATGAGATTAGTCAAAGGCTATCTGTGTAAGGAATTGCTCTTAGTAGTACATAGTAGGATCAGACACTTAGTTGATACAGTTTTATAAATAAATTAATTTGTGACAACAGCCACACAGATTAAGTAGCAATACTCTGTTGAGAGATAACATGGCATTCTTGAGTGTGCTGAAATATTATTTAGTATCTCAACTAATATTCTTAATAGTGTTTTATCCAGACTGTTGGGAAAGCTTGGGTTTGGACAGAAAAGAGACAGTAGCAATTGAGATCTTACTACAGGATAGTGTGCTGTCACCATCGAATATAAGGCAGCCAGATCAACACATCTAACAGGTGTTTAGAATTTGTATTAGATTTAATACCATAATTTTGTTCCATTTTCTCATGAACCAAGACTGAGCAAAATCTACTCTCCCAATCCACTAACAGATAAAAAACGGTAGGAAAAATTCTCTAATTGTAAACATTCAGCCAGACACTATGTAACTTCTGTCTAAATCACTAGAGATATTTAAAGCTAGATAAAATAGATTGACAAAGAAAAGTCAGATGCTTACGGAAAGGGACTTACCAAATAAAGCAATAAGAAGTTTGGCAAAGAGCTACAGCACTTTATCTATCTGTTCTGAAATAATTTGAGAAAATTGCTGTGACGCAAATGACCCCATAAACCACCCAATTTCTGTAACCACATCTGGTAGCTGCTGGCCAAATTGTGGACAACAAGGATCCTTTTATATTTGGTGGGAATGTACCAGTGTCCACAATGTTGGGAAATATGTTTAATAGAGGTTACAATGACTTCTGTGGGATACAGCTGGTTTCTACTTGGGGCTTCCATTTGATGAAATCTTACCTGTAAGAAGTGGAAAACTGATCATTCAGTTACTTGTGGCAAACACCACATGCTGGAAGAAAAAAAAAATAGACCCTCTGTCAACTGGTGGCTGATAAAATATAGGACATATAGAAGCTCAACATATTTAAAACAACAACACAAAAGAATTCTCTTGATATATGGCTACCAGTAAAGATGACCACCACTTAAAATAAGAACAAACTCTCCCTTGTGCTCTCACCCCTCACCTCCTTTGAACTTTGTTAACAGCCCTGGCTAAACATTTCTGCTTTCCTGGGCAACTAATACCAATCTAAGTTTTCAGAAAAGCTTTGAAACAGTGTATAACAGGCACCTGTTTTGGACTTTGTATAGGATTTGTTCCTTGCCCAAACTCCCCTTTCTTTCATCCACACCAGTTTTCCCTTCCCCAGCTCAACCCCCTAACCCCCCGCAATCAAATAAAACTTTTATAGAAACATTCACCCATGTTTTGTATAAAATACTGTACATAGACAGTCTGTCAATCTACATTTTAATACAATAGTCACCATGGTCCTGAGTGTCTGGTTCTGTAGTTATCAATGGTTAACGTATTAATCCAGTCTCCAGAAGAATAATTATAGTCTGTAAATTAGCTTGTGAAGAATTGGCTCATACATGGGGCAAAAGGAAGATATAGATTAAGTTAAGACAAATTTAAATTCTTAATCTATATTCCTAGGAAGATGGGAGAGGTTCTTACCATTGCTGAGGAACAAGTATCAGGTTCCAGGTAGAGCTGAATGAATGAGGAAGTTTCTCATGGAGGTCGAAATCACTGGGACATAGTCTCTCTCTCTCTCTCTCTCTCTCTCTCTCTCTGGTACAATGACTATTCAGCCCTTTTATAAAAAGCTTCAACAGGAGATACAAACCAGGGGCTCCCACATCCTAGGTGAATGTCCTAACCACTGGGCTAAAGATTATAAAAATGGCTCTAGCATCAATCACCATCTCCTCCTACTCTCCAGCAGTTGTCTGTTGTGAATGTAGCCATTCATTTACTTGGTATTTGTTAAAAATATATCTTCCCCATTTCTTTTTCTGACTTTCACTGGCAACCCCCCCTCCCCCGGCAAAATTTCAGTTTTGATTCAAACCCTTTTTTCCCCCCCAGAACTACCAGCACACCAAAAAAATTGTTATACACCCAGCTCCAGGTGTCAATTTGGGCACCTATAAAAGAATCCCATATTGGCTACTTGTGAAAAGCTTTGGTTTAAGTGACTTGCCCAGCATTACACAGAAATTCTGTGGCAGAGACGGAATCAAGCACTCCAGTGTAGCATTCAACTATCCATTGTTCTTCATCCTTTTGCTACCTGCCTCATTTATTACTTAATTTCCAAATAAAGCAAAGTCTACAGAAAACAGCTTCATTCACTACACAATCCTAATTCATTTCCTGAGCATCATTCATCCTGTACGCTGAATGAAGCAAGCGTCGGTGGATAGCCTTTAATTATATGTGCCACATGCATTATACTATTATGTGATGAACAGGGATGAATTAAGATAGCACAGATAAGCTTGAGTCTAGCATTTCCTATTTTTGCATCCTTAATGTTTTTTTAATTTGGATTTTTCAAAATGCAATTTCTTAAGTTTTTAATAAAACAAACGGAACCCTCCCCCCCACTTCCATCATGTAAAATCATCCTGATACACCAGCTGGGTCATCTGAAGGGTTCAGGCTCACAGACCAAACCTCTATCAGTTGAGCTGAGTAATGTAGCAGTAGTAGGCCATTATATCCTCTGTGCGGACCAACACTGGCATGGGAAAAGATTTTTGTCAATGGGTTTCACAGCTATTTGCTAGACAGCAAAGGAATGTTCACAATGCAGAATCCTGTATTCAATTCCAGGTTTTGGAGGAGGCTACTCTTGTGATTTACAGCCCTTTCTGCCCATGTCCCCCTCCACCCTTGTCCCCTCTAGTCTGAGTCTTCTTGGTTCTATACTAGCCCTCAGCTTCCCTCTTCCAGTCAGGCTTCTTTCTCGATGCAGTCTGGGTACTAGGAGGAACAGCACTGAAAGCACGGGAGAATCTCCATGCTCATACAACAGCAGTCCTTAACAGCCAGTAGAAATTAAACTAAACACTGCTCATTCCCAACATCCCTGGAATGAAGAATGCTCAGTGACTGTGTGGGGATGACATATGGCAGTCTGGTCTGCCCAGAGGAGTTCTATGGGAATAAAACACACTCAGTGCACACAATCTTTGGAGAATTTAGCTGCCAACCTCTAACAAACCTATAGTTAGCATGGGCAAATTGCTATATTTTTCCAGAGTTATAACTTGGCCAAATTTGGGAGGATTTTCATAGGGAAAGGAAGAGACATCCCTGACATCAAGGTAACCTCCTCCACCCATAAAGGTTCAAGCCTCTGCTTCAAAGCATGGGTACACTAGAACGTCAATGAAGTGGTTGTAAGAATTAGAAAAGATATGGGCAAAACAGTGTATTTTCCTTTAATTTAATTTGTTGAAATATCTGAATCTAGTTTAGATGAAACTTCCAAAAAATTAGACTGAGACAGACACTCTCCACTGAAAGTTTCAGCCCAAACAGTTCAATATTAATATTGCAACATTAAATAAAATTCTATGGTAACTGCTAGGTGTTAATCAGTAAAGCATTTTGAGGTATACAAGGGACCTTCAAAAGACAATTTGACTAACATGTTAGAAAGTAGGTCCATTTTGCAGTTGTCCAGTCATTCTGAGAGACCACCCTCTGTAATATAAGAGAAGATACAGGATTTGTGCTTTGCCTTTTGATACAAGTATCAAAAGTAAACCTTGATGGGGGTAGGGAGAAATCCAAGTAATTTGACATATAGAACTTTAATGATTTTATTTACAAACTTTTCAGGTAGGCAAATTGCAAGAACAGTTTTACTTCAGCATATGGAGACCATAAACAACATACACAGAGGTCATTTATATGTGTGCTCATACATGCGAATACTATAGACATTCTAAAGGTGGAGGAACATACAGTATAACTAGTAACCATAAACACTCACTGACTGCTTATAGCAGTCTAAACCCTGCAGATGTAACCACTTATGAGAGTTCCATTTAAATCAGTGGGACTTTAGCTGAACACAATGTTCCATGTGTTCCATTTCCTTTTCAGGACAAAGGCCATAATTTTAGCAATCTGCAAGTTCGCGTTCCTTACCCTAACAACAATTTTAAACAATCAACACTCTGCATTTGTACAAGGATTTTCAGCAGAGGAGCTCAAAAGTGTTTTACTAACCTGAATCCTCTCAATACCTCTGTGAGGTAAGTATCCTCATCCCCATTTTTACAGATGGGGAAACTGAGTCACGGAGCGATTAAGTTACTTGCCCAGGGTCTCTCAGCTAGTCAGTAGCAGAGCCAGGTTTTCCCCAAACACCTACTATCCCATGTTCTTCCCATTAGTCAATGCTCCCTCTGTTAGGTTATACTATTACATTAAAATAGGAACACATTTACATGTATAAAACAACTTACACATATCAAGTTACAGCACAGTAGGTTGGAGGAAAAAATTAACTTCTTTAGTTACAGTATTTCTAAATCTTTTGTAATGTAACACTTTTTGAAAAACAGCTGATGATAGCCATAACATTTTTGGTAGAATGGTAAAAAGATATTAAAAAACACTATAGCAACAGATATCCAGGAGTCCTGAACAGTAATATGTTTTAGTGTAATTTTTACAATACTGAATTATTATTAAGCACTAGGGTCATCTACATTATATATATCATTGTAAAACAGATTATAATTCTTCAAAATCTTGCAGTATAGTGCAAATAACTGAATTCAAGTCAACCCTATTAACTATTGAGACCAATCTTCCAAAGATAACATGAACGTAATCAAAACTTATTTGCTCTTTAAGGGTATTTTTTAAAATATATTATTTCACACACTTAAATAACTTAAAAAGATTAAAAATGCTATATCATACATTTAATATTAATATCATTTTTATTGTTTGAGCTACACATTTCCAGTATTCACATCTGCTAAATGATCATCTTGATTAAGACAAACACAACTGATTTCAGGTTTAATCACATCTCCATTGTCAAGGTTTATAATGAAGTGACTCACTCCAGTATTAGGGCTCACTGAAGATAACTGAGACTTCTTTAAAGTTGATGGTAAAGTGCACTTTAGATCCAAAACAAAATAACCAAACCAGTTTCTCATATATGCCCCATGACTCACCACCAGTATACTTGCATTTAACATTTTTGTAGCTTTGTCAGTATCAGCATTAAGTTCAAGTCCACTGCAGTGGTTTCCTAAAGGGAAAACTGGTTTTCCTTCCAATGTTTCCAAGCCATTGCCTGCCATACCCAGAACAGCTTGCTCTTTCTGATGCTCTTCTTCAATCATAAGTTGGCACAAAAATTCAAAGAAATCCTTTGCACGTGCCCTCACCTAAAAAGTGTTAAGAAAAAGGAATACATTTGTGATGACTGCAATAATTCTGTCCAGTGAATTGACTGGTTGCTCTTAAATGGCTTTATAATTTCATTGTCAATGGTTTTACAACACACATAAATTACATAATCCACAAAGACTAGAAAACTTAATTAGCTGAATCAGACAAAGATAAAAGCAGCTTCCACATGGTAGTTACAGTAGCAGGTCAAACTACTAAATGTGGAGAACATTATTAGTTCTCAGCCCTCTAAATCCAAGGAGGCTGAGGGTGAAGGAGATTTTTCATTTTCATGAAGATAATAGACTGATTCCTCATAAAAGTTATCCCCAGCCTAATTTTTGATTTGGAAAAAAATCCCAAATCAGCTGCCATTGCCATCAGGTCTAGTGGTAGTATCAGGTTGGATGACGATTTCAGGATATAACCCCAATTGAACAGGATAAAAAATAGGATTAAAAACAAAACACAAACGAACCCCAGTGCGTACACATTAAAGGTACCAAACCCAAAGTCAATTTTAAGCTCAACAGGTTTCTGTGCTGATCACTTGGGACATGAAGCTTTTAAATTCACATGTAGCCAACTGACAGCTATCAGTGGCATTCCAAATAAAGAAACATATCAAGACTAAAGGAGAATAGAAGGACAGTATTTAAATCCATTTCATTAAAAGGGAACCCAGCAGAATGGAACTGACAAAAGACAGCTTTGGTTGAATTATGCCTGCAATATAATAGCATTCTTTCATTAACAATACAGAGGTGTCTGCACTAGTATAGAGGAAATGGGTACGGTAACATGGAAAATGAGGCCTGAACAGACAAGAGGTAATACCATACCTCATCTAATGTTTCTCCTCCAGATGGTGTGAATGAAGGACACTGCTCTCCTGCAGACTTTGCCATTGCCCTGAGGTCAGTCAATGGCCTTCCTTCAGCAATCCCATATCTCTGGAAAATACCATTTATAGAAAAGGATTTATTGAATATTAAGAAAACGTCAATCATACAAGTCCAAACTCAAACTTCATTTAGTTAAAGATTTAGCTCCTCAGATTCTCTTTTACCATAGGCAACAGGTTTAACAGCATTCTCTCTCCCACCAAGGTCCGAAGAGATGTGCTATTTCATTTACTGTTAGTTTCTCCAAGTAAGTCGTTTTAAAAATATCATGCATTTCTGATTTAATGAAAGAGCTAAAGTTCAAAACATGACCATCTATCAGATATTTATCTTTAGCTTTTCTTGCTCTATGTACCAGAGCTTTTCTATCATTCTTAGTAGACAAAATCCAAGTAAAGGTTATAACTAAAGTTATGTAATGACCTGCTCGTAATGTAAACCTTCAAAGTCCAAACAGAAATCATTGGGATTCTTCTGTAGCTATGTGACACTCAACTTATAGGACCATTTTCAAAATTACAAATGGGAAATGGTCACCCAACTGTCCTCTGTCCCTTTGATATCTCACCCATAGTTCACAGAATAAAAATTAACTTAGAAAGCTGGTTATTGAGATTTTTCAAAATACAGGCACTCTAGCTATTAAAAATATTCTTGGAACTTCCAAAAAAGTCTATATTTCAAAATTATGGCCAGGTTAGTTTGGGATTATTGTAAGGAAAGGAAAAAAAGTACTGTAACATAGATTTTTAGTTCTCTGGCCCTAAGAACTCGTAACCATGTGTTAATTTTAATGTTTTGGCAAAATTATATAAGATTACAATGCTAAATTCACAGCAGAAATGCAGATAGAATCCCAAACGCATATCCCCTGGTTTCACAGTAAAAAAGACAAAATGTCACATTGTAAAAGGAATTTTTATAATTTTTAGTGTATGTTACATATAGACATATAATTTATAACACACATTGTAATATGCATCTTATGTTTATAAAGCACCTTCCAGCCTGAAAGTCTTTACAAACAACACAGGAATCAATTCATCCATCCCTGAGGTGGAACGCAATCTCTCTCTCTCTCTCTCAAGTGAAAGACAGGTTTAATTCTCTGTTACTAGGCATGATGATAGTGAAATTGTTGTAGTTATGCTTATTATTTTGAGAAAACAGGCAGGGGATGCTATACAATTAGAAAAATGCACAAGAGTACAATCCCTTCCTCAGTTACACAAATCCTTGCATTCCAATTAATGGTGTTTATTTACATAATCACTACAGTTATTTCTCAATCTCTGTACAGTGAATATGCAAATATACACCATTACTTACTATAACAGCTCTCCTCTAATTTATTCCTGTACTCAGAATTGAAGTTGTTTGCTAGCAATAAAAGATATATCAATATCTTACTCCCTTCAGCTGAAGCTAAAATGCTCAAAAGTGTCCATGAAAGAATTCACAAAAGCAAAGAAATTAGGGTTCTGAAACTTCTGAAAAGGAAGACATTTTTACAAAGGCCTTAAAAAAATCCTTTAATTTTCCTCCTTCCTCTCTTCCTTTCCCTCCAGTAGGGCTTATCACCAGAACAACTGGTATGTGTACATTTGAAGAATGCAGCCTCAGGAACATGACTATACTACTGCCTTCTAGGGAACCAAAGCCTTCCTGATTCTTCATGGAAGAAGAAAGAGGGGGGAAAGTGAGGAAATGCCAAAGCTTTTTCTTCTTTTAATAGGGTTACCTTTTGGCAGTTTGCCATCCTTTTTTAATTTTTTTTTTTAGTGTTTCCTTTCATTTAAAATTAAGCTGAAAGTACAAATACTGTAACAACTTCAGGACACTTCCTGTTAACACTAACAGCTACACCCTAGGGTAAAATATGCCTCAGACTCAGTTTATTCAGTTCAAGTTATAGTTAAACTCATACAAGAGGCACAATTATGCATTTGTGTAGACAAAAAAGATTAACTGGATAAGTAATAGCAAAGAGAGAGATTCTGCAGATGATGTAAGTTAGAGTTAAAGTCAAACTCTGCCCTAGTATGAATGCAGAAAAGCACTGAAGCAAGTGTATTTGATGGCAGAATTGCAACTTTCATAATTACAAAGGATGAATTACAAAGCTACCTAAGAAAAGATAAATGACAGATTTAAAAGTATTCATATCATAAGTGGTAAATTATATTTACAAATTATTCAATTTAAAGACAGAGATTAGTAACTTGGCACTTACCCTCTCTCGAAGTCTTGGGTCATATTGTATTACAATATCTTTGCAAAACTTATTCTTTCCTATAATTGTGGATGCAGTCTGAAAAGTAAAGGCACAAAGTCATATAAAAACTCCACATTTGGATGTTAAAAGGTGCCTCAGAAAAAAAAAATTAACCATTAAGTAATTGTTAGGAAGGAGGTGCTTAAGTGATTTGGACAAGTTCTGCCACACAACAGTAGATATTATGATATTAAGTTCTGACGTAACAAGCAAAGCAAAAATTATACATGACCTAATCAGTATGTTAAGGTTGCAAAGTCAAGCATTTAGAAGTCAAAAAACACCTGAATAAAGGCTGCCTGTGCATCTGCATTATGTCAGTGTGCACTAATGGGCAACTATTCAATATTATTTTATCATCATTGTTAAATATGTGGCCCATGCCTTATTTACTGCACTATTCAAGCTCTGCTCTGAAGACACAATTATTAAATTTCCTCATGGGCTTTTCCATGGTACTCATCTCTATAGTATTTGAGTACATCACAAATGCTTATTTTCACAAAACCCATGAGAGATAGTGGTGGTTTTATCCCCAGTTTTACCACTTTCAGTTGCAGCAGAGGGTGCCCAGCACTCCCATAAATCAGACCCCAGGGCCTCATTTTAGGAGAGGAGGAACACACGATCAGCAACCACCAACAAAAAATTTGGCTTAGGTGATTTGAGTAACTTCATATGGGCATTCTGTGGCAGAAGCAGAGATAGAATCCAATTCTCTAGGCCGGGCAGTATTCAACTGCATGAACCATGAGACACTCCATTCTCTTCCAACAATCCATGCTTCGTTCAAGACCCACCTTCTAACTTCTAAAACAAAAGAGGCCCCCTTTACAGACAACAGCCTTTTTCATTCTACATCCCCAATTCATCCCTACAGCAGGCCTATCTTGCATTGTGCGCTGAATGTATGAGATTGTGTACATAAAGACTTATCTAATGTATATGCACAAGAGAGCCAAGACACCCTTAATTCTGGCATTTCCTAATTTTTGAATGTTTGACTTTAGCATGTAAAAGATGTAAATATTTAATTTATTGAATGTAAAAGAATATTTAACACTAGTTTCCTAGGTTTTTAAAAAAGCAAACTGAAAACACCAGAAATTCCGTTTTGTGGCATACTGACATCTACATTTTTCATCAGCAGAGTTGGAACCTTCAGACGCCCCCACATGAGCCTCTGCCACCTGAACTGAGTAACAGATAGTAGTAGATTGTCATCCACTGTGTGAACCAGCTATCGGGGGTGTAGACACATTGTCAATGTGTTTCACAGATATTTATTGGCAGCAGAGAAATGGTAACACTCAGTAACATTGGGTTTCATTTCAGACTGAGAAGGAATGGGCTCTAGAGGGCCTGTTGCCTCCAACCCATGCCTGCCTCTTTCCCACCCGCTTCCTTGTTCCAATCTCATTCTCCCCTTCCAGGCTCATTTTCCAATTCTCAATCTTTCCCCACTACTCCCAGCCAGCCCCATTAATCCCCTTGTATCCAGGTCCTTCTCAGATGTCTCCCCTCCCCTTACCCACATTCCTCTACCGACCGGTTCTTAGCCCCAGTCTCTGTCTAGCCAGGTCCAGTTTCACTTCCATTCATCAACCAGCTCCCAGTCCCAACTTCCCATTTCTAGTTCCTCATCCAATCCCAATTTCTCTCTCTGGCCTCCCTTCAGTACCAGTTGCACAAGTCTTCTTATCCCAATCTACTTTTTCGCTCCTCCCTGATGTGGCTTTTGTCTCCTTCGCATTTGAATCAGACAGCTTCCTCCTCAATGCTGCCTGAGTGCGGGCAGACAGAGGAAACAGGTTCCCAGCTCTCACTTCCAGTGTCTGCCCTACCATGGCCTGCCACAGCTCAGAGCAGCCATTGCAAGGAAAGTCCATCTTTGCCCCTGTAGCCCTAGCTTGGAGCATGTTCAATTACTCTTTAGGGATGGCATGTGTGCAGTCCTGTCACATGTAAGAAAATGGAGTATGCTGAGTGTGAATGGACCCTTCATCAATTTCAGCTCCTAAAAATCCAAGTCTCTGAGGACTTTGGAAGTCTCTGAGGATTTTGGAAGATTTTTACTAGGATGGCAGTAGGTAGACCCTGACACAAAGGCCACTCCCTGCCAAATTTCAAGACCTTTTCCCAAAAGATGAGAGTGCTAGAGTTCCTCAAAGACGGCAGTTTTTTTTTGTTTGTTTGTTTGTTTTTGTTTTTTAAACATGGATAAAAAATATTTTTCTGTCATGTTCACAGAAACAGCAGAGCCATTTTGGCTGGGAAAAAAAGCCAAAACCACCAGCTTGAGGCAGACAACCAGTGTGGGAAATTTCGGCCCAAATCCTTAACTTCTGGTGAAGCTATAAGCAACTGAAAACTGTCTTGTAATGGGAAGTGCAACCTTATTAGGTGGTGCTATCAGCCCTACCTATTGTATCCTTTTTTATATCTGTATTTATATGTAAATGGATATCACAGAAAGAGTTACTAATGTGCTGAATACAGAAAAATACAAGCATTAGTAAATATTGGAAAGAATTTAGAATTACATGGTTCAAAATGTATGATATCTATTACATTTGGGCTTTATTAAAAAACCTGTAAGAATTACAAATATACTGTGACAGGCTTGCCAGCTTCCCCCTGGTGGGTCTCACGCTTTACCTCTGCCTCGTGCGGTCAGGACCTCCCCCAGTGACCTCGTCTCCCCTGACCGTAGCAGAGCTCTGTCTCCTGATCAACAGAGAACCTTCTCCTGATGCTGCCCCAGACCTTCTGGTAGCTTTTCCTGCCTGTGTTCCCTCCCCTTCTTTTAGGGAAGGCAGGGTTTAAATACCCCTGGCCTGGGCCTTCATTGGGTCTAGGTGCTGCTAATTGCCCTGCTCTGCTCTGCTCTTCCCTCTGCCTCCCAGGCAGAGAGTTTTTAACCCTTTCGGGCCCTCCTACAGGCTCAGGTATACTCTTTTATAGCCATCTGGCCTGACTTTACCACAGAATATGTTCAGTTTAGTCAGGACTGTGCTATTTTCTCTGATCTTCCTTTCCTTCATCCCATTTTTTAAAGACAAATTTTTTGTTTTGTTTTTGATTTTTTATGTAGGATGGGCAGGGCAGACAACAAGAGAACATAATTTCAACTATTTCAGGGTGAAGTTTAACTTAAAACAGAGAAGGCTTGCAGATTAGGCCCAGCCCATGTAAAAAATCCTTATACTGAAAGATGGATGCTGGGGAGCACATCCAGAGTCTTTGTCAAATGAGTAATCATTAAGCACCAGATTCTGCCACCAGTACTTGACTATTTACAGTACTACTGTGGTCAAGTGCTACTCAGTGTAACTTAGGATACAATTTTGCTCATGTGGAACATATTATATTATTATTATGTACTAAGCCACGAGTCCTACTGATCAAAGATGACATCTGAAAGAGTAGTCTCTTGATAACTGGCATTTTATCCTAAATTTTCTTTCCTTTTTTAGTTATACTTTGATGTTGAGGTAGGCCTACGATCCCTAGGTAGCTTACATTTTTTTAAAAAAAATTGTTCATATTTTTCCTGAAACAATTAAGTGGCTTGAGATAACTGGACTTCCATGTCTGAGTCTCAACACTGCTTTTTAATACCCAAGATCTTTGCAAATATCTTTGCTGCTGTTGACAAATTAATGTGACTTGTACTGGAAGTTACTATTATTACCAGTTTGTCAATTTGAAAGCATTTCATGATTGGCATATGCCTCTGCCAGATTCATTAACAGGAAGTCTCTGGGGAGATTGAGGCAAGAAATAAGGACAGTTTCTGTATGAAATCTGCACTTTCTGAATCATCTGATCTGTTCCTCCATTCTCTCTAGAAACAGAAATGACAAAACAATCCTGCATTTTAATCCTGTCCACCAAACGATACGTGATTCCTCCTAGTAATTAGTGTATTCTCGCAATTCAAGTCATTTGTGAAAATATTTATGAAATACTGATCCCAGAAGAAGTTCCCTGAGCATCTCATTCAGTACTGCCAACTTACTAACATTTAGTTAATCATGAGTCATTTTATGGCATGACTTCACCTAGTTAATATTTGTCTAAATTCCCCAGGAGAATGTAGTGTGCAACAAGATCACACAAATTAATAAAGTTAAGCTATACTATAACCATTCCATTTCCTATATTCACTATCAAAGAAAATAGTTACGTTGGTTTTATGCTATGTTTTTGATTAACTTGTATCTACAGATTTTTATTTTCCTTTAGGCTGCAAGCATTGTCTTGTCAAGCAATTAAGTATTAAAGTTAAACTTGTTAGATTAATAAAGTCCCTCCCCTTCTCTTCCTCCTTAAGTAGTCACTAAAGCATGTTAGCCTATTTCCAGTCACTTGGGAGTTCAGTCCATTCCCCAAAGTTCTCAGAGATACCTGGCAGTGGTTTGAGTACTACCTCTACTAGATCCTTTAGATTGTTATAAAATGAATTTTGTTGGGTCCTATCATCTTAATACTTTCAAATGATTTAGGTATATTTTTACCCTTCTGTTTTCTGCTTCTGGCCTCTCCTGTCTTTCTTCATTTTGTTACTGCATTGATCATCTTTTATTAACCATATTTACTAAAGACAGAAGTGTCACTATTAAGCTAAAACACAGATGGAGATGAAGAACAGATTTACATTTATAGAGTATTTTTAGAGTTAAGAAGAAAAGATTTGAGAAGTGTTTCTACATAGTGGAAGCCACTGTCCCTGGACTTTCTGCTTATGGTGTATCTCAGTGAACAATTAAAAACACCATGGTTTACTATTGGTGATGTCAGCTGTCCTTATAAACAAATCTTTCTTGAACATCCACCATCATTGCAACCGGATTCTCTTGTGCTCCCATCACCACTGCGCGAGAGGAATTTATGTAGCAGCATTCCATGGTTATGTATCACAGACCCTAATGCACAATGTGAGCTGAAGGTGCAAGTCATGGCTGATGCATATTAACTCAATGGTTCAGCTTTTCACTCTTTGGAAAAGAGCTCTACTTCTACATACAAACATTTTAGTTCTACACTTACCCCTCCTTCAAAATTGCCATTGCATTATTTTGCCCCTGCACCCCAAAATAAAAAGTCCAAAATACTGAGATTTATATTTACTTTCAATTGCCTGAAAAAGTACTTGCCTGCTTTGCCCGAAGGAGGTCACTTGAGAAGACATGCGTAAACTTTACATTACTGAGAAATATACCAGCAGCATCTGCTTGTCTGAAACCGGTAGCAGAAAGGGGCTCATCCACACCTTGTCCTGCAAAATAAAAATTTCCCAGACAATTTAATATTTGAATTTTAGTTAATTTACTATTAATTATATATAATGCAATAGCAGTCAGCGAATCCAATCAGGATTGGAGTCCCATACAAACATGAAGACAATTCCTGTTTCATTTCCCTTATTGTGAAACTCAGAATTCAATCATGCAAACTAAATGGGAAAGAACAGTAAATATCTCTAGGAACACAGTGAATTAATATTATTGGTATGGTATTTACATAACAAAACTAAAAAGTCATCTTACATATATCAAAGTTAAACACATAGAGAAGCCTGATTTTTCAAGAGTGATTAGTGAATTTGAGTTCCTTGGCATTCTCAATCAGTGGTTGATTTTCAAAGTTTAGGCCAGAGTGTTCGAGACAAAGCTCAGATAGTTTGATTCCTCCCACCCCCAAACCATTAAAAAAAAGATTATTCAAAGATCCGTTTTTCCTTGTGTATACTGTAAATATATTTCCCCTGCTGTCTCGCACCCTTCCGACACCGGAAATCCCTCTTGGGGAGAGAGTAAGAGGAGGTTCTATATCTAAAGAAGGTAGCCAGCAGGTAGGTTAAGATTACTAGAATGACCTCAGGATTGGGGGCAGGGGAATTTATGATTCCACAAGGAGTAGCTTTCCCTACCACCCCAAACCTCATCTCCTCCTGTCCCTGGTCCACACTTTTATTCACCTCTCTGGGCACCTCATCTTAGTCCCAATCTCTCCCTTTGAACTCCACCCCAGTCTTCTCCACCCCAGCTCCCAGTTCTCACCACCTTCCTCATCCCAGTCTCTCTCCTTGCTCAGATAACCCCAGTCTTCCTAACTCCCTCCCACTCCCCAAACCTCATCTGATCTCACAGAATTTTAAGGTCAGAAGGGACCATTATGGTCATCTAGCCTGACCTCCTGCACAAGGCAGGCCACAGAACTTTACCCACCCACTCCTGTAATAGACCCGTAGCCCTTAATTTGGGATATTACAGATTATGTACTCTTTGCACTGTATGACTTTCAAACCAAACCTTGTACCTTCTGGATGCATTATTCCCAGATGTACAGAAAGTCTTTCCTTTAAAAACTCTGTATTTGATTATTTTATAACATTAGCTTTAATAAAATTTTTAAATATGAAAATTGGAAGATGGATAAGGAACTAGTTAAAGGGGACACTACAACAGGTCATACTGAAAGTTGAACTGTGAGACTGGAGGGAGGTTACTAGTGGAGTTCCTCAGGGATCAGTCTTGAGATCAATCTTATTTAACCTTTTTATTACTGACCTTGGCACAAAAATGGGAGCATGCTAATAGCTGATTGATGACACAAAGTTGGGAGATATTGTCAATACAGAGAAGGACCGGGATATCATACATGAAGATCTGGATAACCTTGTAAACTGGAGTAATAGAAATAGGATGAAATGTAATAGTGGAAAATGCAAGGGCATGCTATAAACTGGGGAAGTTTATAGAGGAGGAGAAAGACCTGGGCATATTGGTTGGACACAGGATGACTATGTGATGTGGCCATGAAAAAAAGCTAAAGCAGTCCTAGGATACATCTGACGACGTATTTCCAGTACAGATAGGGAGGTGCTGATACCATTATACAGCACAAGGCACTGGTGAAACCTCATCTGGAATACTGTGTGCAGTTCTGGTCCCCCATGTTTAAGAAAGATGAATTCAAACTGGAATAAGTACAGAGAAGAGTTACTAAAATGACAGGAGAATCAAAGAGCTTGGCTTGTTTAGTCTAACCAAAAGAAAGCTATGGGGAGATACAACTGCTCTCTAAACTACACCAGAGAGATAAATACCAGAGAGGGAAAGGAATTATTTAAATTCCGCACCAATGCGGATATGAGAACAAATGGATATAAACTGGCCATCAGGAAGTTTAGACTTAAAATTCGACGAAGATTTCTAACCATCGAAGGCGTGAAGTTCTGGAACAGCCTTCCAAGGGGAGCAGTAGGGGCAGAAAATCTAGCTGGCTTCAAGACTGAACTTAGTAAGTTTATGGAAAAGATGGTATGAAGGGACAGCTTAATTTGGCAATTAACTGATCTTTGACTACTAGTGATAAATATGCCCAATGGGATGGAATATTAGATGGGGTGTGTTTTGAGTTACTACAGAGAATTCTTTCTGGATGTTTGGCTGGTGAGTCTTGTTCACATGCTCAGGGTTTAGCTGATCACCAAATTTGGGGTTGGGAAGGAATTTTCCCCCAGGGCAAACTGGTAGAGGCCCAACGGTATTCCACCTTCCTCTGCAGTATGGGGCACAGATCACTTGCTGGTGGATTCTCTGTATCTTGAAGTCTTTAAACCACGATTTGAGGACTCAATAACTCAGTCATATTAACTAATAATTCCCCATATGGAACGATATCAAATGCTTTACTGAAATCTAGGTAAATTAGATCCATTGCATTCCCTTGTCTAAGAAATCTGTTATCTTCTCAAAGAAGGAGATCAGGTTGGTCTGACATGATCTAACTTTTGTAAAATCATGCTGTATTTTGTCCCAATTACCATTAACCTCAATGTCCTTAATTACTTTCTCTTTCAAAAAGGTTTCCCAATACCTTGCGTACTACTGAGGCCAAACTAATAGGCCTGTAATTATCCAGATCATTTCTTTTTCCTTTCTTAAAAACAGGAACTATGTTAGTAATTCTCCAGTCACACAGTACAACCCCTGCGTTTAGAGATTCATTAGAAATCCTTGCTAATGGGCTTACAATTTCACGTGCCAGTTCCTTTAATATTCTTAGATGGCGATCATCCAGCCCTCCGATTTAGTCCCATTAAGCTATTTGAGTTTGGCTTCTACCTCGGATGTGGTAATTTCTACCTCCATATCCTCATTCCCATTAGTCACCCTGCCACCATCTTTAAGCTCTTCATTAGCCTCATTAAAAACTGAGGCAAAGTATTTGGTTAGATATTGGGCCATGCCTAGATTATCCTTAACCTCTACCCTACCTCAGAGCAAGAGTTTTCCTGCTCTCAGTGCCTGGCACCACAGCAGCCAGAAAGGTCACTTATCTCGTAACTGTTCTTTGAGACGTGTTGCTCATATCCATTCTGAATTAGGTGTACACGTACTGCATGCACCAGTAGCCTGAAATTTCTCCCCAGTAGTATCTGCAGAGCTGGCTCCAGAGCCCTCTGTAGTGGCACATATATGGTGCCACTGGCCCCCCTCCTTCTCAGTTCCTTCTTGCTGGAACTCCAACAGGGGAGATGGAAGGTAGGTTGTGAATGGGCATGAGCAACACATCGTGAACAACAACAGTTACAAGGTAAGTAACTATTCTTTCTTCTTTGAGTGCTTGTCCATGCTGAATTAGGTCACTTACCAGCAGTGCCTCCAGAAGTGGACAGGAGTTCATAGCTGTGAAGACTGGAGCACTGCTCTGCCAAACCCAGTGTCTTCCCAAGCTTGCAGCGTCATGGTATAATGGGACGTAAACCTATGTATGGAGGAGCACGTGGCAGCTCTACATATGTCCTGAATGGGCACATGTGCTAGGAAAGCTGCTGAAGATGCCTGCACCCTTGTGTAGTAGGCAGATAGGGAAGCCAGGGGAGCGATTTCTGCTTGCTCGTAGCAGGACCAGATACAGGCCATGATCCAGGATGAGATCTACTGAGACGACATCGGGTGTCCCTTCATCTGGTTGGCAATCACTATAAAAAGCTGCGTGGAGCGGTGGAATGGCCTGGTCCTGTTGATGTAAAAAGCCAACGCTTTCAGTCTGTCGAGAGAGTGAAGCCGCTCTCCTCAATGGACTTGGGAGGCTTTGGATAAAACACCAGTAGGTGTATATCCTGGTTTACATGGAAGTGGAAAACCACTTTGGCAGGAAAGCTGGGTGCAGGCAAAGCTACACCTTGTCATTAAAGACGACCATGTAGGGGGGCTCTTAGGTCAGGGCTTTCAACTCAGACACTCTCCATGCCGATGTAATCACCATCAGGAAAGCCACCTTCCAGTACAGGTGCATGAGGGAGCAGGAAGCCAACGGTTCAAACAGTTGTGCTGGAAGCCTTGAGAGGACAAGGTTCAAATCCCACTGCAGGACCAGGTCCTGAACCAGAGGAAAAAGCCTCCTCAGGCCTTTATGGAACCTAGATGCCATTTCATGGGAGAAGACTGATCTGCCTTGGATCTGAGGCTGAAAAGCCGAAACTGCTGCAAGGTGAACTTTGATAGATGCGAATGCCAGGCCCCCATTTCAAATGAAGGAGATAGTCCAGGATCTGCTGAATGGGAGAGTCAGTCAATGAGATGTTTCAACTCATTGTCCAGCAGGTAAAGCGTTTCCATTTGGCTACATAAGAAACCCTCGCTGAAGGCTTTCTGCTTTCCAGCAGGACCCTGTGGAGCTGGGCAGAGCAGTAGCATTCATCCCTGCTCAGCCACGGGGCATCCACGGCATCAGACGCAGTGTGACTAGATCCAAGTGAAGTGAGTGGACCTGGTCTTGGGAAAGAAGGTCTGGCCGCAACAGGAGCGACCACAGTCGTGGCACTGAGAACTCCATCAGCATCCCAAACCAATGCTGCCTGGGCCATGCAGGGGCTATTAGGATGACATGGGCCCCTTCCCTCTTGGTCTTCACAAGAACCTTGTGTAAGAGGAGCACTGGGGGACACGCGTACAAGTGACCCTTCGCTCAGGGCAGGAGAAAAGCATCTGGCAGGGAGGCGTCCCCTATTCCTAATAGGGAACAGTACCGGGTGCACTTCCTGTTTTCCTCGGTGGCAAAGAGGTCCAGTTGGGGAGTTTTTCACCTTTGGAAAATCTGTCAGCTACCACTTGGTGAAGAGACCACTCATGGTGAGAATGAAAGGAACTGCTCAGATGGTCCGCAAACGTATTCCTCAAACCTGGTGAATTAACTACCTCCAGATGGATGTCATGGATCACGCAGAACTCCCACAGATGCAGGGCCTCAAGACATAGGGCTGAAGACCTGGCCTGTCCCTGCTTGTTGATATAATACATGGTCGCCGTGTTGTCCGACAGAACCCTTACCACTTTGTTGGAAAGGTGTGGGAGGAAAATCTTGCAGGCCAGATGAATCACACTGAGCTCCCTGACATTGATATGGAGAGACGACTCTTTCTTTGATCAAAGACCCTGCACTCTCAGGGTACTGAGATGGGCACCTCAGTCCACATCCGAGGCATCTTAAACCAGCGACAGAGTCAGCCTGGGGACACAAATGGCACTCCTGTTTGAACGTTTTGAGGCTCCAGCCACCAAGACAGGGAGGTAAGTAGATGCTAAGGTATTGTGAGTGCTTTGTCCAAGGAATGTCTGGCCAGGGTGTAAACAGTTGCAAGCCACAGCTAGAATGGCCTGAGTCGCATTCTGGCATGCCAGACCACGTACGTACACGCTGCCATGTGACCTAAGAGGCTGAGGCACACTCTTACCGCAGTGAGGGGATCAGCTGTTAGGCGAGCTATGAGCTCGGAGAATGTCAGGAACCTGTCCTTGGATAAAAGTGCCTTGACTTGAGCCTAGTCTAGGATCGCACCTATGAATTCTATTCTTTTGACTGACATTAAAATAGATTTGTGTTTGTTTATTAATAGACCCAGCGACCAACAAATGTTTTTCATGATCACAATGCTGTGATGGACCTGCCCCCTTGAACGACCCTGGATCAGCCAGTCATCCAAATAAGGGAGGACCTGCATGCCAATGCACCTGAGGTGGGCGGCTACCACCGCCATGCATTTGGTGAATACACAAGACGTAGTGGAAAGGTCAAACAGTAGAACTGCAAATTGGAAGTGTCGGGTATCCACGATAAATCGCAGGAACCTCCTGTGTCCAGAGAAGATGGCAATATGAAAATAGGCATCCTTTAAATCAAGAGTGGCATCCCAGTCCCCCGGATCCAGAGAGGAGATGATGGCCACCAGGGTTAACATATGAAACTTCAGCTTTTTGAGTTATCTGTTCAAACCTCGTAGGTCCAGTATGGGACTCAGTCCCTCTTTAGCCTCAGGGATCAGAAAGTAGTGGGAGTAGAAACCCTTTCCTCTCAATGCTTGACAGATGTCTTCTAGCATGCTCACATTCAGCAGGGCCTGCACCTCCTGAACAAGGAGTTCCTCATGAGAGGGGTCCCTGAAGAGAGACTGGGAGGAAAAGTGGGAAGGCGGAAGAGAAAGAAACTGGAGGGTATAGCCAAAGACTATGGTGTTTAGGACTCAACAGTCCATCATTATAGCCCTCTGAAACAGAGGGAAAGATACCAGATGGGAAGAAAACAAATGGTGGGTTTGGATCCTGAAGAGAGCCTGGTAGGTCGCTATCGGGCACACCTTCAAAAGCTTTGCTTCCCCCCTGAATGGTGGCGGCTCAGCCCTGACTTTGAGGCTGATGAGTTGCCCCTACAGTGTTTATCGTTTTTGTACCTTCTCCTGTAGGGTTCTGTCCTGGGCTGCCCCCTGAACTGCTGCTGCTGAGATGGTCTGAAATGCCTCCTAGATGATGATGGGGTGTAAAGGCCCAGCAATCTCAGTGACCCTCGAGTCCTTCAGACCATGCAATCTGGTGTCAGTTTGCTCCGCGAAAAGGTTGGAACCATCAAATGGAAGGTCCTGGATTGATTGCTGGACTTCCGCTGGAAGACGGAACGATTGCAGCCAGGATGCTCTCCTCATGGATACGGTGGAGACCATTGCCTGCACAGCTGAGTCCGCCACCGCTTACAGGGAGGGCTTGGCCAGTGCTTTCCCCTCCTCCAGGATTTCTTCAAATTCCTGCTTGGAGGATTACAGAAGAGATTCAGCAAACTTATCCAGCGACCATCTCCGGTGCTGTGGCTGGGTCCTTCGATGAGCACAGTATCAAAGCACTTACTGACAATGGAGCATATGGTACCGTGGCCTGAGGGAAACCCCATGGATTCCAGAATTGCTACAGACCTGGTCAGTGTCCTTGCTGCCAACCTTCTATCTGTGGTGGCGGCGTGACCATGGGGGCACCAATGCCACGTGCTTCCTTCCACTGCCTCTAGCATGCCTTGGTTCTGGTGATGAGGAGCAGTGCTGGGAACCTGAGCTGTGTTCATATTGACACCGCATTTTATCCCTAGGCTTCTTATAAGGGCTTTCGCAGTGTCTGGGCTCCTGAGATACTCTGCGGCGCTGTGGGCTTGCAGAGTACTGGTGTTCCGAGGATCAACGCCAGTGAACTTCAGGCCGGTACCGGTGTTCTGGTGACCAGTGTCTGGAGACCATGGGATCGACTCTGACCTACGATGGTGCGGTGCTGGGGAGCTGCGAGACCAGCGTGGATGGGAGAGGCTGCAGTGTAACCCGTGCCAGGGTCCCCTTCACTAGTCCTCCAGGCTGGGTATCTGAACTTCGGTGAACTGCCCTACCCTCCTGCGGTGTAGGCAGTACAGGTAGAGCTAACAGGTCCTTCATCGCCTGGAATGCTTCAGGCGTAGAGGGGACCAGTAGATGGCGCAGGTGACTGCAACTCTCCGGAGCTGATGGTGGGACTGGAGTTGGGGTGAACACCCTTATGGGCAGATGCTCTCGGTACCAACTTGGCTTTTCCCACAGTGCCTGAGTCCTCCTTAGCTGACTTCGGGGCTTTCTCAGCATGCTGCTTCTGCTCCTTCAGCGCTGCCAACGTTGACTGGTGCTGAGTGGGCAACGGTACAAAAGGAGCACTTCTAGTCGAGGCCGTTCTCCAAACACAGCTCTGACACTGGCCTGAGTGCTGATTCCAAGAGAAAGGCCTTAAGCCTAATGTCTTGGTCCTTCTTGGTACAGGGGCGAAAACCCCTGCAGATTTTGCACTTCCCCCAGGCACTTCAGATATCTCTGGTGCGGGTCACTCAACAGCATAGGGTTCTTACAAGAAGTGCAGGGTTTAAATCTTGAGGACCGGGGCATGCCCCTACGCTGGGTAGGCTACTAACTTTGATTCCTTGGTGACGGGGTGGGGGTGAACAGCCAGATCTAATAGCGAAGGGAAGCTGGAAAAGGGAGTATACGGGAAATGTTATGATCTTCTGCTTAGTAGAAACCATTAGTGACCAAGGCAGGTGTCGCTCCCTGGGCAAGGGTGATGCAGGAAAAACCGCGTGTCAACAGATCTTTGAGCCTTTGATCACTGAAATGTTAAGTGATCAAAATCCACCTTCAAGGACTGGGAAGCTGGCTTGTCTAGCTAAATGTTCCTTGGGACTCTGCCTGTTACTAGAGGACACTCCCAGCTGCTGAACAGAAAGCAGCAGCAATGTTGGGCACTCCCTCTCCAGCTGGATAGTTCTGGCAGGTGAGTTTATTTTGTTATCATTGACCTATTCTATTGATGTCACTCAGCTGGTAAGGAGTTGGCAAGGGGTTTCATGCCTGTCCAGGTTACAAAGGGCAAGGCTGGAGTCCTCCCTACTTCTTAACCTGGCATTTGGCTGCTGCTCCAGCCCTTCCTTCCTGGCTCTGCTCCCTGTGGGTGTGGACCAGATTCCCTTACCACTTTTTTCACATTGCTTTCTATAACTGTCACTGCTGATTATAAGCAGCTACAACAGTATATCATCATCAGGTGAGCACCATTCACATAGTGGCTGGTTAAGGTTGTGTAGACGTAATGACATTGACTTGGTTTACAACAGAATGTAGTAAGAAGAGCGTGGAATGGATTTTAACAACATTATTGAGCTGTTTGCAAATGATTTGTGACTATACCAATTTTCAACTTCTTTCTTTGAATATCACTGTAATCAGAAGTGAAAGTCACTATTTTGTGACTGTTTACTTTAACATTTATTTCCTCACTAGGGACACCAAAGAGTTGCAAAATCTAGCTACAAAAATCACTAAGTTGGCAATGCTATGGAAAAAAAATCACAGCTTTGGCAAAAAGGCACATCCCTGACACAAATTCAATTCCCTTACCAAATTTCAAGCCTTTGCTCTAAAGCATGGAGGCACTAGAGCTTCTTAACAAATAGTCGTAAGAATTTTTAACATAAGCATCAATGCTTTTCCTCTTCAACTTCCTGAGAAACAGTTCAGTTGTATCTCTAAAAACTTGTAAAAAAAATTAGCCTGAGCCAAACACCCGCCATGGAAATTTTCAGCATGAATGGCTGAAGTCTGGCAAAGTTAAAAACAAATGAAAGCAGGGTCTTATGATTGGAAGCATTGGGCATCCTTAGATACCTTTGCTACCAGCTCTGCCTATAGTCAAATGACTATTATTCTAAAGCAGAACGTTCTGATATAAAAAAATAGATGTGTTCATTTATTTTTAATTTGGTCCTGGGGAGACTACATCACCATCTATATTTCTTCAGGTCACCATATCTATTCCAGTTTTAAACAGACATTTTGGAGACATATGAACTCTACTGAACTCTTAACAGTTCAAAGTCTGTATAAATTATCAAGGGCTCAATCTTAACCCAAAAGATACATCCCTTACCATACTTTTATCTGGTATAAAGGAACAAGTTGACAAGGTAACTTGGATATATTGATCATGTTGGATAGATTTAAATCAATGTGATTTATTCATGATTTAAAATAAGCAAAAAACCTTGATTTAAATCAAGGATTTTAATCTTGTTTTAACATTTGTATTTTTCAGTTATTGTCCTGCAGTTCTCACTGACTGTCGGATCTTTAATGATTCTCACAGACTGGTACCCATTAGAACATGTTGATTTGCAGCTCAACATAGCCTCTATACTACATATGGTACCTTTGTTAACCAGGAAGATATAGTGTTTCTATCTACAAATTTATTTAAGGAATTACATGGCTAAAAATACATGTATTCAGATGCTTCATTTTTATATTTATTTCATTATGCTGGAAACTGGTGAATGACATTTACTAGATGATTAATTCTTCTTTTTACTCATGATTTGCCTCAAACTACATTTGGGTGGAAATTGGAATTCAATTCAAAATGCGTAAAAACGGCTTTTTTCTTTTTCTTTAACTAAAACTACCTTAAATGTGCTAGATACATATAAAAATAAGTTGATCAAAACATGTTTTGTGTTTGAAACTAAATTATTTTATTAAACAAAGGAAGTATTGAACTGATTTGTTTCTGATCACCATGCTCTTCAAAGCTTTAGAACTAGCTGAGCTCACCCTCTCACCCCTCATTTTTATTCATAGATCCGATGAGGAAAACAAGCTTTTTTACTTTTTCAATTCCAAATCAGTTTCTCAGTTTTGAAGGAACAACTGAATTAAATAAACTGAAAAGAAAATACTCTCTTGCTACACCTGTGACACAGACTACTGCTTTAAAAAGCTTGTCTGGCACTCCAACAGACTCATTACTGCCAGTTACTTCCACTAGTTCAGCTGTTTGATTTTCTTTAAAACTTGAGCTGCAAACATACTACTTTTTTTGTTTTTTAAACTTAGTATAATATTAAAATCATTTAAGTGATGCTTAGGCCTTAATATAGATTGTCGTAATTTCTAATTTCATTTTAAATAGCTTTATTTTCTAAAAAGAAAAATGTACTTAATTGAAATAAATTTAATTTTTTTAAAAATCATTCATTTTTATCCATCCTGGTATTGGTAACATTTCAGTTAACCATAGGCTACTCTCATTCGTAGGGACATGTAATTTTTTAATCTCTACAATATAATGGTCATAGTAAGATTGTCACTAACCTTGAAGTATTTTCTCTTTGTTGTATCTTGTTTCTCCACTGAAAGACAGAAATATTTCAGACAAAGAAGAATAACCTTGACTAAAAATAATGTCAGTCAAAATTTAAAAGCGTTTAGTAACTATATGTAAACATTGCATCAAAACTATAACTAAGGGGCCACACTGCTGTAAAATACAACATCTTTTTCAGTAAGATGTGCGTAAAGCTCTTACAGTAACACTTCAGAAACTTAAAAATAGTTAGCTCCAATTACTCCTTCAGTGTTCATTAAGTATAAGCTTCATTGGACTCAAAGTAAATGTAGCTGCTTAATTTTAGAGTTAATTCAGCACTATTTAGTTATCTATTAAAAACGGATCCATATTTTAGGTTTCTCCTATCTCCACTGGAAGATAGTCATCTTACAGAAAATGCGCACCATTCTATTTTTTTCATCAATCAGACTCCTATGCTTTGAAAGTGAGCCTATACAAAACAACAATAAATTCAGCAGCGATGCAAAGTTACTCAGGGAGAAAGAAACTGCTCTGGTGTGAGCAACACATTCCTTTGGAATGGCATATTCCATTTCAAACATCATATTACCAGAAAGATATAGACAAACTGGTGGCAATTTAGAAAAAAGCACAATCTGCAGATTTATTAGGAGGAAAAGTTAAAATGACTAACCCTGTATGGCTTGGCTAAATGACAAGATGATGAATAGGGATGAGGAAAAGACTTATAACAATCAACAAGAATTTAGGTGGTACAAGACATGGAGGAAGAAAAATAGGATTAAAGAAATATAAAGGAAAATAAAAGAATTTGTCTACACAGGAAAATTAACTCAGAATAAATCTGAAGCAAATATATGGATGTGGTTATTCCAAATCCTAAAATACCATCAAAGATACTTTCCTGGCAGGGGAGCCGAAGGAACCCAGCTTTGATCACTTAAATATATACTGGACAATTCTTCTGAGTATTTTATGGGTAATCTTGTTTTGGCAGAGGGACAGATTAGGTTTTTCCATTTCTACATTTTTACAGATATCTCTGGATGGTTTTTAAAATAAAGAGATGGAAGCAAAAGTTTGCATCACTGTAACATAAAACTGACTTTATTCAATGATACAAATAAAGCCCTCCTCCTATCCAGACAACGCCATTTAAGCATACTGACTTCAATATACTCATCACATGGGTAAAATGACACATGCTTAAACATTTGCAGGATTAAGGCCAAAGACACTGCTGACTTTCCAAACAAAGGTATTGTCAGTGCTATAGCAGAGATTCTCAAAATGATCCAGACAGATAGCTGGTCACATGCGGCTGCCTATTTCTTCAATATATTGCAATAAAAGGCTGCTAACATACATCAGTACCTTCCACATAAAACAATTGCTGTAGCTGCCACAGAATTATTATGTGATGCTAAATAGGAGGGCAGCTGATTCACAAATCACTATTAAAATATGATCAACACTACAGGACAGTGAGAACTCCCCACAACAGCACATACAAAGAACTGCCAAGTAGATGATGTGGACGGAGTTTTCAAACATGCTCAAAATCAGCCTAAATCTGTTTCCATTGGGAGCAAAGTAAGGCCAATGCAGAATGCTTTTGAAAATCCCACCCTAAGACTGCAAATTTTCTAAAGAAAACAGTGGTTTCAATCTGGTGTATTTTCCTGCTGACTAAAAAGGGAAGAGTGCTGCTGGATCACTAAATCGGTGGATTTAGATTTTTAAAGGAAAACTAAAATAAATCTAACAAGAGGCAAATAATTAAAATCCAGCATTTGGGTTGCATTGTGCAAACACTGAACTGTATTATGCAAAGTAAACAAATTACTTTTTCCAATATTTATAAATATTTTGTTTGACAATAGCCTTTTACAATCTGAATCACGAATGTGGAAGAGAAATTTTATTTTGATTTCTTCACACACATATGCCCACCATAGACAGTACACTATTCATATTACACAGAAGCTTTTTCACCAAGATCCACTGTGCCTGAAAGAAAAAGCTAAGGCTATATGATTTGAAGAACTCAATGATGTCAATGCTTGTTTTAACATTCCACAGTACTATCTTATTCCTAAATGAACTCTCTACCACTGCCAAGTCAGAGTATTTTTGGCAAGAAGTGGGTCTTCTGACCAACCACGCACTTCTATGTATAGCCTTAACTAGCCTCACATGTAACAGTGCCCATACTGCAACATCAAAAATCATTGATACAATCTGCCTATTTTAATTGGTTACCAAAATCTAGAATAACTTCAAATGCTTAGTTCTAACTGAATATTTACCAGATGAAAAATTTTCAACAAATATTTCACAGAATGTTACCACAGTTGCGTTACAAAATTAGTTGTAACAAAAAATTGTTACGTTTTATTTCAAAAGAGTTAATAGGTTGAACTACTATATCTTGTGAATGCTATTTGAAACCACTGCATGCCATTTTTCTGTATCACAACATTTTATTCTTGATTCATTTCAATCACTTTTGTGGTAACTTTCATTGTTTCAAGTGCTTAATAAAACAGAAGTTATCAGGAAAAGCTCAAAAAGAAACAACTCTTTAGAATTATAAAATGACTCAGGTCAGATTAGTTTTAAAGAAAAGAACTCCAAAAATGTCAAAATTGCTAAAATTCTGCAAATGTTAGCCAAAGTGCACTCTATAGAGAAGGTAGCATCTTTAAACAGGCATTCTGACATCAATGGATGTATTTTTTTTCTTATTTCTGGCCTTGAGTTTAGGGGTTAGCTAATAAGTGCACCCACGTTTGGTTAGGTGAAAGGGTCTGTTATTATATGCAGCTTTCTTTTAAATGCCTGCTATATTTGTTAAAAAGTTCAAGACTTGATGAAAGAGATATGAACATATACAATATGTTCAGTGTTATGGTAATTAGTCCTGGCTCTCAAGATCCAGTAATTTCCCAATGCCACTTTCAGCTGGTGAAAGTTGGGGCACAGATGCTCTAGCCATAAATTAATTTTAAGAACAAAAGTCTCATCTTGGAGATAAAAGGTGCCTCTCAAAATACAGCTTAAGAGACACAATCATAATGGTTTCACTGCTATGTCGCTATATTGTTACCTTATAGTTGGAGAATAAAAAATCTCTACTTTGGTTTGTACAAATGTTCATTTTGCCATCTCATTTAAGTGCCTCACAGTGCTAGTTTCACAATTAAGTAATGCAGTTTCCCAGGTTTTTAGAAAAGAAATAACATGGATGAGGGAAGTTACCTATACGCTTCTCTATAGTTTAATTAGAATCCTACATTTTGGTCTTGGGGTTCTAGCACAAGACAGGAGGAAACTTCCCTATCATTCAACATTTCAGACTTTATGAGGCTGATAGTTATAACTCATGAACAGATGAAATGTCATTATCCTTACAGATTCATAGATATGGCCAGATGGGATCACTGTAATAATCAAACGTCACATCCTGTAGAACACAAGCCAAAGGACTTCCCTGAATTAATTTGTTTGAAAACATTCCCTTCAGTTCACTGAAGATCAGGGTGCAAAAGCTCCCAAATAATATGACAACTACCAGAAGCTATAGAGTAATTTTTCACATCCCAGCTCTAATAATAAGGTAGGAATCCATTCAAGTACTTTAGCCTTGCACAAGGTATCCTTATTTGAGCTCCGCATACAGTGTAACAAGTAACAGTACAAGAAATGCCATGTTTTCAATTCGTTAACAGTTGTGCCTACCAAAGACAGAAGTTGAGCTGGAATTGGTAAGGCCAGAAATAGAAATTGCCTCCAAACAATATACTTTTGGATAGGAATCTCAAATGATTAAAAAAGTCCCTAAAATAATTAACCAAGAAGTTCTAGTTGTCTGATAGGCACTGTAGTTGGCCTAACATGCTTATTAGCTCACTCACATTTAAGTGAGAATGTAGGATCTTTTGCCTACCCTGCAATACATAGTTACCGAAAGTGGTAACATGTCATTCAGAACATGCTATTGAATACCAGATTGACAGCTACAGAAATAGCACGAATCAAATTTCCAAATTTAGCTTGTCCAAAAAAGAAGTTCTAATCAGTGTTTATTAAATATAGACAAATCATTTGCAAACAACAGAAATTAAATAAAGTATAATATAGTACAAAAGTCATCTTGATCCCCAGTCAAGAAAAGAAATTTTGTATTGTCTCCTCTCAAGAAATCAACCATTTTGAATTCTGTCTTCAGAGACAGGTGGAGAGGGAAAGGGGCAAACTGTTTGGACATTAGCTGAAATGTAAAGATATGTGCTGACTACCAGATTTAGGGTCAGGTCCACTTAGAGTACATAAGCATGGACTTTGGGTTTCTAGCACTTTCTGGGAGTCCACTGAAATGGTATAAAATTGTCACTAAATATTATCAAATACATATTTCCTTTAAATAAAGGGGAGGGGGAAAGAATTGGTAAATCCTATGGCATCTTAAACAAGGTACATGCCTCCAAAGCTATAATCCCTGGGCATCTTTGTAATAAGTAATGGTGATGCTAACACTGACCACTGCAGAAACTAAGGGATCAGGGAACATCCATTCACACTAGTGAGAAAAAGCTAATGCCTAGGCCAACTGTGATTCAGGATACGTCTAAACAATAAGCGCTAAAGAGGCACAGATGCCGCACTGCAGCTGCGCCACCAGAGTAGACACTAAGGTCTTATCTACCCTAGAAAATGCTTTAAATGCAAGTTACAATGATCAAACAAACAATGATCAAAAAGTACTAGAATTACGTCCTTTGTACCTGTCCACACAGCGCTCATTGTGTCGCATCTATAGTTGGTGCTCTAGCATTGACAGTGGGAGCAGTGCACTGTGGGCAGCTGTACAACCCACCACCATGTGCCACTAGTTGTGGGAAGGCAGAGAGGATTGCAGTGCATCATGGGTACAGGCTCAACATCCCATGAGGCAGCGATTCTAGTCCCGTCACTCCATGGATTCCCAACTGGATCTTGCAGCAATTTTCAGTGGCCCCAGATTCCTGTGCACTTGCCATCTATCTGAAAGGATGGATCCTCCACTGCTCTCCACTGTTGTCAGTGTTCTGAACGAATCATGGCTGGTCATGCAGTATATCATGAGCTCCCAATTGGAAGGAGAAACTCAGGCGACTGACCTGCTGTGTGCCATGCAAACAACTCCGGATTATTGTTTGTATTCACAGAGCATCTGCACCTGGAGCACCACTCCTTTTGATGTGAAATAAGCACTGAGTGGTGGGATAGCATCATTATGCAGGTGACAAGCAGTGGCTGCAGAAATGTCTAATGTGCAAAGCCACCTTCATGGGCTCTGCAGAGCTTGCCCCTGCCCTGCAGCAAAAGGACACACAAATGAGAGCTCTCTTCTCAGTGGAGAAGCATGTGGTGATCACCATGTGGAAGCTGGCAACTGCAGACTGCTACCAGTAGGTCACTAATCAGTTTGGAGTCAGGAAGTCCACCGTTGGAGCTCTATTATCGCAAGCATGCAGGGCCATTAATCACATTCTGCTAGGAAGGACTGTGAGCCTTGGAAATGTGCATGAAATAATAAATGGCTTCGCAGCGATGGGATTGCCCAATTGTGGTGGGGTGCTAGATGGTACGTATATCCCAATTTTGGCCCCAGACCATCTTGTGACAGAATACATCAATATAAAGGGGTACTTCTCTATGGTACTGCAGGCGCTTGTAGATCACTGAGGGTGTTTCATTGACATTAACGCTGGCTAGGGAAGGTGCATCTTCAGAAACACAGGCCTGTACAGAAAGCTGCTAGCAGGAACTTTCTTTCCAGACCAAAAGAGTCCAATGGCAGATGTTGAAATGCCCATAGTGATCCTGGGAGACCCAGCCTACCCCTTACTGCCATGGCTCATGAAGCCTTACACAGGTAACCTGGATAGTAGCAAGAAGCGCTTCAATAACAGGTTGAGCAGCTGCCGAATGTCCGTTGAAAGTGCGTTTAGAAGATTAAATGTTTGTTGGCTATGGCTTTACGGCAGGTTAGACCTAAATGACGACAATATTTCCATGGTTATAGCCAGCACCTGTATGCTCCATAATATCTGTGAAGCTAAGGGTGAAGTTTCCTCCTGGGTGAAGCACAGAGATGGATCGCCTTGCAGCTGAATATTAACAGCCTTGACATCTGGTTGTTCGAGGAGCACAACAGGGTGTCATTTGAATCAGGAATGCCTTGCGGAGTCATTTTGACAATGAGAAATAATACGGGATCTTTGTAAACAGCACTGTGCCGTGTATAACTGCAATCTAGCTTACACTGTGTATCAGTGTGAGCTACAGCCACCAGGTGCAACTGTCAAATAAAGATTGTTTTTTCTTTGCAGAGTACATCTTTATTAAATAACAATTATTCACAACACACACAAAAAGCTGGGCTGGAGGGAAGAAAGCAGGGAGGGGCAGTATGAGTTATAACAGCTAAGTGTAAGTCTGGAAGCTGTCTAAAGGGATGGAGTTAATGAGGTACCAAGACGAGCCAGGAGTTTCATAGGAATGAGAGTGCACTGTGGGGAGGGCATGGAAAGCAGTTCTGTATTGGTTTCAATGGGGGGAGGGAGGCACGAGCATGCATGAATTTAGTCTACAGTGTTATTAGTGATTTTACCAGCTTCATTTGCTCCTCAGTAGCTTTTATCATGCACTTGTGATCTGCTATCACTCACTCCTGGTTTTCCCTCCTCTCCTGCCTATCAATTTTTTGATTTTCAGATACAGTGTGTCTCCAAGCCTTTTTCTTTTTTTCCACCTCAGAACACTGGAGGAGTTCTTGGAACATCTCCTCTTTGCTTCTCCATGGTCATTTTCTTATCAGCCATAGGCGCTCAGCAAGTGTGGAGGGGTTTCCCCTCAAGGGCACCTCTGTAGAAGCATAATAAACAACGAACAGAAGCATGATTGTAAATGCAATTACAGCATTGATACATTACCGTACAATACACCTCTTTCTGACTGTCCCCTGGCAAGCACACAGCTCGACTCACAGTGAGTTGTGTCTGGGGGAAGGGAGCACTCAAGCTGGGGAAAAGGTTCTGGGTGATTATTTGGGTATTGATTCAGGTAGCTAGGGACAAAATTTCAAACTATGCCATCATTTGCCACAGGCAGGAACCATAAAAGTGGATATCTCACTCCTAAAAGCAGGGATGTTAGGGTGCATCTGCTCTTTGCAAGCAGCTTCAAACCGGATCCTTATGCTGCTCACCTGTATGATCTCTTCACAAGTGGTTGCCTACTAAAGTGGGAAAGTTTCCTACAATGGGGGAATAAACAAAGCAGCTCTGCTGAGGAATCTCCAGCAGATGATTGGCAAGTTTCTTAGAGATCTCTGAGGATTCCCATCAAATCTCAGTGTGCATTAACACATTTTTCCATAGCACTGACTAGCTGCACAGAGGAATGAGAAGCACAAGCAAACATAGCTACTCTCATGCATTTTTATCCCTTCAACCAGCTGTATAATGGAAGGTAGCAAAGGAGAGCTGTACCTCGTGTAACCAAAGGCATCAGCTTCCCTCTTCTGGATCCTAGATGCCAGAGCTGTAAGGCTGGGACTGGCCTGAACCCTCCAGGGTCGAGAAGTTCTGATTCCACTTGTCACCAAATGACACAGTCCCGTGCTTTCTATCGTCCTCTAACGAGACCTCCTTGTCCACAACTTCTTTGGGGTTGAATCTGGCATCCACTGCCTCCAGGCCAGTGAAGGTATCCATGGGTTTCGTGGAGTTGGGGTCACCACCGAGGATGGCTTCCAGCTCCTTATTGAAACGTTAGGCCTTTGGCTCTACACCAGAGTGACGGGTTGACTCCCTAGCCTTTCGGTACCTCTGCTGCAGCTCGATTTTCACATGGCACTGCAGCATATCCCATTCATAGCCCTTCTCTGCCATTGAGAAATTTGACCACATGTAGCCAAAATTCATCTGATATAGTGGGGCTGGGACTGCACAGCCTCCTCTCCCCAAATGCTGATCAGATCCAGAATCTCCAGTGTGCTCCAGGTGGGCAAGCTTTTGCTGCATGGAGCCGCTATGGTCAGCTAGAAAGATGAGATGCAAGCTCTCCACACTAATCAAAGAGGAAGTAGAATTTCAAAACTTTTCAGGACTTTAAAAAGGAGGGGGTGGATGGCTACAGAGCAGTGAGTTCAAACTGACAGCCAGAGTGGTCAGGAGGAACATTGTGGGAGACTTCCTGGAGGTCACTTACTGCAACAGAAACAAGTACAGCATCTACACGATCGCTTCGTCGCTAAAAGCTTGGTGCCGAAAGCTCTACGTCTCTGGTCGAGGTGGTTTGATGTCGTCACAAAGTCAGATGAGTTGGGCCGGTGACTGGGGTGGGGACAGGGAGGGGGGGCCAAGGTCACCGGGGGTACACCACCCGTTATTTGGCGCACAAGGCTGACTTTGGTCAACAAACATATGCAATGTGCACCAGGCCTCAGCACACGGTGGGATGGGGCTGTTTCGGTCGCCTCAGTAAATCCACTCTTTCCGCGGCGCGGCAGGTGCCTCGACAGGAGGAGTCTCCCGTCCCCTCGCTGCACGTGCCCTGCTCTCGCGGCACCTAGATATTTACCGCAGCACCATGGCGGACTGACCGATGCCGCGGGCGCTGGGCAGCCTCTCGTCCACCTCCCACGGCAAGCCACCCCCCAGCGCCCTGGCTCCCCGCGCCGCTGGCCCGCCTCACGCGCCGCGGCCGCCCCTCGCGCCCGGAGGGCGCCGCCAGGGCCCGTCAGACACCGGCCAGCAGGCGGCGGGCCACGGCCAGACTCGGGGCCTACCGGGAACACATCGGACCCCGCCCCCATCGCGGGCTCCCCTCAGCCCCAGGGCGGGCAGGGCCCCGCTCCCTCGAAGCCAGCCCGGGGGATGCAGTCGCCGCGGGGCGGGACGCGCCGCTCCCGGGTCCCAGCCGGAGCCCGGCTGTATGGCGGCGGGAGCGGCCCCGGGTCCCGACTAGCACCGCGGGGTCCGGTGCGGGGAGGGGCCGGGCTCGCGCGCGCGCTCACCCGCCCCCCCCACTCACTGCCGGACGACGGTCAAGGCGAACCGAACCATGATGCGCCAAAGGAAACCGCCGCAGCCCGGCCACGCGCGCGCGCTCCCACCACCCGGCTTCTTGACCCCGCCCAGCCCCCTTACACAGAGGCCCCGCCCTCCGCTCTCGCTCGCCGCCTGACGTCACTCTTCCCCTCCGGCCGGCTCCTCCTATCGCTTCTCCGCGCTCCCGCTGCGCCCCCGCGCCTGCGCAGGGTCAGGGAGCTCTGGCGCAGGCGCAGCAGAGCCCCCAGGAGGCGCGCGCCGGCGCGCGAGTCCCCAGCGGGGAAAGGTGGGCGCGCTCCAGAGCTAGGGCCGTTGGTCGCGCGCAGGTGCGCGCTGCGGCGAGGCAGGGCGGGGTGCGACACCGCCCTGGCTGCAGCCCTGTGTCCCGCGTGCGGGCCGGGGTGTCACACGCGGGGCCCAGGGCCGGGCTGCACACGGCCGCCTCTGCCGCCGGTTTGCCTGCTGCAAGCCCGCCTCGGCTGGTGCACAAGCGCGCCCCTGGCAAGCACGGGGGGAAAAACCAGGCCTTTACCCCGTGGGAGCCCGGCTTATGTAATGTGCCTGGAGACCCCTTTGCTGTGGACGCTTCCCTATGCAAGCAGCCAACCCCTTTGCTAACACACAGTGGCTCCCTGCAAAATTGAGGGCTCATGTCTTCAAGCTTTTCTTCACAACCGTTTTCTTAAAACAGATTTTCACATAGTCACGAGTTCAGGACCCGGGTCTTTCATAGCTACACCAAATGACATAAAACTCAGTATTAAATGGTGAGAGCCAACAAGGCTCTGCTCAGTGGTGACACTGGACAGCTGCCTGGGTGCCAGGGTTTGGCCAGTGCAATATCTGTGAGAACTCAATTGTGCTAAAGGGAAAGCAGATGAGAACTTGAACAGACATTGCAAAGCACTAGCCACTGGTGTCATATGAGCACTGCATGACAGAAGCGTAAAGGTTGTACCTATTCATAAAATGGGGCATTTTGTTGCTTCCGTTCACATCAATAGGCCTTTGGAGAATACAGAGGCTGTTATTCAGTGCAACTTGGCTGCTTGGGACTAGATGGTACATTATGTTTCAGCATCCATTGCCTTTGGGGCCTATAGTCTCCATACTTAAGGTGAGGTAGTTGTGGGCCAATTTGTCAAACTGCTTGGGCCACCTTTGCTTAGTAACTAATATCGTTTTTGTGAAATAGGACAGAGAAGGAGGGGGGAGCAGAAGGCAAACTGACCATGAAATGAAACTTGAAGGGTGTAATGTCTCTATCTGCACAAGTCCCATGAATGTCAACAGACACTCCATGCACTAAAGCTTGCAGATCAGTTTATTTGTAAAGCTGACAAAAAACTAGCACCTAAGTACAAGAGCTGAATAAACTCTATTTTCTGACCTAGAAGTTGTCTATCTGGACACATAGTTGAGGCACATAGATGGGAGGACAGTGTATGTTGAAGCTTGCACTGTGATTGCCTATGCTGAACCTGTTCTGTGGATAAACGGATTTTTTTTCCAGTATTGTCAGGCCATCACTTTGTACTAATGGAGTTTAAAAAGAAAACCAAAGCAAAGCACAGTGACAAAATAAATGCTGGTTGCATGTATTGATTAATAGATTCTGAGGCCAGCAGGGACCGTTGTGATAATCTAGTCTAACCTCCTGTATAGTACAGACCATATAACTGCCCCAAAATAATAGGGCATAAAACATTAATCTCAGCAAAGAGAAACTCTGTCAACAAAAATTATTAAGGGGCTGGAATGATTGAACTTTGAGGAAACTAAATATGTGATTTTATTCAAATGATAACTATGGGCTGGAATATGATAACAGTTTTGTATTTGAAGGATGTGTAAAACAAGGAAGGGGAAAAGTTGTTTAAAGTAATGAACGTAATGCATGAAGCTTTAATTAGGAATAATGGAATGAAACTTGGAAAATGCTATTTAAGAGAAATATATGAAACATTTTGTAAATGTGAAATCTATTAAGACGTGTAGGAAAGTAATGGAAACCCCATTCCTATTTAAAGCCACTGGTAAACTGGACAGAGCATTGGAAACTATGATAGGGAGCAATCCTTCATCTTCCTTAATGACTGGACTAGATGAGCTTTGATATGTCTTTTAATGTCTATGATTCATTTAATGATGGAAATTATTCTTTAGCTCAGATAGGAGAGGTTTATGCTTAGAAGCGAAAGCCAATATTTCCCCAAAGTTTTAAGAAAGTGTGGGAACAAAGACCATCCATGTATTAATAGTTTGAAGAAACATTCTAAGTAGCCTAACCCCCTCTAATTTTTTAAATTAGTTTTGATTTAGTATCATTTGTTAAAAAAAACCCCAACAACTTTCCTTATTGTGTGACACAGAGGCCCATGGGTGGTTCAATACTCTGTATCACCAACTCTTGTCTGGCCTGACAAACTCACTACATTTAACTCTGTTATCATGAGATATACCCAAAAGCTGTTACGTATCATTGGAACCCTAATAATTCACTGATCAGTAATATTTGTGTGTGGTTTATGTACAAGGTGTGTACAAAGTGTTATAAGTACGTGCTAAGAATTATGTTCTTAAAATGTGTTTGGCAAGCAAAGTATAAGCCCAGTGTGCCCTAGACAAAAGAATGTGTATTTGCTTGCCTGAGCAGCCTGGTCACCAGACAATGAAAATAAATGTAGATATATGGTAAACAAAGCTATCAAGCTAATAAGCAGTGGAGAAGACATCATGGTGTCTCCACTCCAGCAGGAGAGAGAGAGATGCTTTGTCTGGGCTTACTTTTTTGAGGAATACATTTCAGAGGTTTAATAAACTTGTTTTACTTTTACTATAAACCAGTTCAGTGCTGTGTGTCAAACCCCAGTTAAAGTAATGAGCTGTACTGTATTGTCTCTTTCTAGGAGCAAGGAAATGAATAACTTCCTGTGAGTGCTCCAGGAGAGGGCTGGACACTGCAGGGAGACACCCCTGGGGAACTTGTGAGTTGGGGTTCACTATCTGTTACTTGGAAAACAAGGTTTAGGCTAGCAGAGCCCTGCTGGCAAGGCAGGAGTCTGAGTGAGTTGCCACACCATTTAGCAGTAGTAAAAACTACTGCTTGCTGAGGTTGAGAGGAGTAACAAAATACCTCACCATTCTGGGAACTCCAACAGATTGTCACACAGAGGGACAGTTCTGGGAAAATTCAGGACTGTGAGGGTGGTGGCCTCGCAAGCCAGGGTGATGATACTTGCATGCTTGTAAGTCTGGGTTTCTGTGTCCATGCGGTGAGTCACAGCAGCATAGCATTGCAGGCATCCAGAGTTGCAGAGCAGGCTGTGACACAACCCCTTGCTGGTCTGGGTTAAAACCCAAAGCGGCACAGCATAGTGTGTCATTTTTACCACATCATTATTTACTACTACCCTGAATTTGGGTATTTTTTTTCTCTTCCTCACAAGCTGAACTTGGTAATAACTGTGACTGAGTCACACTACTGCCACCTAGTGGCTTACAGTTAAATGCATACAATCTTTTCAATTTCAATCTATCTATGACACTGGAAGGTTATTGGTTCCCCGTTACCTGTAAAAAGCCATCACTGTTAAGACCAACCATTGTGAACTACGTTTCTATTCTGTTTAGAAAAATACCATCATTGAGGGTTGGCATGCTGTTCTGAGAAGGACTTCTGAGTAGAGATAAGGTCCACCTCTCAAAGAAGGGAAAAATATCTTCAGACATAGACTGGCTAAACTAGTGAGGGGGGTTTTAAAGTATGTTCGACAGGGGCAGGAAACAAAAGCCCACAGGTAAGTCCAGAACATGGAGACCTGGGTAAAGGGTCAGAATCTGGGGGGAACATGGGCAATCATAGCAGGGACAAAGGAGATACAAGAGGGAAAATACAGGCAAAATTTAATGAACATCTTAGATGTCTGTACTAATGCCAAAAGTGTGGGGAATAAACAGGAAAAACTAGAAATACTAGTAAATAATCACAATCATGACATATTTGGCATCCCAGAGACTTGGTGGGACAATTCACATGACTGGAATATTGGTATAAAAGGGTACACCTTGTTGAGGAAGAACAGGCATAAAAAAAGGGAGAGGTGTTATCTTGTATATCAAAGATGTATACACTTGCACTGATTTTGAGAGAGAAGCGGGAGGCAAACCTGTTGAAAGTCTTTGGGTAAGGATAAAATGGTTAAAAAACAAGGGTGATGTCATGGTAGGGTTCTATTAACCAGGAAGAAGAAGTGGATAAGGATTTTTTTAAACAACTAACAAAATCATCCAAAGCACAGGACTTGGTGGGATGGGGGACTTCAACAACCCAGACATCTGTTGGGAAAATAATACAGTAGGGCACAGATTATCCAATAAGTTCTTGGAATCCACTGGAGACAACTTTTTATTACGGAAGGTGAAGAAAGCAACTAGGGAAGAGGCTGTTCTAGATTTCATTCTGACAAATAGGGAGAAACTGGTTGTGATTTTGAAGGTGGAAGGCAGCTTGGGTGAAAATGATCATGAAATGATAAAGTTCATGATTCTAAGGAACAGTTGGGGGTAAAACAGCAGAAAAAAGACAATGGACTTCAAGAAGGTAGACTTTAGCAAACTCAGAACTGATAGGTTAGGTCCCTAGGGAAGCAAGTCTAAGGGGAAAAGATGGTTACCAAACTTTCGTAACTGTTCTTCGAGATGTGTTACTCATGTCCTTTCCAATTAGGTGTGTGCACACCTCGTGCACAGTTGCCAGAAGGTTCTTTCCCCAGTGATACCCATAGGGTTGGCTCTGGAGCCCCCTGGAGTCGCACCTCCATGGCGCCCCATAAAGGACTCTGGTGACTCTCTGCTTTCTCAGTCCCTTCTTACCCGCAGACTTCAACAGAGTGGTAGGCAGACAGGTCTTGGAATGGACATGAGCAACACATCTTGAAGAACAGTTATGAAAGGTAACTTTTTGGTAAAAGCTTTTTCTTCGAGTGCTTGCTCATATCAATTCCAATTAGGTGACTCATGAGCAGCTCCCAAGGAGATGAAGTCAGTGTTCAACATGCTATTCACTGCAAAACTGCCCTGCTGATCACTGCATCTTCCCTGTCTTGATGAGTGATGGCGTAGTGTGCTGCAAAAGTGTGGACAGAGGACCATGTTGCTGCCCGACAAATGTCTTGGATCAGGACTAGGGCCAAGAAGGCTTTTGAGGTCACCCATGCCCTTGTAGAATAAGGTGTCAATGGCAGGGCAGGCACGTCTGCCAGGTCATAACATGCCTTGATGCATGACATGATCCATGACGAGATTCTCTGTGAGGAGACTGGGACGCCCTTAATTCTGTCTGCCACTACTATGAAGAGTTGAGAGGTCTTCCTAAAAGGTCTTGTTCTTTTGATATAGAAGCCCAGCATCCTCCTAATATCCAGTGGGTGGAGACCCTGCTCATGGCTGCTAGCATGCAGTTTGGGGGTAGAAAACTGAAAGAAAAATATCTTGGGTTGAATGAAACTGTGAGACTACCTTCAGAAGGAAGGTTTGGTGTGGCCACAGGTGAACCTTGTCCTTGAAGACCATATAAGGAGGTTTCGATGTCAAGACTCTTAGTTCCGGAACCCTTCTGGCCAATGTAATGGCCACCGGAAAGGCTACCTTCCATGACAGTTACAAGAGAGAGCATGTCGCCAATGGTTCAACATGATTGAATGGCCATCCACCTATGGGTGGAAAATTGAAATCGCAGGTAGGTGGACTCTAATCAAAGATATCATCAGCCCCTGACGGTACAGACAATTGGAAAGAGAAACATTGGAGGAAGGACCCTTGCAGAGGAAGAGGCGATAGATTCCAGTTAACCATCACAGGCGGTAAGCAGGCACTGAGAAGTGGAGGGCTGGCAGAGCCTTATATAGGACACCATGGAGGTGCGACACCAGGAGGCTCTAGAGATGACCCTACGAGTATCAGTAGGGGAAGAACCTTCCTGCAACTGTGCACGATGCAGGGGTGGCAAACCTTTTTGGTCCTGCCCGTGGCTGCTGCGTACGCCGCTGCTAGGCCTTGAGATTTGGCAGCAGCATGTAGGACTCGCGGTGGAGAGCAAGCGCGAGATCTCACGATGTTACTCTCCGCCACAAGTCCCACTCTGCCGCCGAATTAAATTTTGCCGTGGGATCTCATGGTGGAGAGCAAAGGTTGTTACTCTTTCCCACGAGTCCCACTCCCCTTTAAAAAAGAATTAAAAAAAGTAAATAAAATTCCTTTGGTGCACACCCTACTGAATTGTGCACACCCTAATGAAATGTGCCGTGCACGCTTACGGCACACACCTCATTGGGAAGGACATGAGCAAGCATTCAAAGAAGAAGAAAAAAGAGTTCAGGAGAGTTGGCAGTTTTTTAAAGAGACATTATTAAGGGCAAAAAAGCAAACTATCCAAAATACATAGGAAAGAAGGAAGTATGGTAAAAAAACATTCTGGCTCTGAAACTCAGAAAAGAGTATTATAAAAAGTTGAAACTAGGTCAAATTATGAAGGATGAATATTACAAAAATAACAACACAAGCATGTAGGAAAAAAATTAGAAAGGTCAAGGCACAAAATGAGGTTAAACTAGCTAGAAACATAAAGGGTAACAAGAAAACATTTTACAAATACTTTAGAAGCAAGAGGCTGACCAAGGACAGAGTAGGTCCATTACTCAATGAGGAGGGAAAGACAATGACAGAAAATGCAATAATGGCCAAAGTGTTAAATGTCTTTTTTGTTTCAGTTTTCACTAACAATGTTGGCAGTGATCTAATGACTAGCATTTTGAACATCAGTGTAAATGGGGTAGGATCTGAGGCTAACATAGATAAAGAACAAGTTAAAATGATTTAGACAAGTTAGGTATCTTCAAGTTGGCAGGACCTGACAAAATACATCCTAGAATGCTTAAGGAACTGGCTGAAGAGATCTCTGAGACCTAAGCTATTATCTTTGGGAACTTTTGGAGGACAGGAGAGATCCGAGAGGCCAGAAAAAGGGCAAATATAGTACCTACCTAGAAAAAGGAGAATAAAGACAGTCTAGGGAATTTTAGACCAGTCAGCTTAACTTTGGTACCCGGAAAGATAATGGAGCAAATAATTAACCAAGTTATAAGTACCTAGAAGAATAATCAGTTAACATGAATTTGTCAAGAACTAATCTAATATCTTTCAATAGAGTAACAAGCTTGTGGATGGGAGGATGGGGAGAAGTAGATGTGATATAGAGTGACTTTACTAAGGCTTTTGATACTGTTTCACATGATCTTCTCATAAGCAAACTTGGGAAATATAGCCTAGACCAGCATACTGTAAGGTGGGTGCACAACTGCTTGTAAAACCGTACTCAGAGATTAGTTATCAATGCTTCATAATCAAGCTGAGGGGGCATATCAAGTGGGGTCTCACAGGAATCTGTCCTGGGTCTGGTTCTATTCAATATCTTCATAAATGATTTGAATAATGACATAGAAAGTACAGTTGTAAAGTTTGCAGACAATACCACGCTGGGAAGGGTTGCAAGTGCTTCCAAAGACAGAATTAGATTTCAAAATGATCTTGACAAACTGGAGAAATGGTCTGAAATAAAAAGAATAAAATTCAATAAGACAAATGCAAAGTACTAAATTTAGGAAGGAATAATCAATTGCACAAATACAAAATGGGAAATGACTGCCTAAGGAGTACTGCAGAAAGGATCTGGGGTTTATAGTGGATCACAAACTAAATACTAGTCAACAATATAATATTGTTGCAAAAAAAAAAAAGCAATCATTCTGAGTTGTATTAGCAGGAGTGTTGTACGCAAGACAGAAATAATTCTTCCACTTTATTCAGTGCTGATAAGACTGTGTGTCCAGTTTTGGACAGCATAGTTTGGGAAAGATGTGGACAAATTGGAGAAGGTCCAGAGGAGAACAACAAAAATAATTATAGGTCTAGAAAACATGACCCATGAGGAAAAAGTGAAAACATTGGCTTTGTTTAGTCTGTAAAACAGAAGACTGAAGGGGACATGACAGCAGTCTTCAAGAATGAACAAGATTATTATAAAGAGGAGGGTGATAAATTGTTCTATTTAACCACTGAGGACAGGACAAGAAGCATGGGGCTTAAATTGCAGCAAGGGAGATTTAGGTGAGGCATTAGGAAAAACTTCCTAACTGTGAGAGTACTTAAGCACTAGAACAAATTACCTAGTGTGGTAAAGTCAGGCCAGAGGGCGACCAAATGGTATATCAATGTCGGTGTGTGGGTCCTTAAGGGTTAAAGGCCCTTTGTCTTGCAGGCAGAAGAGAGAGCACAGCAGGGCAATTATAGGCACCTGGCCCCAATGAAGGGCAACACCCGGTGTACTTAAACCGTGCCTTCCCGAGAGGTGGAGGGGGGAACAAACCAGGAAGAAGCTGCCAGAAGGCTTGTGGGAGCTGGAGGAGAAGGTTCCCTCCCAGACCAGGAGACAAAGCTCCTCTGCAGCCAGGGGGGACAGGGTAACTGGGGGTGCCCTGGTCCACGAAGAGAGGTAAAGTGTGAGACCCACCAGGGGGAGGCCAGCAGATTGCCACACTAGGGAGATTGTTGAATCTCTGTTGTTGAAAGTTTTTAAGAACAGGTTAGACAAACATCTTTTGGGAATGGGCTAGATAATATTTAGTCCTATTTCTGTGCAGAGGACTGGACTAGATGATCTACTGATGTCCCTTCCGGTTCTACATTTCGGTGATTCCAAATGCTTTGTACTACATACAGCTAAAATGTGAGCTACATTTGAAGCACTCCCATCTGACTATTCATAAGACCAAGATGATGTAAAGAAAAGTGAGGGAATATTTAATTTAGAAATATTTAATAGTGATATAAGGTAAATACAACGAGAGTCCTGTAGCACCTTAAAGACTAATAAATTTCTGCGGGCATAAACTTTCACTGGCTGCAACCCACTTTGTCAGATGGTAAATATAATACAACCAGGGTTCTCTAGGTCTTGAGGGACACTCAAATCCTTTGGTTAAATTGTTTCACTTAACTGGGGGAATTGATTCAGTAGCTGGCTGCTGTACTCTGGAGTTAGGGAATTGCAGCACAGCCTGTTTTCCCACTCCCTTGATGCCAGTTGGCTTGCTTTGATTTGTGAAACAGAGCAGAGAAAAAGAACGAATACTGACCTCTACCTGCTGTTCTTTGAGATGTGTTTCTCATGTCCGCTCCCAATTTAGGTGTGTGTGCACGCCACATGCGCTGGTGCTGGAAAACGTTTTCCCCTAGCAGTGCCCATACAAGCCGGCTCTAGCGCCCCCTGCAGCAGTGCACACATGCACCTGCATATACGCGCTGCTGGCTTCTCCTCCCTCTCAGTTCCTTCTTGCTGGAAGTCCAACTAGGGGAAGGAAGGTGGGTGTGGAATGGACATGAATGAGCAACACATCTCGAAGAACAAAAGCTACAAGTAAGTAATCTTTCTTCTTCGAGTGCTTGCTCTTGTTCATTCCCAATTTAGGTGACTCACTGGCAGTGTTTCCAGTGGCAGGCAGGAGTTCATGGACGTGACTCTTGAAGCAGCGCTCTACTGAAGCCAGCGTTGTCTTGAGCTTGCTTTGTCAAGGCATAGTGAGATGTGAAGGTATGCACCAAGGACCAGGTAACTATCCTGCAGATGTCCAATATAGGGACCTGTGCCTGGATGGCCGCAGATGATGCCTGACTCTCGTTGAGTGGGCTGTCAGGGCCACTGGAGGTGAAACCCCAGCTTGTTCATAGCAAGTCTGGATACAGGCCGTAATCCACTTTGAGAGACGCTGAGAAGAAACCAGTAACTCCTTCATTCAGTCTGCAACCATCACATAGAGCTGCACTGATTGGCAAAAAGGTTTAGTTCTGTCAATGTAAAATGCCAGGGCCCGTCGCACATTGAGAGAATGCAAACACCTCTCTTCATTGGAGGTGTGAGGCTTGGGATAAAAGACAGGTAAGAAAATATCTTGGTTAAGGTGAAAGTGAGAGACTACCTTAGGCAAAAAGGCTGGGTGTGGTGGATGTAGTTGGACTTTGCCCTTACAGAACACCATGTAAGGTGCTTCTTATGTTAATGCCATGATCTCGGAAACTCGCCTGGCAAACGTAATAGCCACCAGAAAGGCCACCTTCCAGGACAGGTATTTAAGACAGCACAAAGCCATGGGTTCGAAGGGGGGCCCACAAAGTTTGGAGAGGACCACGTTCAAGCCCCACTGAGGAGAAGGCTCCCGTATTGATGGGAAAATCCTTTCCAATCTCTTAAGGAACCTGGCTGTCATCTCGTATGAAAAAATTGTTTTACCCCTTACTAAGGGTGGAATACAGATATGGCCGCCACATGGACCTTGATGGTTGAAAAGGCCAGACCATCTAGCTTCAGATGGAGCAAGTACTTTAAGATAGTTGGAACCGATGCCTTCATTGGGGAAACGCCACACTTGGCAGCCCAGCAAGAAAAGCATTTCCACTTAGCTCTATGAGCTCTCCAAGAGATGTGCTGAACTTGGGATAAGCAGACTTGCTCCTCCTGACTCAGCCATGGAGCAGCCACGCTGTCAGGTGAAGGGAGGCCAGATCAGGGAGGAGCAAGCGACCTTGGTCCTGGGACAGGAGGTATGGTTACAGTGGCAGGGACCATTTCCTGGGTCCTGCCAGCTCCAGCAGCATCAAGAACTAATGTTGTTGGGGCCACGCTGGTGCCATGAGAATAACCCGAGCTTTGTCTCTCTTCACTTTCAGGAGGACCTTGTGAATTAGAGGAATGGGGGGGAAGGTGTGCAAGGGACTCCCTGGGCAGGAAAGGAGAAAGGCATCGGTGATAGAGCCTGTAATGAGTCCTTCACGGGAACAGAAAAGGCAGCATTTCCTTTTTGTCCTGGTGGCGAAGAGGTCCACTTGGGGATTGGCCCACCTTTGGAAGATTCGGGTTGGTACCTCCAGATGGAGGGACCACTTGTGGTGAGAGCAGAAGGACCTGCTGAGATGGTCTGCCAAAGAGTTGTTGACTCCAGGGAGATGCACTGCTATTGGGCAAATACCATGAGTGATGCAAAGGTCCCAGAAACGCACAGCCTCCTTGCACAGGGCCAGGGACCGGGCCCCACCCTGGCTGTTGATATAGTACACCAAGGCCAAATTGTCCATGAGGATCTACACCACCTTGTGGGATAGATGTGGAAGGAAAACTGTACAGGCCAGATGAATTGCCCTGAACTCCTTGATATTGATGTGCAGAAGCCATTCCTGTGAGGTCCATATGCCTTGGGTTTATAGGGAACCCAGGTGAGCGCCCCATCCCAGGTCCGAGGCATCAGAGATCAGAACTACCAATAGTTGGGGCTCTTCGAAGGGCATTCCTGAGAGCACTTGGCACAGGCTCGTCCACCAAACCAGGGAGGCAAGTATTTCAGGAGGGACCGTAAGTATCGTGTCCAGGTGGTGCCTGGACAGAGAGTACACCAATGCCAGTCACATCTGGAGGGGTCTGAGGTTCAGTCTGGCAGGGGGAACCACATAGGTGCAGGCCGCCATGTGGCCCAGGAGCCTGAGGCAGAGTCTCGCTGTCATGAGGGGATGGGCCTTACATTGCCAAGAACTGCTCCCTTAGGAACGCTCTGGCCTTGAATGAATCCAGCATCACCCCAATGAATTCTATCCTCTGCTCAGGAACTAACGTGGCTTTTTGCTCATTGATTAGGAGACCCGGGGCCTGGTGAATGCTTCAGGTAGCTGTGATGCTGATCTGAACCAGAGATCTTGTCCTGCCCCAATGAGCCAATTGTCCAGGTAAGGGAATACCTGCACTCTTTTTCTGAGAAGACATGCTGCCACCACTGACATGCACTTGGTGAAGACCCTTGGTGCACTCGAGAGGCCAAAAGGGAACACTGCAAATTGGTAATGGCAATCTCCCATCATAAATCTCAGGGTCGACACTCGCAGTGGCAAGGGACCCTTCTGAGGCAGGGCAGAGTGGTGGCCTGACATGGGTCTTACCTGATCCTCTTTGGCTTTCTCTGCAGGAGGAGCGACTACATTTCGTATGAGTCTTCTTCGGCCTCTTTTTTGGTACCAGAGTGACTGGTGCTGAGAGGAGGAAGATGGTGCTGGCGTCCCACTGTGCACCGAAGCCGTCACGCTCAGTGCCGAGTCCAGTCTGCTCTTACACCAGCCGACTCCATCAGGATAGCCCAGAGACGAATATCTTGATATTTCTTATTCTATGGGCGAAAACTTTTGCAGATTTTACACTTCTCACTGACGTGCACTTCACCCAAACACTTTAAACAACTTTTATGTGGGTCGCTCCATGGCATAGGCTTTTTACACGAAGCGCAGGGTTTAAATCCTGGGGAACAGGGCATGCCCCAACCCTGGGACTCTAACAATTATCTAACTAGAACTAACTAGAATTAAGAAACAAATGATGTACAATAGAACAGAGAACAAACCACTAGATTTAGTGAGAGAACTTGCAAAGGCAAGAGACGTTCCAGCATCATCACTGGCGGCAAGAAGGAACTGAGGGAGACGGAGCTGCTGCCAGTGCCTATATGGAGGCACATGTGCACGCTGCTTCAGGGGGCGCTAGAGCCAGCTCGTACAGGTACCACTACAGGAAAAAGTTTTCATGCACACACACCTAAGTTGGGAATGGACATGAGCAAGCACTCAAAGAACTATGGTATAACCCTGAACAGGTATAGCATCACTGTGCTCCAGTTAATGATTTAGGGAGCTGTCCTGCAAGTGACTTCACATGGGAGCAGAAGTGGCTCTAAATGCTGTCACTGCATGATCAGGGCCTTAATCTCTCTATGCCTCATCCTCATTTAACAGCAGGGGGAACTAAAAATACAGCCTTTTCCCCACCTTCTGTGTTATCTGTTTGGGCCCCAATCTTGCAGTGTGCTTCTATTTACATGTGAGAAGTGTCATTGACTGACTGATTACTCACATATGTGAAGTTAAGCATGTATATAAATCTTTGCACAACTGGTGCATTCGACTGGGGGCACAACTGGAGCTCTCGGGGGCTGTCTCTTACTATGTGTTTATACAGCACAGTGAGGCCCTGATTTTTGTTGGGACCTCTAGGTGCTATTATAATACGAATAAATATAAAGAAGGGCTTTATTTGTCATCGTTATGCTGCGGGTTTAACATCTGGGAATGGAGGAATTCTTACCTTTGTCAGAGCTATTATTTCTAAGATATCACTCCATCAGTTTAAAATTGGCTCATGCTTGGAAGGTTTTCTTCACAACTGTAAGAACCAGATTGTCTCTGATCTCTGTGGACTTTCCACTTCCTGCGTGAAAGTGGCAGTTAAGCTGCCCATGTTGATCCCTTTCCCTCAGGACCCATGTTGGGAACCAAAGAAGGCAATAAGCAAGCTAAGAAAGGAGTGGACAGCAAGAGAAGAGTGGGAGTTATGGGAGCAGGGCAAAAGTGAATGCATGTCCTTTCTTCTCCACTCCTTCCATGCCCAGCAGTGTCCCCTAGAAATGTGACACAGCCAGAAACTTCATCACACTTCTTCAGTCCCCTTCCATGGTAGGGATCCGCCCTTTAAGTGAGGTCCTAGGAGCAGACACAGCCAAGGAAGCCTCTTGAAGTGCAAATCCAATAGAGCAGTTCTGTGAAGGAGTGGGGTCAGAGATATATAGATAGATCTTTTGAATATCCACAATGTTTATGAGCCACACTTCACTTTTTCTCTGCATTAGTATTTCTAAACTGATGGAAGAATGCCGAGGAAAGTCACTGAGGGAAAACTTTGGCCCTATCAGCTCCCTATAGGTGTGGTATGACCCAGTCCATTTTTCTTCTTTTCTCCCTCCCTCCCTTTTTTAAACAAAATCTTAGTTCAGAGCAATTCTGCATAAAGTTCTACAGCCACAGAAGCTAGAAACACATCAGGCCATGAGTAGATTGCGGAGTCCTCCTCTCCCCTCTCCAGGACGCATTAACTGGTGTTTTACATTCTCTTTGCATTCACATGTGTAATGGTAACTTAAAATGCAGGATAAATTGGGTCCTATGGATGCAATCCTAGCCTCATTGAAATCAAGGACAAAACTCCCAGTGCCTTCAATGGGGACAGAATTTCACCCTCACTGTTTGCATATTTGACAGATGCTCAGAGTTTTTCATTTTTATTTGAAAAGAATGTTTCTCCAGAGTATCTAATGATGTTCATAAGGATCCTTGCTTTGGTTCCTTCGAAGCAACATGAAGGGAGGCGTATACAGATGGTTAGATGAAGTGTTGAGAAATACACCAGCTGTAGTAAGATTATTTGAAGAAACTCCACAGCAAGTACTAGCACTGCCCTCCATGATTTAGGAAAGCAAGAAAGATAAAAGGACAATCTCTGCCTTGATTTTTTAGAATAAAATTAAGTTTCTAGACAAGGCAATAGTCTGGAAATGTAAACTGATGTAATCCAGTCACTAGGAGAGGAAGGCAGAAGCAACTAGAATCTTTCTACTCACTGTGATGCTGAAGTTTTCTTGCCTTTGTCGCCACAATTATTTTGAACGTACAATTCGTCAGTTAAGTTTGGGGTGTGTCCCAAAGAGTCAGCTCGCGAGCCTATCCCTAAAATCTTTAGGCTGTCTTCGTGCAAAGTGATGTGATCATGATGGTCAGGAATTGTCTACACTTGAGGAAGGGGGATCATCATTGTTTCCCATGCCCCAAAGTACTTTGCCTACATTTAGCATTTTGATCAGCTTAGAAGAAGAAATAATGGTCAGTGTTTAGTGAATTTCATTTTTTAGTTCTCAGGCACTAAATTGTTTAGATTGCAAATACCTTATTTTAAAAAACGTGTTTGTTGAAATCAAAAAAAGAAAAAAAAACAGATACTATTTGATGTAATAAACTCTTTCTTTATAAAACAGATTTTAGTGTAACTAGAGACGTTTCAACTGTTACTGCTGATGTACTGCACACCAGTGGGAGGGCAGAACCAAGTCCACAAACCCTAAATTGAAAGTATAAAGCATCTCTTTAAGTTGCAGTTTGAATACGCAAATGCAAATTATAAAAACAACCATTGGCCTGTTTCAGTTCTGAGGCTTAAGGAAAATATGCATGAAGCTGCATGGACTAAAACCAGACATTGTGCTGGCCATCTGAAATGCAGTTTAACGAGCTGACAAAAGATCTCTTTATAGTTGTTCCTCATTTAGCAGTGAAGCTTGGTCCCCCCTATGGGCACACAAGAACTGAAATGCTGAGCCAAATTCACTCCTGCCATTTGCAGGTGTAACTCCAGTGAAATCAATGAAGGTATACCAGCAGATAATTTGGCCTGCTGTTTTCTTTAAACAAGGGGATGTAAAGGTCACACTAGAGATCATGAAGTGTCTTTTTATACAGCACTGTGCAGTGGGGGGAAGAGGGAGCCACTATGGTCAGGCCACACAAGTGAATGGGAGGGAATAGTCATCTTACAGTATGTATCCACAAGCTTAAAACCATGCATGTTAGTGCGGGGGGCGGGGGCGGCAAGGGGAGGCCCCTCAGAAGGCTGTGATCACTTCTGCCCAAAGACTGAAGTAGAAGACTTGCTGCATGGAAGCCCATTTTTCCTCAAAATTCTCCATGTGTTTGTCCAGCACAAAAGCTCTTTTATTCAAGTTTTGCACAACCCTTTTGGAAAAATCCAATAGAACTTAATTGTTCTGTAGGATTGTTTGTTTGTTTTTAAAAAAACACCCTGTAGAAATGAAGAGAGAATTAAATAAACTGCTATAGACAGAATTCTATAGACTGGTTTGGAAAACATACAGAAAGGATTTCTTTCTCCAATAATTACATACATTTTTAGAGTAATTTCTGTAGACCCTGTTTAATGTTTTAAGCACTCTTAAAACCCACTTTTTTAGTGGTTTTACTTCTATCAAACACCACAGGACTTTCCATGAGAGAAACATACGAGAGTTTGGCTGTAAGTCTTGACTAATGAACTCACTTCTAAAGTAGGTCTGTTCTACCATGACACTCTGTTAAATACAGAGAGGCATTTTACATATATAGTTTACCTACATAAGTTGTGTTGCTGTGGAGAACAATTTATGAAGAAGGTACAGGGCTTTAGAAATGCACCTTGTTTTACAGGATTTTCATGCTGAATGACTAAAAACAGGACAGGCAGTTCAGGTCAAGGTGAGTTTATTGTCCATATAGCATACCTAATCCCGCCAAAACACATTTCTTAAAACCATCTTTAAACTAGTCAAAACAACAGGTTATTAATAAAAATGACTTAACACTGAACAGAGAAGACCTTTTAAAAGGTAATCGAGACTACACTGTATCAGAGTCTTATCCACCAAAAAACAATCTCACATACTTTCTAAATACTTTTTGTTTACACTGATCATGTCTACTACCACACTCTCTAGCATCCCCTGACCACATAAACATCCACACCTCTTAAAGAGCACATAGTGAGAGGATAAGTTTGACTTGATATGGCATCACACTCATTAAAGCAAAAAAAAAAAAAGTTTGAGAACAGAAACTGTGCAACTGAGAGTGATTTCTGAGGTACATGATAACATGGTAATACACATAGTGGAAAAAATCCAGTGGCTGGGTGAATTGCTGGAAACTTTAGAGCTGTCCAATTATTCAAGCAAAGACCAGCAGCATTAGATTGGGGGTAATAATACTCCCTACCTCACAGTGGTATTAGGAGAATGAATATATTAAGGACTGTGAGGCACTCAAATATTGTGACAATGGGGACCATATAAATACTTAAGATAGAAAACAGATAGATAAAGCAAATATTCCACTAATTATAAAAAATGTCTGCCATAATATATCAAAAATCTGCGAAGGTACAATCTGCAAGGCACTTTTTTCAAAGTGGGCTGTAGAGAAGGCAGCTGGATTATGGTATTTGAGAAAAAAATCACATTGGTGCTTCAAGATAGCAGTATTTGATGCCAGACCAAAAAAAAAAAAGAGTTGTCTTTGCTGTCCTTATTTTAAAATAATTTCATTTCACTGATACTGTCAAGTTGTTAGGACCCAGATTTTACATACTTTGAATACTGTGTATTATAATAGTAAATGCCCTCTTGATTCTAACCACGTAGTAATTGTTCATTTTTTACTATGTCACTGCAGCATCAAATATATTTGTTAAAAATGACTGCACACAATGTAGTCCCTATGAAATAAGCTGTGAATGTGTGCTCCAATTTTAATTTTTATATGTAGACTTAACACAAATAAAGAACTACATTATTTAACTATATCTTGCTGTAATTATCAGTTTTAAAAGGGATACTAAGGATCAAACAAAAAACAAACCCTACATTGTCTTAGGATGTCACAGTCTGAGGACTTGGTCCAAAAAACACATAGACATGAACAATTTTACAATGGTCCCATTGTCAATGGGAGCACTCACATGAGTGAAGTTCTCACATGCACAGGTGTTTGCAGGATAAGGCTCTAAGTTATAGTCTCTTAGGTTTTTTAGAGTGAAATTTGCCCATCACTGCATAATGCATGAGTAATCAGGCTATATGCAGGGAGCAACTTCGAGTGAGGGAAATGAAATTCATCCCCAATCTGCTGACAGGCCAAAAGCTCCTATGGAGCCTCTCTCTGCATCCCTGTTTGGAAATGAATCTGCATAGTCACTTTCCCATCCCCAGAACTCTCTGCAAGATGGCCTAGTCCAAGATGACGTGAAGGAGCCTCTGCAGTACACAAATGTACAGAACAGCACCTAGCCCTCCACAGCATAGTAAATTTCACACTTCCCCCCTACTCCTGTAATCGGACAGCACAGGTGGACTTCAGTGCCTGCACTGAGTTCCACAGAAGTCTATAGGGCTCCACATGGATGCAAGAGACTGCCTCCACAGATCTGATTGCAGGAGAGAAGCCTTAATGATGAACCTTTGAAGGAAAATTTAAGTATGCAGGAAATGGTGCTAATGATTCAGCAGACAGCACTCTTCCCTCTGAATTCTTAGTGAACTAATGCCCAGCATGGTGCTAGGAGGAGCGGTGCTTGGGAAAATGCCATTTTTGAATGAAATGAAAAACCAAGGTCCTGACCATTGTGGTTGTTAGAAGTCCCATGATACTTTTCAGAATTGTTAACCCTGCTATCCTGGCCAGATTCCACTGTGGGTAATTCCATTCCATTCTGCTGACCGACATTCTCCTTACAGTTTGAATTCTACAAACAGTTGTTTACTGTTGCTGGCACACGACTGCTGTGTTCCAGGCCAGAAGTAGGCAAAGTGATCTCCATAAATACACGTGGCCAAATACTATGCTGACTTACATATGTACAGCTCCATTAAAATCAAGGGCGTTTTAAGGGACGCAAGTCAGCACAGCACGTTTTCCAGTCCATAAATCACTTTGGTATATGCCCATACAAAAGGCACTATATGTCATGGCAAGATTTTATAAGTAGCTGGGCTGTGCAGATTTTTGGGGGGCAAAGTTTTGCCACAAAAAAGAAGTTATTTTGTGACTCCATAATCTCACTTACCATGATTTTTTTTGACAATATGAGGGGTGTTATTTTTAATCAGAACAGGCTAAATTTCATGTTCGTAATGTGAAATATTTTATTTTTGTAAGAACAAAATTTTACTATTTGGAAAATGTCAAGGTGTCTGTTTAATTACATGGCCATTTTAGAGTGAAAATTTTACCATTTTCAGTCCAAAATGGCCATACAATGAAGCAGAAATCTTGACATTTTCCTGCAAAATGTTAGTTTTTTGCTTAAAAAAATAGAGGGAGTGAAAATTTACCATTTTCACTTCCTCTATTTTTTTAAGGAAAAAACTAACGTTTTGCATGACTTATGTTTTTTTGGCAAAATTGGACTAATTTCCTAGAATTGAAACAAAATACAAAAATCTTAAACATCTCAGGTCCTGATGCTGCAAACACCTTTGCATGGACAGAGATAGCTGAAATTGCATGCAAGGCCATCCAAAGGAGTTTGTGGGAACTGGTCCTAGGTCTTCAATTTTCATTGACATAGCCCCAACAAAAAAGTGTTCTGTTATAATATGCATAGTTAAAAGCATGTAAAATCTGGCACTCAAAAAGCCTGGCAGTATTACTTTATGATCATTTGTTTTGCATTTTGATACCCAGCCACTGAGAGAAGACTATTGGGCCTGATGCTGTAGTCCATACTCAGGGAAAACTATTGAGGACTACAGTACTGATTATTTCTAAGTCCACTGCAAATCAAGGGCCTGATTCCCCAAACACAACTGAGCCTAATGCTTACTACCACAAATAGGCCCACTGACTTCTATTGACCAAATCATGGCGTGGTTCACTACCAGTACCACAGGAAGCATCACGAGTGGGGAAGCAGGCACCACTGAGCTGGACAGCCCCTCCCTGCACAGATGGGTAGGAAGGGGTAGAGTCCTGGCTCCACCACCCTCAGTGTGACTAGCCACGTAGCTACACTGGTGCGCTGTGATACATACGCTGCGCTGAGGAAAGACCTGGTGCGGTTTATTCCCTTTATGAAGCAGAGGAGACCAGGAGGGAATTGTTACTCCTGGGGTCATCATCTGTCTTCTGGATTGCTCTAGAGGCAGCGCAATAATGCAGACAATCACAAAGTCAAGATCTAGCCATATGGGATTACTTATGGTAGTAAAGCGTTACACTAGGTAGCAAAGGTACAATTCTCACTGTCCAGCACCTTGAGTAATCATTTGCACCTGGGCAAAGTAAGTGTAAAATGCTGCCAAATCAGAATTTTCTATGTATGTCGGAAGTAACATTTTAATATCCACAAGACACTTACTTTGCACAAATACAAGTGACTGCGTAAGGTGAAATATAATGAAGAATCAGGTCCTGAGTGCTTCCAGGATCGAGACCTCTATGTGCAGAAATCTTTGCTGAACAGGTCCTTATGTTAATGTATTTTTTCCACTATGAAAAGGATACCTAAGACCAAATGGGAGCCCGATGTCCCTGCAATCTACAACTGTTCCCCAATACAACTGAAGCAACTGTGCTTTGCTCACCAAAACACAGGCTTCGGCTGCCTTTTGCATTGACCGTTCCATGAGGCTCCCAGCGGAAAGAACTGTAAAGTTGTGAGGTATTGTGAAAATGGGAACCTTTTTTTGTCCAGTAAACCTGAGGTAAATATACTGTCTTTGCAGGATGTGATCAGAAAAATAAAATAAAATAAAATAAAATAAAAATAAAAAAAATCATGAGCACGCTATTAGAAAAAAACTGTACAGGGCATTTCCAGTAAATCTAAGAACTCATCTTATCTCCACTTAACCGTCTACTTCAGGATTTGAAATTTAAGCAGTAAAATAATATATTATAAAAATGTTTATAAAATAGCAGCACACTCAGTGAAACAATACAGCTAAGTACTGTTAATGTGAATAAGAATGAAACAAATCATAGCTTCTTAGCAGCGCAAAAAAAAAACCAAACAAAATAAACCCCTTAGATTCTTACTCCATTTTCTACCCTCATCTAGCCAAATATGGCAGAGTCCATTCATAAAATATTCTTCAAAGTAGCATGTTCTTTCTGGATTTTTATCTTAAAAAAATGCAAACATTAACATTTCATCCAACAGCTTCATACTGTATCATTTGCAATCTGTTAATACAATTGTGCAAAAAAAAAAAAAAAAAAATCGCCCCATCTCCTTTGCCATCTAAATGCCTCTTCTTTACAGATGGAGCAGGAAAAATAAATTCAAGTACACTGAATACACCTTTGTAATAAAAACCAAAGTCACGCACCTTGATGTTTACCGTTTGTGTCTTTTGCACCAGCAATTTCCTTTCATTGTCCATAGATAAGCATGCGGGTGGTATTAAAATCCTTCTGTGACACTGAACAATACATAGAATTGTCAGACTTTCATCCGGAATGTTGTGACAGGAATGTCATCCAAAGCAGGTGTTGGAGTTTCCAGCAACACCAGAACTAATGAAGTACACCAGATACTGGAAAATATTGACTATTCAAAGCTATATGCATTGCTGCTTTTTTCTTTTTTTTTTTTTTGCTCAGCACAATTGTCATAAACCATCTCATTTATCCCTTAGGAACAATTTTCAAAGTGCTTTTCGAATGAAATGGTTTATAATAATGCTAACTGTGGACCAGTAAAGTTATACAATTCTGGAAAATATGTCTTTTGGAGGGAGGGGGGGGATCAAAGGAATCTCATCTTCTTTAACACATTGAGGATATGCTAAAAAGAAAGATGGGCAGAGCATCATTTAATTGCCTTTACACGAAACTAAGGAGCTGCCAAAAGTTAACATTGACGTGTAGCATTAGCATTGTGAATGAATATAATGCTTTTCACAGATGATCCACTGCATCTCGGAATCCAAAGTTCTGAGGTGGTCTGATTGTTGATGGGTCGTTTTTAATCGGTATATTTCTGCCATCTAATGCAAGCATTCTATACTTTGGCTTAGACTGCCACTGGATAGCAGGACCAGCCTGATGCCAAAGATGCTGCTGTGTTCAGAATGAACCATTTCTGGAGGAAAAGTAGGAAGCGGTGATGAGAAAAAAAAAAAAGAAAAAAAAAAAAGAAAAGAAAAAGAAACACCTGCTCTTCCGGCTGGTAAAATAAAGCATCTTCTTTCTTAGGTAGCAGCTACCACAGACAGCAAGAGTAAACAAAACTAACATACAGAGATCCAACAAACAGTTCTGATTAATAACAGAGGTGACAGATCAGCAAATCTCTTCTGCATCCAAAATGGTTCAATTGCTTCAGAAATCTTTTCCCACTTTGCCCTAACCCCTTAATTCTATTGCTTTGCAATCTAGTCAAGCCATAACATCACACACACAGTTCCTTTCTTAAGTTTAAAAAAGGGTGTGTATGCACTATGTCATAATACACACACACAAAAGGTATATTCTACTTTGTTCCCACAAATGCAGGCTTACATTTATCTAGCTACTTTTTATGCTTTTATAAGCACTTAATATCACTGATACATAATCAAACAGCAATTATCAAATATATCGTGGGATTCCCTTCTGTAGAACATCACAGGCACCAAATGCTTTTTTTTTAATTACTCGTTTTTTGTTTTGTTTTGTATCTAAAAGAGCTTTAAATACGTTCTATGTGGGAGCAGATTAAAAAAAAAGATTTCATTCTAAAAAAAGGGGGGGGGGAGAGCAGGGGGAGCAAGCATGACTGTCTGCTCTGACGTCCTCACAGGTTGATGTCTCTCACATCTGTGGGAGTGCTGGCCTGGTCCAGTTCATCCACCATCTTAGAAGGATTGCTTTGTTGTTGCTGCTGCTGGACTTGCCTAAGGTTGCTTACTAGCACCGACTCGATCTGTTCTTGGCAGGCTTTAAGGCAGTCCTAGCGAAAAGGAAGCAAAGTGATCTGTTAGTGACTCTAACCTGTGAGACTGATATTAAACACTTAACTAAAAGTGAAGCGGGTGGTTACTCCGATAGCTCCAGGTGCCTAACACTTTCCCTTATACGCCACCGCTTTCGGTTGTGTGTAACTTTGCCAAACTTCACTCATTTGGGCTGAAATTTTCCATGCTTACTCTGTCTCAGGCTGAATTGAGCTGGGAAAATTTCAGCAAAAACAGCTCAGCCATTTCCAAAAACAAGGCGAAGGAAAGCAGGTAGTTTTACCAACGTTAATACAAAAATCTGAACAATTTCTCTGAAGGGCTCTAGCATCTTCAGGATTTGTAGTAGCACCTTCCAATTTGGCTTGGGAAAAGTGTGGCCTCAGGTGCCGTACGCTGTCCCCATGAACACCCATCCAGACTTAATCAAGTTACAAGCCTCTGAGAATTGTCATTTGCACATGCTCAGGACAGCCCATGACAGGCTTGCTGCTAAAAGCCCCAGAGAGCCCCCTAAGCTGCCAACTACACTGAACATGTCTGAGGAACAGAGCTAGTGCTTTGGATGTAAAGCAGATGCAACAAATGGAGTAGCAGCTGCTGTCGCCCCTTAGCAGGAGAAGGAATAGATTGAAGTGAGGGAGAGTGCCATTCTTTTTGGCTTGAGGTGCCAATCCTCTCCCTCCTATTTCAATACAATTGCTCCATTGGGGGAGGGTATGCTGGGCCTAAGGGAGACACTATGAGTTCTAGTGTCATCTCTTCCACTCTTTGGTGTTAGTAAGTCTGGACACTTCACAATCATTACTGAGCAAGGTCTTCCCTTAACGAGGCAGGCAAGTACCGTTCCTCCCTTTTTACAGAGGGGACCTGAGAGTTTGTACAAGCTCACTTTGGAAAAGCTTGGCAAAGAATTCAGGGACCAGGTTCTAGTGCAGTGGGGACAACGGTGTCTTTTAAGTCACCTTTGCACTATGCAGAAACTGGGCTGCTCTGGGGCGTCAGTGTAGCCCTCATCATAAGTTAGAGGAGCCCCAGAAGCTGCTCAAGTTTATGGCAGTCTGTCTGCTAGAGTAATGCGCCCCTAATGACAGATACATTCACTCTGTACTGTGTTGATTATGAAACAGCCCACTAAGATGTACTGTGGCCTTAGAAGTAGGGTGCATATCATGTATGCATTCCACATGCCATTGCCTTTTAATTTCCTGGGGTCCGTTTTTCTTAGGACAACTGACCAGAATGTGATTCTTCATCTGTGCTTTTTGTAAATCACCCTTATTTCTGCCTCTCTACATTCATGGCCACACTCTGTGCATAGGTCTGTTGTCCTTAGGAGATTAGAGGTATACTGTGAGCACAGACAACGACTAACAATTGAAATTAGCTAATATGCAGAAGCACTGAGCAACCACAACTCCAGTTAAGTCAATGGAAGCAGGAGATGCTCAAGATCAAGGTGTCTCAAGTTGGACCCCCCGCCCCTGCAAAAAAAATGCAGTGCCTGAAGTGGGAGGCTGAGTTTAAACATGTCAGCTGTCTGACTTGTTCTAGGCCACACCATGAGTCAGTGGCAGTGCCAGGAATAGAATGCTGGTCTATTGACTCGTGGTCTATTACCCTATCCACTAGATTACAAGTACTCACAGCACACTGGATCAATCACTGAATGGATGTTTCAAAATGCTAACTGTACTTCAACAATAGGTATTTGTCTACGCTGTGTCTGTGCACCACACCAGAGCAAGGCTTGCCCATAATCCTGTATTAAGAACTCCTCGTGTGGCAATCTTGCCAGCAGGAGTTGCTCATAAGAAGACACCTAATTACCAAAACCACATTTTCTCTGTGTTTGGTGAATCTACAAAAGACTTCTTTGCCTTATTGTAAAAGGAGTCCTGTTGAGGATGGCAGGCCTAAAATTAGACCTTCCAGCAACTTTTTTGGTATGAAGTACATTGTGCTGTCTATCCCTCCTTGTGCTCTATACACATAGTGCATTCTTACTAGAAAGCAACAGACTGAAACCTACAGAATTCCTGCTCTTGGAGAGATGTGAAGTTTGAACACATGGTTTACTCAGAACTGAGCAGGAAGACTGAAGAGAGGTAGCACCATACATGTCAATGAGAAAAAGAAACTACGTACCCTGGATTTATTGATGATGGGATGTGAAGCAGAAAACCTAGATTTTAGCAATGCTGCAGCCATTAGATGTTGGGGGTTTTTTGCTGGTTTTTTTTTTTTTTGCCAGAGATGTGTAGGGGGACTGATTGTTTTGTTTTTAATTGTCCTGATGCTGATGACAAATCTGTCTAGTTAATTTAACGTGCTTTTTAACGTGTTGTGCTTTCATTCATCTTGCTGGGAACTGGTTGGATGCTTTCTATACTCAGGGAACTGATCATTTAATGGTGAGGGCTGGGCCTCTCCTCCCAAATATATTGCTGCCAAAAACCCTCAAAAATTCAGATAAATCCCATGCTCATGAACACATTCACCCATTTAATAAGTAGCAATTGTAATACAGTGTTCTACAGGTTACTAAAATGACTGAGTTTGTGTTACAATGCCCAGTGAAGTCCTATTATAACATATTCTTGCAACTGCTTGTTGCAACAGAACTGGTTTTCTGCTTGTGGTCCGCTTCCCTTTTCCATACACTGGTGCCAATGTACCTGAGTTCACTGGACAAGACATAAGCAAATGCATATAATCTATAATCAGACACAATATCTCGTTTTCAAGCAGTTATTGCAGCTAGATTGACAGAGGTGCACTGTAATAAAGTGACTAGCCACAAAGTCACACAGAAGTTTACCAGCTCAGATGAACCTCCCACATCAGAAAGATTTAACTGAGGATGTACATCTCGCTATCACAAAATAGAAGTTTCCAGCCTTGTTAACCCTCCCTTAAATAGGGTCAACCCTGATTCAATTTTGCCATTGAAATTGATGGCAAAATGGTGCAGATCAGGCTCAGAAATAAAAAACTGGAAGAGTGGGGATATCAATTTGAAGAATAAAACTTTGCATTCATAATGCACTTTTCTTACAAGGATCTCATATGCCTTTAAAATAGCAAGGGCCCAAATTGCAAACCAATAGGTCTTTCTGAAAACAAATCAGGCATTTGCTTTTCAACCCAATTTCTCTACATAAATGCAAGATTTTTGCATGTAAAGTAAGTCCTGAAAATTTGTACCCAGTTAAGTCAGTTTCAGAATACCCTTATGATATTATTACACATCTTTAATAGTAATCATTCATAACAAGAACAAATAATGAGCCATTTAATGTATGCAGAGCCCTACTGTGATGCTTCCCAGAGCTATGAGGCATTTCACCACACCATGCCCTTAGCCTGAGGACGTTTTGTTTGTGCCTGTGGTGGAGCAGCTCCCTGAAACCACCAGCCTCTGATAGCACAAGCACTGCTTTCCAGGCCTCCACAGGCCTCGCTCTTTCTGTACAGGTTAGCACTAGGTACACACCAACCCCAGGTCCTCTAAGCGTTCTCTGTAGTATCCAGCCCCTCATCCACCAAACACTCCAGGAATCACCCAGCTCACAGTTCCCAAAGGAACAGTTCACCGAGCTCACTAGTTACACCTTAGACACAGCTCTGCTGAACACACAGCACTTAGATGTAATTATAGTGAAAACAGAAATACATTTATCATCAAAGAACAGAGATTCAAGTGATAGTAAGACTACTGGAAACAAATGGTTACATGTAAAACAAACTCATACCATGCTTTCTGAAGACTAAACTTAACTAACAAGAAATGCCTGACTCCTGCAAGAAAGCTTGCCTCAAGTTCTTTCCCTAGCATTTTCAAACAGTTTGGCTGAGAACCCTTCTCATAAAATCAAGCCTGTGGCAGCTTGTTCTTACAGACTGAACAAATATCTAGGTACTCATGTGTACCCTGGGTACAGTTTCAAAAGTTCATTGCATTACCCTGAAACTAGCTAACTTCTGCTGTTTACCTCTTCTTAATTTCCTCTCTTTGAAGATTTAACAATCCTTCATTAGCACTCAGCTCAGACTTTTGAGTGGAAGCCCACTGAGAACCGTACAATACTTAATTTACATGTAAACGGGCCAGAAGGATAAACATTCCTTGTCTGCTTTTCACCATTCCCTATATGCAGACCTTAAGAACATAATTTTCCGTGTATATACATAACTCCTTACACAACATCCGTATGTGCAGTTCGCAGTGATATTGATGACCAGGGTGACAGGCTTTGAGTCCTCACGTGACACTCTTTGGTGAACTAAAATACCAGACCCTGGGAATCCAGTAACACATATGCACCCCTTATGCCCTCTGCCAGTTGGCATCAAGAGCTCACTGGGTCACACTGACATTAGACCTGGCCTACACTGTACAGTTAGGTTGACGTAAGGTAGCTTATGTCGACCTAACTCTGTAAGCGTATACGCCACAACATTGCTCCTGCCAACGTAACTCACTTGCTATGTCAACCTAATAACTCCACCTCCATGAGAGGTGTAGCACTTAGGTAAAACAGTAGCAGCATAGACACTGTGTAACTTATGTCAACATTAGTGGCCTCCAGGAGCTGTCCCGCAATGCCCCTCCGTGATCATTTGGGTCATCATTTTGAACTCCACTACCCGGCAGCCAGGTACACACCCCTCCCCTTTTAAAGCCCCACAAATTTTAAATTCCTTTTGCTATTTGCTTGGCCTGAACTGCCCTGCTGACCAAGCTGGTTCCATGCTGCTAATGCACTCTTCTCTGTGGCACACAGGAGGTGGTGAATCTCCTGGGTCTGTGGGGAGAAGAGGCTGTGCAGGCACAACTCTGATTCAGCCCCAGAAATGTCGGTATCTATGAGCAGTTTGCTCTGGGCCTGGGGGAGAAGTGCTTCGAGAGGGACCTGCAGCAGTGCTGCCTGAAAATCGAGCTGCGGCAGGTGAACCAGAAGGCAAAGGAGGCAAACAGTCACTCTGGAGCGGAAATGCAGACATGCTGCTTCTACAAGGAGCTCCATGCCAACTTTGGCAGCCACCCCACCACCATCCCCAATGGCCCCATGGATACTTCAGGACAGCTGGAGTCACAGACCACTGGACTGAACGCTGAGGATGAGGTGGTGGATAAGGAAAAGGAGGAGGAGACTGGGGGACAGGAGATCAGGGGATTCAATGGCACTCTTTATGGGACCTCTTTTTGAAGCCTGAGCAGTCGAGCCAGTCCCAGAAGTTCAGTGCTGTGAGCCTAATGCAGAAGAAGGAATCTCTGGTATGTATGCAGTTTGCTTTGATATTGCGGGGACACGTCTGTTCATTTACTCGTTTTTAATCATGCTACTAGAGGAGGTAGTGAAATAATTAATAGAGGTAAAGTTGTTATCTCCTTCTCAATAGTTAGACAGAGAGCCCTCCAGAACCGTTTGTTTATGTGTGTCGGGGTGGCCCATGGATACGCCACAGAGATCTTGAAGAAGCTTAAAGGTAGTCTGCAGTCCTCTGCCAAAGGTTTCTGGGGAAGGCTGCTTTATTTCTTCCACCACGATAGGACACTTTCCCACACCACTCAACAATTACTTCAGCAGGCATCATTGCAACACGCTGGCCAGCAGGATATAGACCCTGTCTGCAACTGGATGTGTGCAGGAACTTTTCTTTTTCAGCCTCCGTTACCATCAGGAGTGAAATATCAGCTAAAGTCACCATTGCCTATGGAAAACGGGGTCAGTATTCAGTTCAACTGCCCTATCTGCATATACTCATGCCCGCATATACACATGCTCCTTTATTGTCCCTGCTGGCCCCACCCGGCTGTACTCACCATGGCTGGAAGTGCCCTGTACTCTATGAATCCCAAGCAGAAGTGAGAATTTTGTGCTTCAACTTGTGTGGATCAAGGGGAGTGAATGCACTCACAATAGCACCTCTGTTCATTGTTTATTTTGCAGTTGCAAACGTGGCTTTGAGGATCTCTCCATCCACACCGACAGAGCGGTGCACCCAGATAAGGAGAAAGAAGATGACAAGGGAAGACATGCTGCAAGAGATCTTAGCAAGCCTCGTGTTCTTCGGCTACTGAGCAGAAGGCTTGGAGGATGATGCTCAAAGACAGAATGGACAGGGATAGTGAGGACAGGAGAAATGGACAGCAAGAGATGCCAGCACTTCTCGGGGAGCAAAGAGACATGCTGCGGTCTCTGACTGACCTTTAGGCTCAACTGATCCATGCTCCCCTTCCTCTGCAGCCCGTAGAGAACTGCATTCTGGCACCTCCCTATATGCCCCTGACCCCCATACCACATGGCATCCAGAGCCTGTGCAATATCCCTACCACTCCAGTCTGGGGGAGAGTACACGCAATCACAGACACACACTGTGTCTGTGAAATGGAAATGACTGATCTTTCTCCTTTAAAGGTTCTTTTCCATGTATTTACAAAGTTTCATTCATTTTTAAATGTCTGTTCGTATGGATTCAGAATAAAAGTCTATTTAAGGAAACGTAATTCATCTTTATTAGTTCATAAGATATGTTGGCTGGATCTGACATCATTCACAAATAATAGCAACAGGTGCATTTGCAATGTTATATTACCACACACACAGTACTCATTACAGTGTTCATACCGGGGTGCAACCAAAAAAAAAAAAAAAAAGCCAGGCATACGTTACAGAAGCTCACTGTTAAATGGTCCTTCAAAGCCTCCCTGAGCTGTAGAGCCCCTATAGATCTTTTCCTATAACCCAGATATTTAGCTTCTCAAAATCAGCAGAAAGCCATTTCACTTTCACCCCTGCAGAAACCTCTCCCACTTTGCTTCACAGATATTATGAAGCGCACAGCAGGCAGCTATGACCATGGGGGTATTTTTTCACTGAGGTCTAATCTCATGAGTAGACAGCGCCAGTGCCCTTTTAAACGGCCAAAGGCACATTCAACTGTCATTCTGCACCTGCTGAACCTGTTGTTGAAGTGCTTCTTGGTGGTGTCATGGTGGCCAGTGTTCGGCTTCACGAACCATGGGAATAAAGGTTAGGCTGGGTCTCCCAAAAACGCAATTGGCATTTCAACATCCCCAACTGTAATCTTCTGATCTGGAAAGAAAGTCCCTGCTTGCAGCTTATTGTACAGACCTGTGTTCTTAAAGATGCATGCATCATGCACATTCCCTGACCATCCCACACTGATGTTGATGAAACGACCTCGTGATCGAACAGCACTTGTAATACCACAGAAAAATAGCCCTGTCTATTGATGTACTCTGTGACAAGGTGGTCTGGTGCCAAAATAGGGATAAGCATGCCATCTATTGCCCCACTGCAGTTAGGGAACCCCACTGCTGCAAAACCATCCTCAGGCACATTGCCCAGAGTCACAGTCCTTCATAGTAGGACACGATTAAAGGCCCTGCACATTTGCAGCACAGCAACCCCCCATGATGGATTTTCCAACTCCAAATTTATTTCCGATTGATCAATAGCCAATCTGGCATTGCAAGCTTCCACACAGCAGTTGCCACTCCCTTCACCACCATGACTGCAGCTCTCAATTTGAGATCAGAGCGCTGGAAGGCTGGGGTGAGCTCCACACACAGTTCCAGAAATGTGCCCTTGTGCATCCAAAAGTTCTGCAGCCACTGCATAATGATGCAATCCCACCAGTCAATGCTTGTTTCTTGAGCCCAGAACCGGCAGTCCATTGTGTGTCGCTGAACGCCAACAACAATCTTGAATTGTTTCTTTCCACGGCATGCAGCAAGACAGCCTGCAAGGAATCATCATATTTCATCTCGTGGCTCTGGGAAATACTGCAAGCTCAGGTGTGCTGAGTTCTTAATGATTGTCACAATACTGAAGAGCAGTGCAGGATTCAGGCTTCTCGCAGAGATGGCAGATGTGCGGGTTTGTGCGGCTTTAGAAAAGAGGCGCAAAACATAATAGGATGCCCATGGAATGATGGGATAGAGGAAACTGCATTATGGGACGCTGAACCCATTTTCCCAGTCGCCTGTGTACCACTCATTTGCCACCACGAGGCAAACCTTTCCCAAACCACCCTGAGCTACATGGCAGTGAGTTGCACAGTGGGATAGCCACCCATGGTGCACTGCTCTCTGCATCAATGCAAGTGCTGTTAGAGAGGACGCACTCCGCCGACACAAAGAGCATAGTGTGGACATGCAAAATCCACTTAACTACTGCAGTGGCTGTACATTAACATAACCTAGGTGGACTTCATTTTGTAGCGTAGACATGGCCTCAGAATCTCGAAGAACTTAATCCAAAAGTGGGTCAGCATCTCCGTCCACATTTTATAGCTGAAGCCTACAATGTATTTCAGGTGAGAATCTGCGCCACTATGTGTGCATTGGTTTTTATATTATACTGGGGCCCATAATAAGGTGGCCGTTTGTGTTTCTGGTGTGTGGTGTGGTGTGGACTGAAAATTGGTTCAAACACAACAATAATTTATCACTGAAATCCATAACTAAAGGTCAACAGTATGAAACAACTATCAATATATTGTCTGTCAAGGTCTAACCACTTCAATATAATTTACTAATCAAAAGAGTAATTTTTATTATTTTCCATATCTATAAAGCAGTCATCCAGGGGTTGAACTTGGCTGGCTGCTGGAAATTTGCCAAGCTGGGACTTCATTTTGGAGGCTGTCATCTTGTGATGCAGAATAAAGTGTTTACTTTAAAAAATTAAATAGGGCCAGATTCACCACTGGATTCCAGCTGTTTAGCATTGCTATGGCAGCAAAATTGACTGGAGCATACCAAAGAAACTCATCCTAAAGACACCTTGCGAAGAGAAATGAATAGCAATTTAACTAACTAACTGACTGGACAACTTTAAAGAACTATATACACTACAACTAGCAAGAACAGTCTTAGTCGTAATGAAGAAGGCTTCTTAGCAATCTAAGAATGAGGAGGAAAAGGAGTTCCAACTGGACATGCAGTGGTAAGAGAGAAACTGGAGGAGTGTTGAACTGCGCAGGCTCAGAAGACCTTGGACATACCACGTGGCTGATGCACGATGCACACGTGAGTCGACAGACACTACTACAAACATTTCAGACTCCAGTGCATGGTTCAAATGTGCACCCATGTATGGAATCCACACAGGGACTCAAAGAACTACCACTTCTTTCTCCCTCTAATTCGGACTTTGTTCCTAACCAATGTTATTGGTTACAGAAGTAAAAACTCAGCAGGGTCAACAATCAAGCTTCCAATGATGCACAATATATTTTCTCAAAGCCTGGTGTTGCTTCGTGTTGTTTGTATGTAATTTATTTTTGAACTTTATTTTTAACTGTTGCAATTTAACTATATATAGGACTTAGAGCTTGGGAGTGCTGCTTTATGAAATAAAAGGAAATAAAAAAATAGAAGTTTTGCTATTTTTAGGAAAAGCTGGGGAATTTCCTTTAAAAGCAACACTATAGCACAGTGCAATAATGGTCCAGAATAGTCTAATAATTCTATTGTAAGACGTAGTGGTTGGGGCTATTGCTATTGAATACTCTTCAGTTTGTTTTGGCTGTTTTTTTTTCAGAAGAGTTTTTAATCACATGTCACATGGATCAACTTCCTAATTTTCCTTTCTGGTCTTGTAGTTTTAAACAATTAAAATAGTTCAGGTTGTTTCTATTCCACAGTTTTATTGTCATTGTAGCACGTGCAGTACAAATGAGCCCTTAACGCTTTGTCTGAAACTTCACAGTCCTTGAGCAGTTTATTCCAGCTTTTTTAGATGTCTGAAAAAAAGATAAACTTTTGTGCTTGGCAGCGAGCAACCTTTGCATAGTGATGGAATTCACATGGCGAAAATAAACAGAAGGAGAAATATACTGCACTATGTCAAGATATGGGTTATTCAGCATAGAAAATCCAGGTTCTGAATTTCTAGGCATGATAACCTAGAAACAGGGTTTAAGCATGGAAAGGCCTGGCATCACACGATTCATTTCTTTAACTTTTCAGCATACAGTTAATGCACGGTCTTTCTGATTTTTCCATATTTTCCTTTTTTAAACTGAAATATGTTTCTGCAGCTGCTATGGCAGTTGGACTAGATGACCTCTCAGATCCCTTCCAACCCTAATCTTCTATGATTCTATGAAGAAGTTTGCATCTAGCAATCTGGTACGGTGAGCCTCCCACCCCTCTCTGCAAACAAATTCAACTTGGCATCCCCATACAGACCTGAACTTGCATGATACCCAGTGCCCTCAAACACTCTTTGAGTTCACTGAGTTAAGGAGGTGCAGGAGGTACTCAGCACCTTGCAAGATCAGATCCAAAGTGAAAAATAAAAGCTGAAAAAGGGAAAACAAAAATATCGTTTTAGCAGCTAGTTTATACAGGACTGAGCTCTTCATGATGAATGTATCTACACTTAGTTTCCATCCACTCTGTGCCACTTGTCCCTAGGAACTTTTTTATTTTAATTTTCATATGTCTTTGCACTTCCTGGGCTAGCAGGGCCCCCACATGGGGGCGGGGAAAGGGTACACTTTACCTGGGCCCGGCCCAGGCTGCAACCCCTATTACCACGAGGAAAAAATTGAAGCTAACTTGTAGATCATGCCTGAGGATATTTATATAAACTTATTTCCCTGTATCTGTGTATCTATTGTCCAGATCTTGTGAGATTTGCTGGAGCCAATCAGAAGCCGTGTTAAAGTACTCTCAAGCAACATTCTTAACAGTGAGCTGCTGGGCCTCCTGGCCCAGCCCAGGCCCTTTTCTGGAATAGAGAGCGTGTGCTTGTGCAGTTAAACTAGGACTTGTCGTTTGACATTTGCTTGACATTCCGTTCAGTTCTAAAATATGTGACACTAGAGCCTGGGGAACTGGAAGAAGCTTCTAAATGTCTCCCTCACAAGTATCCTACAGATCTTTCTGAGAATTTTCCTTGTGAAATGTTGCACCTGAAAAAATCTTCAAGTCTACTTTTGGAAAAGAATATGAACTACCCCCACTTATCTCATTAAATGAGATTTACAAAAAGCAACTGCAACTAATTTTCAGTGAAGTGTGCATAGCCCTATGGATTTTTTGCACACTGCCAGTGACTGTGGCAGAAGCTGAAAGACGTTTCAGCAAGCTAGCACTCATCAAAAACTGCAGGCGTTCTACAATGGGGCAAGAACGGTTAAGCCACCTCGCTATTTTGTCTATTGAGTGTAAACTTGCAAGAGAAATTGACTTTATGGGGGCTAATTCATTTTGCAATGAAAAAGGCCAGAAAAATAAAGCTTTAAAGTTAATTGTCCTAATTATAAAATATTTGCAGTCACATTGGTCCATTAGAATAAAATAATCAAGACACTGACAGGCTATAATACCTTTATAATGACTAAAAAGTTAGAAAATAGTCATCAAACTTGTAGGACTCTCAGGCTAAGTTATATGTTAAACAAAACTAGCAAAGGGGTGGGGCATTTTCAGAAATGTAGACTATGTAACAGTAATTTCAGAATTCAAACTCTTTTCATGGCTCATGAGATTGTATGTATGGGATGAGGTATTGTGGTATGTGTGTGGGAGGGGGCCCGTATTACAAGTTTGTACTGGGCCCGAGAAAACTATGCTTGGGCCCTGTGGGCTAGGGGTGGAAATACCATAAGAAAGCCTGTCCCAGCAAGATTTCTAGCTTGATTTAAAAAAAAACCAACCAACAACCAAAGATGAGTTTTAGAAAAAAATCTGAATTTATGGAAAATCTGATCTGAACCTCAGAACCTTTAGAGGTTTGCCCATCAAACAGTCAAAAAGTAAATACATCTGGGAATATTAAAGAGGCACAATGGGGGTACATGTCATTCTATGGAACACTGTCAAAAAACAATCCAGAAACTGAAGGTCTATTGATTTAACGAGGTCTCATTTTATTTATGCTCAGATGGATACACTAGATCAACACCATCCTCATCAGGCAATGGTTCTGCATTCAGAAACTATCACAAAATATCCCCAAATGCTTTGAATACAATTCTGATCCATTTAGCTTCTTCTAAGCAAATAATTTTGGTCTGACTCTAAGAGCTCACTTAAGACAAGTGTCACTACATTTTGGAGACCTAACATAAAACAATTTATCTAGTGCTTAGAGCAGGTTTAGATAATCCGGTGATAAAAATGCCTGCAGCCAATCTATGTTAGCACTAAATGAACCACGTTATTTTTGAACTGCTTGCAAATGAAACATCTGCAATCAAACCACAATTTTAACTAGCTGAAGAACATGTTAGAGAGGTTTTTTTTTTGTTTGGTTGCTTTTTTAATGAAATGATCTAAAAGACACCACTGAGCTATAATTACACAGGCCTTTGTTTACACCGTTACTTCACAGTTGCTGCCAAAGCTCAAAAGCTTAAATCCGAAGTCTGTATGCTTTGCTGAGTGATAAAATTCAGCAGTCTGAAAACAGTGAAAATTCTCAGGGCTTCTCTGTTCTAAAAGGCATCTCAGGACATCTGTGTGCAAAAAAAAAAAAAAAAAAAAAAAAAAAAAAAAAAAGAAAAAGTGGGTTTTTCCTAAATGTTTGCTGGTGCTTGAAGAAGAGAACTGTTAGCCTACCTGATGCCTCTTCAAATGTCTCTGTTTCTCTTAAACAACATTCCTGAAAATTAGCTTTTATTAAAATTAAAGAAAAACCAGAGCAGAAAAATAGGAGAAGTGCTTCTTTCAGGAAAGAGTAGAGAT
>ML675619.1:2670877-2681855 GCA_007922155.1 Mesoclemmys tuberculata
CAAATGGAAGTGGGAGCTGTAGATGATTGATGTGACAGTGCTAGTCTCCTGTCATTTACAGTTTGCTTTGAGAGCACGGGAATGCAACTAGTCATGCATTTAAGAATAAGGATTTGCATAAATTCCAGCATGGAATGTGTTCCGTGTTACCCACATTGCTATGCACAAAAGAAGACTGGATTCCCACTTGGTCCACATTTGGGCCCCAATTCCCAAAAGCACTTAAGCACATGATTAAATTTATGGAACTTGTGCACATGCTACCAGCCTAGGGATGCCTTCCTCAACTGGGGATTTGATTTGCAGTACGCTGGTCCCTAACTCTTCGATGCTACTGTCCACACAAACCCAGGGCTTGAAAAGTGACAATTGAAAATGTCATCCTGTGTTTCATGTTATTTATTCTCTTTACAAATAGAAAGATGCTTCTGCTGTTTCTCTCACTAGTGATGAATTATGGCTACAGAGTTTGCTTGTATACCCCCGTTTTCCCATCTGTAAACAGGAAAAATAATATTTTGCTCTCCCACAGAGGTGTTGTGTAGGTAAAGTAAAGGGACATCATCATACTTAAAATAAATACAATCATATTTCTGCCAGAATTTGTTTACTTACTATGTTACAAGTACTGCCTAAGAGGACTATAACTGAAAGAATTAGGGAAAACAAGTTTTCTTTCCCTCTAATTTTTCAGTTTTGTTAGTTCATTTGACAACACTTTGTTTATATTCAGGTTCACTGTTTCCCCAGTAAAGTCAGTTTCCCCTGTTGCTTAGGTGGGTCTTTCACAACCAAAAGAGGAGAAAACATTTTTTTAGGAAAACGTGAATGTAAAACCAAAAAAATTGGCAGGAGAACTCAAGGGCATATATCACACCTGAAATTAACTCTTTTTTTAAAGAGCTGAATTGAGATTTCAAGTTGACAGTGTTCCTTTAATGGTTGTAAAATACTTTGAGATCTTCAGATGACAGGGCAGCACAGAAGTGTATATTAAATAACAAACAAGAACAATATCAATAATGTCAGAGTTTATAAACACTGGGATTTCTAGAAAACCTACAATAATTGCATTGCATTAGACAAAGTTAAACTAGGGCTGTGTGTGTACAGGGAGAATCTCTGCTAACCATTATCAATGTCTCCTGTCAACTTGAACAGGTCACACATCTGCAGTGGTGCAGGTCGGGGCAAGCCTCCAACCAGATGATCATAGTCTATCACCAGTCCATGAGATCTGACAGCTATGTTTGTGATGGAGAGCTCATTACTTGGAGGCCTTACTTCCTCTGAAAGCTGGCTTGCTTTCACAGCACTGCACCCTTCTCTGCATTTATGAATGGATTTGACGGAACTCCACTATTAGCCTACAGTGTAACTGCATCACCCCATTGTTACTACACACGCACAGCACTCACTGGAGAACAAAAAGCTGAATAAGCTAGAGCAGCTGCCAAATCAGGCAAAGACAACTTAGGAAACTATCTCATTCTTCCTTTCTTTTGAGGCTATTTTGTCTGTTGTTTCCTTGCATATAAAATGCAGCCTGCAACAAATAAGGCAGGATAGGACACAGCAAGCCCTGTTACATGGTTCCAAAACCACAGGCCCTAAACCCTACAAAAGAGGGAATAAATGATGCATGGGCCTTAGGAACACGGCTTGAATGGTATCCACCCTAGACAAACTGCCAAGGAATATTCCATGCTTTTATATTGTGGTTCAACAAAAAAATTAGTTCTAGACTGTGGCAACTTTGAACTTCAGCTAGATCCAGAGATTTGCAAGGATCTGTGTGAAGATAATATCAGAATTAGTTCTTTGGCTGAAAAGAAACATACATAGCATATTTAATGTCGGATGTTGTAGGAAGGGCAAGAGAGTATTTATGATATTTGGAGCAGAGACTGTCATTTACTATAGGCCAGATTTTCAAAACAGTTCAAAGCCAGATTTGGAAGGGCTCAGCACCCACCACGGAGGCCAGCGTTTCAGAAGTGGTATGGGTAATTTCAGCAACTACCGGGGACATTTCATAGACAGTTTTTCAAAAGACCGTGACACCCAACATACACCTAAACATGCTGATCTTTTCTGAAAATCTGTCCACTTATTCAAGTGCCTAAAGAGGAGCTAGGTCTTTTGCAAATCTAACCTCCCCAATTTTGAGCGCTAAGCAATACGGAAAATTTGGTCCTATGTATTTGTACAGAGCCAACCACAATGGGGCCACAATCTCGTTGCCCTGCAGGTGCTACCACAAGAACGGTAGCCTTAATGTAAGTTTTAACTTTGTTGTCTTTTGTCAAATATTACAAAGCTGAAGGATGAACATATTTGCAATAACCTTCATGTTTCAGGGCATTAACAGCCCAGTGTTAGGAAGAAATTTCTCCCGTGGGTAGTTACAGGCTCCCATTACTGTAGTGCTGAGCACAGCACAATCTCTCTGGGGGTGTATTTTTTCTCACAACACTCCTGTGAGGTAGAGAAGTCTATTAACCCAATTTTGTCGATGGGGTACTGAGACACAGAGAGACTAAGGACGGGTCCACAAAGTTACTTAGGCACCTAAATCTCAGGCTTAGGTGGCCAAGTCCCAGTTTTGACTACACTGCTATCCACAAAACCATGCAGTCACCTAAATTCACATAGTGCCTACATTTCAAGGTAAAGCTCCCTTGGCTCTTATGTTTCAGCCTCTGGGTATGTACGCTGCTGACTCCTAGAAGTCTAGACACCTATCTCCCAATCTAAGCCAGAGAGTGATTCACAAATCAGAGGAAGATAGGTGTTTGTCTGCCTACATCTCATGTAGAGCCCAATCCTGTAGGTGTGCTAAGAGGCCACATCCCAGATTCAGGTCCCATTAAAAAAATCTGGCCAGAGGAAGAGAGACCCACCTTATAAATGTTTAGCCTACATTCAATTCCCCCTTCTCTACCAGAGGGGGAGAAAAAAGGATTTGTACAGTGATGCCCCATCTCTCAGGAGAGAACCACTAAACTATGGGATATTTTGATGTGAGGCTCCCTCAGTCTGTCCAGTTGAAGCTATTCCATTGGGGATAAATAATGAAAAAGAGTGATTAAATAAGAGGATTTGGACCCACGGTTTCCCACGAAAGTGCCCTAGCCACTGGACCACAAAGTCTTTCTCACATGCTCTCTCTCACCCAATGGCTATTTAATATTTATCACTGTGGAACAGTCATCGGGCCAGAGTGGGAGAATGATTCTGTAGTCTAGTGGTAAAGTCACCCAACTGGGAGGTGGGAGACTCTGGAGCCAGTCTCCCTCCTCCCATTACTCTTTTGTTATTTAGCCACAGAACAGCTTCAACAGGAGAGACTGAGGAAATGCCCCCATCAGAATATCCCATAGCTGAGGGGTTACAGCACTCTCTTGAGATGTCGCAGACTGTAATTCAAATCCTTTCCCTGCCTCTGGCAGAGAGGGGAGAATTGAACCTGGGTCTCCCACATCCCAGGGAAGTGCTCTAACCCCTCGGCTAAAAGTTATAAGGTGGGCATAACCTCCTTTGACAGCCATTTTGGGTGGAACAAGGCAGGCATCTAACATTCCCACAAGAAACAACTTATAGTCCTCAACCACCTGACTCCAGGACAGGGGTTGCTATTCAAGGATTGCTAAGCAGAGTGAGGCACCTCCATGCATCCCAGACTTATGCCCTATCTCCATGGGCATGAGGCTTAGTACACACCCCTCTGCTGGCTAGTTTAGGTGACTCCCCTCCAAGCATACTGGCTTTTGTGGATCTCCATCTGAGGCTCCTAACTCTCCACATTCACTGTACTGGAAGCTGAGGCTCTTAACTCGGCTTTGTGGATCGCAATGTTGTTCCTGTGATTTTCTAGGCTCTGTGATGCTCATTGCAACACCTAAGTCCCTTTGTAGATCCCAACCTAGGTGACTTGCCCAATGTCACAAAGAAAGTCTGTGGCAGAACGGAGAAATGAACTGAGCAATATCCCAAGTCGAGCACCCTACCCATTGCACCATCCTTTCTCATAGCCCATAATTTGTCCCTTCTTCTGAAGCATCCGGTACTGTTGGAGACAAGAAGCTGCATTAGGTGGAATGTTGGCCTGGTCCAGTATGAACATTCTTATTTTTTCTAGTGGTTTATTCTTCCAGTACAGTGATCAATTGAGAAATGGAAAGAGCACTCCGTACACTTCCTGTGACGAGTGGTGTCTTTGTTTTGTTTTTTGATTTAGACTTTTCCCCAACCAATTACCTCTTTAGCAAGTAACAGAAGAAATATTCCTGCCCTATTGAAAATCAGATCACAGCAGAGGCCCACAATGTTACCATATCACACACAGCTACGTGAAACCACAGCTACTATCTTGTGTTTGGAAAAAACACTCAATATACACCACACAAAGGTAATGTCACTACCCAAGAAACTGCCAGGCTTCTCAGTTTCTCATTAGTGTAAGGCTCTGATATTTATTTTGGTAGCCAGAAGGAGCAATAAAATTCGGCTTTCACATAGACCAATTATTCCCTCATACAGTATGAAGGTCACAGTTCCTTCACACTGCATTTTATTTTTTGCCAAATGGTGTATGGCAACTACTTAGCAAATAATCTTTACCAAATGATATTGACATAGTATACCACCATGAAACATAACAGCTATTGGGTCAAATTCTGATCTCACTTATGCCAGTGAAAATCCAGAGTAACTCTCCTGAAGACCTTGGAGTTACTCCAGATTTACACCAAGGGAATTAAGATCAGTACCTGGCTCTCTGTTTTAGAAAGGTGTGTGTTTATTTATTTAAGTGGCAGGAGATTAAATTAAATTCTCTTTATTAATAATGTATTTTTGGCCTAATTTGTAATGAAACATCTATTAAAAATATTACAGCACTACATGCCAAATTCTGCTCTGAGTTATGCTATAGTAAAGACAATGGATTTTGGCATTTGAGTTTATGCAGCTCGGGTACAGTTATGTCTTTGTAAACAGGACACATCCAACAGCAGAAACCTAGGAAAGTTCATTATAGCTAAGTCTGCATCAGTCTTTCATTATAATCCTCTATTTTCACATACTCCTTACTCTGGAGCTGCAGTTTTTCATCTCAGATGGTGGGTTTTGGGGTTTTTTTTTTTTAAATCAAAATTCCTTCAGCAGTTTCTGAGTTTTGCAAGGGTTAAAAACAAAAGGCTTTTTCTCCTGTTAAGAAATTCGTAAAAGGCTTCTCTGGTCACGCATAACTCAAAAATGGCTGCACTTTAAAGTCTAAAATATTCAGGGTGGCTAGTCCTCATGGAGGATTAGATAGTCAATTTTACTGACCATCACAGCTATGATGATAACTGCAGCATGAAGAGACCCATGCTAAATTTTTCAGAGGATAACAGAACCCAGCAGCTCCCTGCCCAGGGGACATGTATGGGGTTACTGCTAATTCTGCTGCCTGCTCTCTCCGTTTTCTCCCTTCAGGTGCTCTGCAGGGTTCTGAAGATTGTTGTTGAGTTGGCAGGGGCAGAAGTTTTTCATCTGCAGATCCTGTAACCTCTGCAGGATATTAATTATTGCTATTATCTATTTGTATTATTATAGTGACTAGGAGCCCTCATCATGGACCAGGACCCCACTGTGCTAGGTACCGTACAAACACAGGAGAAAAAGACTGTCCCTGCCCCAAAGACAGCTTGCAATATAAGAAGGTTATTTTACCTAAAAGCCCAAGATTCTTCCCATCCCGCCTTAAAAAACAGGCAAGTTCACATAGGAAAGCTGAAGTTGTGTAATACTATAGTTACAGGGTTAAGAGATCACAAATCAGGAACTGAGTGAACTATGGTTGTATGTCAAATTTAACTCTGCCCCACTGCAAGACATTACAATTGTCTTCAACCTTTACTAATACATCCTTATACTAATCCTTAAACAATGCAAAGATAGTACATTTTTTCTACAATAACAGTTATGCATTATAGGCAGAGCTGGTAGAATCACCTCTTCAGGTTGCCTGACGCTTCCTATTATAAGACCCTGTTTTCAGTTACTTGTAACTTTGCCAGACTTTAATCGTTTGGGCTGAAATTGTCCATGCTGGATGTATGGAAAATTTCCACCAAACCAGGTTAGCCACTTTTGAGAATGAGGTTAGGGGAAAATACATTGTATTGCCCTTGTTCAAAAGCTCTGGGGACCTTTTCTTTGAAAAGCTTTTGCAACCCCATGGTTTGGAATAGGGACTTGCAATTTGGTAGGAGGATGGCCTCTGTGTCAGGAGTGTGCCCTTTGACATCCCTGTGAAAATCAACCCCAATCTGGCCAATTTATAAGCCTTTGAGGGAAAAAAATCACAGTTTGCACATGCTCAATACAGACTTCTTAGATTTTTAACAATTAAATTCCCCCAAAAGTCCATCCACACTGAGCATGCTCCAGCCAGGTGCTGAAGAGGACCGTCCCTGGAACTGCAGCTCTGGGCTGCTGCAACTATGTTGAGTCCAGGTCCGCATATCTAAAGTGAGCGCAGGAAGCCTGCCTCTCCTAGACCCTTACTGAGCTCCCTGCTGGGTCCAGGCAGTATACAGAACAAAGCTGTCTGACTCAAATACAGAGTGTGTGTGGGAGGGAAGAGGATAGATTGGGAAAAGCAGTCAGTGAATCGGGGGAGGCTGGCATTGGTAATTAAAGTCTATATTAAAATGCATATGCACAAGGGATCTGAATTAAGGTTGCACAGGCAACCTTAAGTTTGCTTGACTTTGAAACTGTAATGTTTTTAACTTTATTTTTGTGTGTAATTTCTTAGTTTTTTAAAAAAAGAAACTGAAAAAACCCAGAAATGTCATCATATAGCATCATATTTGATATCCATATAGTAAGAGAGAAAGTGTTGCAGTATTCATCAAAACATATACACTTGCTCTGAGGTCCAGAAGGAAATGAGATACCGACCAGTTAAAAGTCTCTTGGTAAAGTGTACTACAGACCACCAAACCAGGAAGAGGAGATGAATAAGGCATTTGCAGAATGAATAACAGAAATATCCAAAACACAAGACCTGGGAGTAATGGAGGACTTTAAAGTCTGCTGGGAAAGTAATTCAGCAAAACACAAAATTTCCAACAAGTTATTGAAATATATCGGGGACAACTTTTTGTTTCAGAAAGTTAAAAATAACAAAGGAGACAACCATTTTCGACTTGATTCTGACCTAAAGAGTGGAATTAGTACACATCTGAAGGTGGAAGGCAATTTGGGGAAAAGTGATCATGAAGTGATAGATTTTATGATTATAAGGAACAGGAGTGAGAGAAGCAGAGTAAGGACAATGGATTTCAAAAAAGCTGATTTAAACAACCTCAGAGAACTGGTAGGTAAACTCCCATGTGAAGTAAATCTAAAAGATAAAGGAGTTCAGGAGAGCTGGAAGTTTCTCAAGAAGACAATAGTAAATCACACAACCACCAATTATTCCAGTGTAAAGGAATAATAGGAAGAATAGTAAGAGGCCAGTGTGGCTCGTTTTACTGACCTGAAAATCAAAAAGGCATCCAACAAAAATTGGAAACATGGACAAATTACTGAGGAGTACAAAAGAATAGCAACAAGCACGAGAATCAGAAAGGCTAAGGCACAAAATGAGTTACACCTAGCAAGGGACATAAAAGCCAAAAATAGGAGGTTGTTTAAATACATTAGGAGCAAGAGAAAGATGAATGAAACTATAAGTCCTCTATATAATGAGGAAGGAAAGCTAATAACTGATGACATCAAGAAGACTGAGGTGTTTAATGTCTATTTTGCTTCAGTCTTCACTAAAAAGATTAATGGTGACCAGATACTTAACACAATTAATATTAACATCAAGGGGATAGGAATGCCAGCCTAGACAAGGAAAGGAGAGGTTAAAGAATAGTTAGATAAGTTAGATGTACTCAAGTTGGCAAGGCCTGATGAAATTCATTCTAGAGTACATAAGGAACCAGCTGAAGCAATCTCTGAACCATTAGCAATTATCTTTGAGAACTCCTGGAGGACGGGTGAGATCCAGAGGACTGAAGAAGGGCAAACATATACTTATCTTTAAAAAGGGGAACAAAAAGGACCCTGGGAACTATAGACCAGTCAACCTAACTTTGATACCTGAAAAGATATTAGAATAAATTATTAAACAATCGATCAATCTGTATGCATCGAGGAGATTATACAAGGAATAGCCAACATGGATTTGTCAAGAACAAATCATGCCAAACCAGCCTAATTTCCTTCTTTGACAAGGTTAATGACCTCATGGATAGGGGAGAAGCAGCAGATGTTATACATTTTGATTTTAGTAAGGTTTTTAACAGTCCCACATGACATTCTGATAAAGAAACTAGGGAAAAGTGGTCTAGATGAAAATACTATAAGGTGGGTGCACAACTAGTTGAAAGACCGTACTCAAATAGCAATTTCAATGGTTTGCTGTAAACTTTGAGAGCATATCTAGTGGGGTCCAATATTATTCAATATCTCCCATTAATGACTTGGATACCTGGGTGGAGAGCATAAGTATAAAAATCTGTGGATGAGCCCAAGTTGGCAGGGGTTGCAAGCACTTTGGAGAACAAGATCAGAATTCAAAACAACCTTGTCAAATTGAAGAATTGGTCTGAAACTAACAAAACAAAATTCAATAAAGTGCAAAATACTTCACTTAGGAAGGAAAAATCAAATGCACAAATACAAAATGGGGACTAACTGGCTAGGCACTAGTACTTCTAAAAAGGATCTGCGGATTATTATAGTGGATCACAAATTGAATATAAGTCAACAATGTGATGCAGTTGTGAAAAACACTAGTATCTTTTTGGGGGGAGTTAACAGGAGAGTCTTATGTAAAATAGGACAGGTAATTATCCCGCCCTACTTGGCACTTGTGAGTACTCATGTCGAATACTATGTTCAGTTCGGGGTGCCAGACTATAGGAAAGATATGGACAAACTAAAGAGACCAAAAGGTGAGCAACAAAAATGATTCAAGTTCTAGAAAACCTGACCTATTTTTTAACCTAAGGCTAAAAGAACTGAGCATGTCTAGTCTTGAGAAAAGAAGATTGGGGGGAATCTAATAACAGTTTTCAAATATGTTAAGGGCTGTTATAAAGAGGACTGTGATCAACTGTTGTCCATGTCCACTGAAGGTAGGACAAGAAGTAATGGGCTTAATCTGCAGCAAGGGAAATTTAGGTTAAAGATTAAAAAAAACTTTCTAACTATGTGGGTAGTTAAGATTTGAAATAAGCTTCCGAAGGAGGTTGTGGAATCCCCATCACTCATGGTTTTTAAGAACAGGTTGGACAAACACTCGTCAGGGCTGGTCTAGGTTTACGTGGTCCTGCCTCAACAAAAGGGGCTTGACTTAGTAACCTCTTGAGGTCCCTTCCAGCCCTATGATTCATCAGCAGATTTGGAACCTTTCGAGCCACTGCACAGGCCCCTGCCACTTGAGCTAACAGAGGAACTGATACCATAGTAAGTTGTCTTTGTCTATGTGGAGGAGGATGAGACACTTTGCAGTGGATTTCATGGATATTTTCTGAGGAATTGTGAAACTCAGACATCTTGGGATCCATTCCAGGCTCTAGCCCAGTGGTTCCCAACCCATGGCCCATGGGAGCTTTCAAAGTGACCCACCACTTCCCTGCTGGCTGCAGAAGGGAGCCGCTGCCTAAGGACCCAGAGGAGTGCATTGCCGCAGGGCTACAAGACCAGTGCAGGCTCCTTGCTGCAGCCAAGGGGACAGGAGATCAGTGCTCCCATTCCCTGGCTGTAGCAGGGAGCATGGCAAAGCGCTCTGCTTGGGTCCCTAGGTGCTGGAGTCCCTACTGGAGACAGAGAGAGGGGAGCCCTGATCTCCTGTCCCCCTGGCTGCAGACGGCAGTCACTGTCTAGGGACCAGGTGGAACGCACAGGGCTACAAGACAGGTCAGTTTCCCTACTGCAGCCAGGGGGATGGGAGATCAACGAGGAGGGAGGCAGCTTCCTCACTGAACTCATTCTGTCTGGCTGCACTGGGGGTGCAGGTTGGGGGCTGCTGACGAAGACTGGCGGCCCTTCAGGATTGTAAAAATGATATCTGTGGCCCACGAGCCAAAAAGGGTGGGAACCACTAATCTAGACAGTAGTGTTCTTCTGCCCATTTCTCTCAAATGTGATCCCTTCCGCCCCATCCCCTCCAACATGTCTCAATCCTGTCTCTTCTCCCACCCATGGGTTCTCATCCCAGTCTCATTCTCCTCACCTAGCCACTCCCAGTCTCCTCTCTTCGGGCTACTCATCCAAGTCCCAGTCTCACCCCTCCAGATTCTCAGTCCCAGTCAGTCCCCCGCCCCATCTCCCTGCCCAACCCTTCCCAGTTCCACCCACTAATCTCCCAGCTCCTTCTTCCCAGTCTCCTTGCCCAGTCAGTCCCTGTTCCCTCCCTGCTGGCTCCTCATCCAGTCAGCCTCTCTCCTTCACCCTGACCTCCATCTTGGTGTCCATCCACAACACCTTGTCCCAGGCTCTATGCCCAGCCAGTCCCAGTCTCCCTCTGTTTCCAATCCCAATTTCTCTTCTGACTCCTAGTCCTAGTCTCTTTACCCAGCCTACCCCAACTCCCAGTTTCTCTTGCCTCCACTGCTAGCCTTCAGTCCCAATATCTTCCCCACCCCCATGGCTCCATGTCCCAATAAACTCCTCTACCCTCTGTAAGTCTGGCTATCGTTCCCTCTGCCTTCTTCATCGATGCTGCCTGGGTCCAGAATGGGGGAGGGTGATCAATAAGAGCACAGGAGAGATGGGCTCCCTGCTCTCAGTTCAGGTGCCAGGACTTGGACCCAGCCTAGCCTACAGCAGTAAAGCCTAGAGCACCCCACACAGTTAAAGTCTGGCAATGTTATAAGCAACTAAAAATAGACTCATAGACTCATAGGTCAGAAGGGACCAATATGAT
>ML675619.1:2686855-2765858 GCA_007922155.1 Mesoclemmys tuberculata
CCTTATATAGGACCCCTAATCAGCTAAGCTCCGCCCCCAACTCAGGGTCTTACAGCAGGAAATGTCAGGCAACTTTAATAACAAGTGAGCCACACGAATTAAAATGTACATTGACAATGTCAACGGAAAAGAACCCATATAAATTCCCTAAGCCACCAAAGAAAGCCAAGCCTTCCCCTCTCTCTCAAGCTTGACACTCTGCAACGTGCCCAGAAAATCAATTTATTTGGGCTCTGTGGGACCAAGGAAAAAGGAAATTCCATAGAAAAAGACACTTCACTGTGGCCCTTTTCCAGCCAGCAAAATGGAGCACGGGAAAATTCAGTCTCTAAGGCAGCCAGGATCCCAAGTCAAACAGGGCTTTCCAGGTGAAATGTCAATACTTTAAACTGCATCTGGAAATAACGAATAAATAATAATAATACAACAGTGCAGCCTGTTGGGGTTTCTGACTGATTTTCAAGGTTGGCCCCATTTAGCATGAACTGCAAAAATCTAATCTGGAGGTGACTAGGAATACATTACTGTAGCAAGGGTATATCTGAGAGAAATGGTCACTACCTCTTTCTTTGCAACAGTGAAAAACATGCTCTTTCCCAATACCCAGCAATCCAGGAGCAGCTAAAAGTTCTGCAGGATCCCTACAACTGCAAACTTCACTAACCTCAATATGGTGAGTATTATATTTCCATCTAGGGAGGGGATATCCCCTCTATGCTCTCCTACCAACGTTTCTCCCAACCCACTAGTGTCATTTCTGTCTTATCCACAATGACCTTTAGTCAACTACCAATCCTCCAGGCCACAATCTTGGCTAGACGCTAGGTCTGCAATGTCTGGCTCAGATGAAAAGGAGACAGAGCTGAATATTGTCAGCAGACGGATGCCACTGCAACCCAAACCTCTCATCTATGCTAAAAAGATGAATGATGGGAAATATCCCCTTGGCATCGTGTGCTAGAGAACCCTTAGAGCAGATGAGCCACTGCCCAACACAGGAATCATTGAGAAGAAAGAACAGAGCCACTCAAAAACAAACCCATCTAACGCTACCAGGGCCTGCAGACAGCTCCCTGTGCTCTTCCCCCCACCTCTGACGAACACTCATTACTATGGAAACAATTATCAAGAGCATAGATGGAATTTAGTGATACTGAAGATGTAGTCCTGCGACAGCCAAGACAGCAGTCTGAAACCTCTCTTCCACTGAATGTCACCAGGGAAAAAGCTCTGAACTCTGCTGAAGACTCCATTTCTAAGTGATAGGCTAGGGCTTGGTGCACTTGTTTCTTTCCCCATAAAAGATACTTCAAAAATATGATGGGGGAATTTTTAAAGGCACAAAGAGCAGTGAAGGCTCAGTTTCCACTGAATATCCATGGGAGCCGGGTGAAAAGTTCCCCCTGAACTTTTAAAACATTTCCTTCTCCACAGCAAGGATAAACAAAGACATGAAAGGAAATGTTAGCAGATAGGACATATTGGTAATCGTGAAAAAGGCTCATTGCACACAACTACAAATGAAGCTGGGAGAAGTAGAAAAGCATTACTGTAATCCTTTTAAAGAGCATAGGATCTGCAATAGTGGAGCAGATCCATGGTCCAATATCCCGTCTCTAACATTACCTGCACCAGATGCTTCAAGGGAAGGCGCAAAAAGCCCCACAGCAGGTAGATACAGGATAATGTATCCCCCATGAAGGTCTCATCCTAATCCCTAACAGTTAGTTTGTTGTAAGACTTGCAACATGATGTTTTATTTCCCTTCTGATACTGTTTTTCTCAGCATTAGTACCGGGGAATATACACTTTGCAGCTTGTGTAGGCCAAGCTCATTGCACACACCAGGGGTTCCTTGTGTTCCTCCATCCCCCACACAAGATCCCTGTGTGCCACCCTCCATCCTCCTCTATCTCAGGGACCACCTGTAACTCCCGTATCTCCTCCCTCATGCCAAAGGCTCTGTGTGCCCCTTCATCCTCCCCCCCACCAAGGGTGCTGTGTGCACCCCATTATATTTCCACCAAATGACCCCCATTGCCAAAGGAGCACTATGCGATAATTAATTTCCGCTTTTACCAGGCCACGCAGCCTAAATGACATTTGTGGTTTCTCTTATTGCATTAATCTTCCACATACTGTTCTGTATTGCTCACACAGTCTCTTGACCTACAAATGTCTAGAGAGATGTACAAAAAAAAAAAGTATCTTGTATAAAAATATTAATTTCATTTTATTCCTAGACCCAGAAATTGAGTGTGTGAAATTTCCACAACCATGACCTCTTTCACATTAAAAGCACATTAACAACATTCAAAATGTTGCTTCTTTTCTGTGTGAAGTGATTTCCAACTAAAAGAAATTCAGAATTTCACATTAAAAACAATGAGACGGGGGGAGGGGGAATGGAACATTCTACCCATTCTTTTTTTCTCAAAACTGGGGCATTCTTGGAAATCAGAAATGAAATGCAAAGACTTCACTTTGCTTGTGGAAAAACAGCATAATGCATCCAAAAATATAATAAATGCACAAGATAGTCTTTTTTGCAAGATAAAAGAAATACCACAATTTATACTTAATATATATTAAGGATGGCATGCTGTAAATGATGGGCTTATGGTAGAAGAGATCATCTTGTCAGAAACCGACACCCATTTTCTTTTCACTTGAATGCTGGTGAAACAGGCTCGATTAACAATCCTAGAGGTGAAAGTCCCATGTTTATCCACAGATGGGGTACACCTTGGACAGCAGCAATGAATAGCTCAACCAAGATCTTGTAGGACCCACCTAAAGGGGCAACATGGTAGGTCATTCTCAGTGATCTTTCATGGTCCTTGAACTCTCTGCTGAGGCTGTCAACATCAGTGTCAGGGTTTGGTTAGTGTGATGTGCTCACTAGATGCTGATCTGAGACTACCAAACTCATTTCACATAGACTATCAAACAACCATCAGCTACCCATGTTACTTATGAGAAGACTTTCACGTAACCTTAGATGTGTCCTCAGTGGCATCAATTTATAGTAAATGGAATAAAAAGTGCATTGATTTCATTATCTGGATATACTGTACACAGGGCATAAAGACTTTAAATCAAGGACCTTTAAAAAAGGTGTGTCAATGAAGGGCCAAAATAACAAATGCATATCTCCAAGGACTGCAAACACGGGTCCAGAGTTTGACCAGTCTTGTACTGGTCCATGGTGTGGGAGATGGCAAACTGCACTTCCAGGGGGAACTCAGGAAAACCCAATGCCTTCTGTCTGCTCATGAGGATGTAGGGTACCCCTCATGAGGATGTAGGGTACACTCCACACTACAATAGGCCTGCTCTGCTGGTCACTGTTAATGAAGGCAGGTCCAAAGCCTTCTCCCGGCTCCCTTTAGGGTGACTAACATTCCAAGAGACACTAGCAGGGACTGCAAAGGCCCCCTTGTTGCGCCCACTCCCTCTCTTACACACACGCACACACACACCCCTTATGCATGCACAGAAAAGGTAGAGTGTGACTTAAGGTATGTCTACACTGCAGTTAGATACCAGCTGACTTGGGATTGGGCTAGGGGCCATTTAATTGCAGTGTAGATATTGGGGCTTAGTTTGTAGCCCGAGCTCCTGGATCCTACAACTCCTACATCACAATTAAACAGCCCCTCAGCCTGAGTCAATTGGCTTGAGCCAGACTTGGGTTTTTAACTGCAGTGCAGGCATACCCTCAGGGTTTTGGCTGAATCCGAAGCTTTAAAATGTCCTGCAAGTCCCCTGCCCATGGAACTCCCATTGGCTAGCAGGATCAGGCAAATTATGCTGATCATATTTTCCACAGCTTTCTCAGCAAAGAAACAACAATATTGCCAGGACACTTACCACATCTGTGTTTGTGATCTTGGCCAGGAGTTCTGTTAAGCTGTCACCAGAGAGTGAACTTTCCCCATCATCAAGCTGAAGGCCACAGATGGCTGCTCCCACACTTCCAGTTGCTATCATTGATGGTGGATACATGGCGAAGTTAAAATCTGCAGAAACGGACCCAAGAATTATTCCAAGCACAGACCATCAAAGCTGTAAGACACAGAGACTACGAGCCAGAAATACTGAAGTCCTTTCTGCTCTGACTGAGCCAGAGAGACTAGATGCAGATAGATGAGGCTTAAAGGTGACCTGCAAAAGAAAAAGAAATTGTGTTTGTGCCCTTTTTTCCTTCCTGAATAGGCGTGGCAGAATTCAATTTTATTTTTATAATTTCAAAGGTATTTTTCAAAGCTTTCTTCTATTTTTATCAATTAAAATGTTCAGTTGTGCATAATTACGTATTTTATGCATTTTTTGCAATTTCTATTGATGTAAATTTTCATAGTTGCAGGAAATTATTGGGGCTTGAAGGGTCAGGCAATTATTGAATGACAATAAATACTCAGAATCATACAAGCTTCCTAACCACTAAAATGCAAATTGCCAACATCACATGTCAAAATATACAAAGTAAATATTCTTAAAGTTTGCAAGCAGCATTTTTCTTATTTTGCCTATTTGTAAATTTTGATTAGCATCAATGGAAATATTTTTGTTGGTTTGTGTATGTACAGTGAAAGCAATGTTTACCAACATTCACCAATAAAAATCTAATCCTTCCAAACTTACTTCTGATGGATAAACACCTAATTGGTTTTTTCCTTTCCCCCTTTTTTTAAAAAAAGAGGAAGTGGGAGATTTCTGCTTGGTTTTTTTTTAAATTAAAAAAATTCAGGTCTTATTAAAATTCAGGTCTCATCTGATGTATAACCGGAGAACTAGTTGGAATATGAAATCAAAAGGAACTGAAACCTGAACAATGGAGAGGAAAGAGGTTTTAGCTAAAAGTATTTTTGTTTGTTTTTACTAACATATTTAACTCAAATATGTCTATCTGGAGAAAAGAAGTCTTATGTTGAAATTAATAAGCTCTCTTTCCCCTTGCCCTCCAGTCTGCTCACACCTTTACAATGAACGGGTGAGAAAGCCCACAATGCATATTTGAGACCTCCAATGAGTCTTCTAGCAAAACCAGGGAAGACCAGACTGACATTCCTGATACTTTTAATAAACAAGCTGAAAAAAAAATTTTAAAAAAGCCTTTCAAGCATTCTTTATACAGAAAGAAATAAAAAGGATACAATACCAATTTGCTTTGTCCTTTAGAAGTTACCTTTATAAGTTAAGGCTTTTTCAGTACAGATATAGTGAATGGTATACCCAGATTGCCTTTATAAACCCTGTTTCCAGGAATTTATCTTGGTTGCAAACTTCTGCTCAAACTGAAACTTGGTTTGCAAGACTTTAGTCCAACAGTAACTTAACAAAAACCTTCTTTGCTTGTTTTTATAGGCACTGAAGGGGAGTTTAAACAAGGAGGTGAGAGGAGAAAATGTATTACATGATAACAGTGAACTTCTATTTTATTATTTAAAATGAATATTCTCAAGACCCCATTAGTACATCATGTGAAAGAGGTCCCTGTCAATATATTCAGTCTGTTTACAAAAATAGAGACCGGCCTGGTAAGCCACCATGCTGGAGACTCTGCGCTAAACCCTCAGCTTGTGTGAATGGGTGTAGCAATGCTCATTTATACCAGTTGAGGATTCGTTCCCCTGGGTTTGATTCCCTATCTCAGTCCCTCACACACTGAGCTGGCTGTGACGGGAGTAGTTGTGGGGACACTATTCTCTTTTCAGGGAGGAATGCATCATTTGTCTACTGGCAATCCCTAGTGTCAATTAAAGATGACAGGGTCAGAAGGGACTGGGAATCTGGTCAGAATACTCAGCCAGAAAGATGGTGGCTGTGACACAGTGGGGGCCTCTGGAAGGGGGAAGAGAGCTAGTATGACATGGAATCTTCACAGGGCTTTATCTGGATCAGAGAAGACCATTGGAGCAGGTGAAGTTGTCATCTGAGGCCAGCCACTGCACACAAGATATGTTCTATAAAACTCATAGCACTTTCCCTCTGGGAGCTCAGTGCACTTTGCAAACATTAGAGACCAGGGTCTCCCAAAACTCTTGTGAGGAAAGTAACTTATTTTATCCCATTTTACAGATGGCAAAGCTGCGGCACTGAGAAATTAAATGATTCCCCCACAGTTATGCAGGAAGTCAACTGCAGACCCCAGAATTCCTGAGTACAAGTCTTCAGAGCTAGACGAAATGATCTTAGGTGCACCAGCATATATCTGAAGTAACTCCACTGAAGCAAATGGAATGACACGAATGGGGAATGAGATCAGAGTCGAGCACATTATTTCCTTACAAGGATGGTAAATTTTGCTCATATTCATAATGAATCAAACCCTGAGCTCTTTCCTCAAGACTGTAACGAACAACTGAATTTTAAGCAGAACTCCCTATTAAAATGAATGGCATAACAGAAGGAACTCAAGCCGTCCCCAATGATGCTGTAGCAGCGCTGTACTATGGGCAGATGTGGTATCTTCTAACATGAAATGTGTGAAAGAGGGGCGACCAGACCCCAAAATCCAATTTTGCAAACAGAAATGGCTCCAAAAAACCCAAGTAAACAGGTGTTTATAAACTAATTTGTAAAATTATAAATTAAATTATTTAAAAAATGACAGTGTATAAATATTTATGTGGATGAGTGACTGTCCAGGGCCCACTCCCAGTCCATGGAGCAAATAATAAATGTTTATAAAATAAAAAAGTGTGCAAAAAACAAGGTTACTTACCAGTAACTGATGTTCTTCGAGATGTGTTGCTCATGTCCATTCCACTATAGGTATGTGCATCTTGAAGAACATCCGTTACTGGTAAGTAACATTGTTTTCTTCTTCGAGTGCTTGCTCATGTCCATTCCACTATAGGTGAATAACAAGCAATACCTTTGGAGGTGGGTCGGAGTTACCGGTGAGCTGCCCTCAGCATCGCTCTGCCAAATCCCGTGTCTTCTCTCGCCTGCTGGACGATGGCGTGTTGGGACGTGAAGATATGCACCGACGACCAGGTGGCGGCTTTGCAGATGTCCTGCAGGGGCACTCTCTCCAGGAAGGCTGTAGACAAGGCTTGATCTCTGGTTGAGTGAGCTGTGATGGTTCCCAGAAGCGGTACCCTCGCCTGCTCGTAGCAGGACTTGATGCATGATGTAATCCACGAGGAGATGTGCTGGGTGGAGACAGGTGAGCCTTTCATCTGGTCACCACAGCAACAAAGAGCTGCGTCAATTTCCAGAATGGCTTTGTACGCTCAGTGTAGAAGGCCAGGGCTCGTTTCACATCCAGCGAATGTCATCTCCTCTCCTCCTCCAAACCGTGAGGTTTGGGAAAAAACACGGGGAGAAAAATATCTTGGTTACATTGAAATTGGGAAACCACCTTGGGTAGGAAGGCTGGATGTGGCCTCAGCTGAAGCTTTTCCTTATAGAACAGCGTATAAGGGGGCTCCCAGGTCAAGGCCCTAATCTCAGACACCCTCCTAGCTGAGGTAATGGCCACCAGGAAAGCTACCTTCCATGAAAGGATGAGCAGAGGGCATGAAACCATGGGTTCAAAGGGGGACCCCGTGAGTCTCGAGAGGACCAGGCTGAGATGCTAGGGAGGCACCGGGTTACAGACCTGCAGATAAAGCCTCTCTACCCCCTTGAGGAACCTGGCCGACATGGGATGGGAGAACAGTGATCTCCCCTCTAGCGGCTGATGGAAGGCTGAAATGGCCACCAGGTGAACCTTCAACGAGGCCAGCGCCAGACCCTGGAGCTTTAGCTGGAGCAGGTACTCCAGGATTGCCCGTATAGGCGAGAGGCTGGGCGGAATGCCCCGGGACTCTGCCCAAGAGGTAAAGCTTTTCCACTTAGCCCGATACACGACCTGTGTGGAAGGTTTCCTGCTGTCAACCAGGACTTGTTGGACCTGCACCAAGCAGGTTCTCTCTCCCTCCGTCATCCACAGAGCCTCCAGGCTGGGAGGTGCAGGGAGTCCAGGTCTGGGTGCAACACGCGACCGTGGTCCTGGGATAGAAGGTCATGGCATCTTGGGAGTTCAGGGGTGGGGTGATCGAAAGGTCCAGCAGCATGCTGAACCAGTGCTGTCTCGGCCAGGCCGGAGTGATGAGTATAACGTTCGCCCTATCCCTCTTTATTTTCAGCAGGACCTTGGGTAGGAGCACAATGGGCGGAAACGCATACATGAGGGTCCCCGTCCAGTCCATGAGGAATGCGTTGGAAATCAACCCAGTTTCACAACCCCGTGGGAAGCAGAACCTCAGACGCTTCACATTCCAGGCCGACGCGAATAGGTCCAGTTGGGTAATGCCCCACTATTAGAAGATCATAGGCACCGCCTCTTGGTGTAACGACCAGTCGTGGTGGGGTAGAAACAACCTGCTGAGGCGATCCGCCTTGTCGTTCTTCACTCCCGGGAGGTGAGAGGCAGTCAAGTGAAAATCGTGCCTCATGGCAAGGTCCCACAGACGAATCGCTTCCTCGCAGAGGGCCGAGGAGCACGCTCTCCCCTGCCTGTTTATGTAAAACATGGCTGCAGTGTTGTCCGTCAGCGCTTGTACCACTCTGCCTGTCAGGAATCAGAGGAACAGCTTGCACGCTAGGCGAATGGCCCTCAGCTCCTTCATGCTGATGTGCAGGAGCTTCTCCTCCCCCGACCAGAGCCCGAGTGGTGCTGAAGTGGGCTCCCCATCCTACATCCGATGTGTCAGAAATTAGGGTGAACGACGGGACCAATTCCCTGAACAGAACGCCCTTCATCACTGCCCTGGGAGTCCGCCACCAGTTTAGGGAGGCTAGGATGGGCAGGGGGAACTGTGACCACTCGGTCCAGTGGATGTCTGCTCAGCACATATATCAAAGCCAACCATGCCTGAAGCGGTCTGAGCCCCAGGCGAGCTAGTATGTGCAGGCCGCCGTGTGGCCTAACAGCTGTAGGCAGCGCCTAGCTGTTGTCGTGGGGCATCGGTGCACCTGAGAGATCGCCTCAAAATGTGGCTGAGGCAGGAAGGCTCTGGCCTGGGAAGTGTCCAGGGTGTCCAGGGTGGCCCCAATGAATTCTATGTATTGCATATGGCGCAAGTGAGGGTCACCCTCTCCTGCACTTGGGACCTGGACCTGCCCCTGATCAGGCAATTGTCCAGGTAAGGAAACATTTGCACACCCTTTTGTCTCAAGTGGGCAGCCACTACCGCCATGCACTTGGTGAACACCCTTGGAGCCGAAGATAGGCCAAAGTGTAGGGCTGTAAACTGGTAGTGGGAGCCAGCCACCATGAAACGGAGAAAATGCCTGTGGCTGGGGAGGATAGACACATGAAAATATGCGTCGTTGAGATCGAGGGTGGCATACCAGTCACCTGGATCCAGGGAAGGGATTATGGATGGTAGGGAGACCATGCGAAACCTGAGTCGTCTGACATATTTCTTTAGACGACACAGGTCTAATGTGGGTCTCAGACTCCCCATCACCTTGGGGATTAGGAAGTACCACGAATAGAACCTCTTCCCCCTTCTGCCTTGAGGGACTATTTCCACCGCTCCTATGTTGAGGAGGGTGTCCACCTCTTGCAAGAGGAGCTGCTTATGAGAGGGGTCCCTGAAGAGGGACGGAGGGAGAGGGTTGTTGGGGGGTAGATGTAAACTGCAAGGCATAGCCAGAGACTATCCCAAGGACCCAACGGTCTGAAGTGATCTTTGCCCATTCGGGATAGAAGGGCCTTAACCTGTTTAGGAAGGGGCAGGGAAGATCCAGGAGAGCATTCGGGGCACCACCCTCGGGCGCACCATCAAAATTGTCTCCTCTGGTTGCCCGACTTCCTGGGGGGCCCCTGCTGGGGAGCTGAGGACGAGCTGAGGGGCTAATTTCTCCTTCTAAACTCCCTATTCCTATCCCTATTCCTATAAGATTGAAAAGGCCTGGGCAGAGGTCTTGGCTACTGCTGCGCCTGGGGCCATGACTGACACCTGGAAAACTGAGGCGTTTACAGGCCCAGGGAGCGAAGCGTGGCCCTGGAGTCCTTCAGACCGTGCAACTTCACATCAGTCTGGTCGGAGAATAGGGCCAATCCATCAAAGGGGAGGTCCTGAATAGACTGCTGCACCTCCTGGGAAAGGCCCGAGGACTGCAGCCACGAGCATCATCTCATATAGCTGGTGGAGGCTATGGCCCTGCCCACCGAGTCAGCAGCGTCACAGGACGTCTGGAGCGCTGCCCTAGCTATCGTGGTTCCTTCCCCATGACGGTGCTAAAGTCTGCAGCCTGGTCCTGGGGCAGGGCCTCAGTGAACTGTCTGAGGGAATCCCACAGGTTGAAATGATATCTGCCCAGGATATTATACATACCCAGGTTGGCAATCCTAAACTGCAGGCTTGCCTTGGAATAAACCTTTCTCTCAAACAAGTCCAGCTTCTTATTGTCTTTGTTCTTGGGAGTGGACCCTGGCTGACCTTGCCTGTCTTGCTGGTTAACCGCATCTACCACCAGGGTTCCCGGGGCGGGGTGAGTGAACAAAATCTCAAACCCTTCGGCGGGACATAATATTTTTTCTCAGCCATCTTTGACGTGGGGGTGACCGAGGAAGAGGTTTGCCACAGGGTCTTTACAATCTTAAGGACTCTTTTGTGGACTGGGAGAGCCACTCTCACTGGCGCAGACGCCGCCAGCATACTAAAGAGGCTATCTTCGGCCTCTTCTAACTCCTTCACCTCCAGCCCCCAAGTTGGAGGCCACCCTCTTGAGAAGCTCCTGGTGCGCCCTGAAATCCTCCAGTGGCACTGAGTGGTCCCAGGAGACTGCCTTGTCCTGGCAAAGGATTGCACCCATTGAGGGTCCCTCCATGGGGTCTGACTCCTTGTCTGAGCAGTGGCGTCTATGGGTCTTCTCCTGTGCTGGAGGCACAGAATGCACCCACGATGACATAATGGATTGGGGCCCAGCCCCATCTGGATACCACATGGGGTCCAATAAGGCCATTGTTGTGGCCATTGACCCTGCGGCCAACTTGGGGCTGACTGCGCCACAGCCGTGATGCTTTGTGGGGGTATCGGCTCTCCCGATGACTGTCCCCCCGGGGAGACCCCAAGTCACCGGATTGGCAATGCCATGTATGTCTTCAGTCCCAGGCAGCCTTCCGTGCTAGGGATCACCCACTCGACATCTCCAACCTAGAGGGCGAGGAGGACTGCCTCCGTCGCCGCAAGCAGTGCCAACAAACGGAGTTGCACTCCAAAGAGCTAGAGGTACCGAAACATTGTCTCAATACTGATGATTTCCACTGCCGCTTGTCTTGAGGCCCCACAGACCCCTTCGGTGACAGAGGTCGGTGCCGAGCCGGACTCCAGCGACCATGTTCCATGTCGTGGACTGCGCGGTGCCGGGTCCTCCGATGGCGACCAGGCTCTGCACCGTCTAGGTATGGGCGAACTCCTCGGTGCTGGGGATCTGGAACTGCAGCTGTCCCAGCACTGCCTGGCAGACCTCGACTGGTGCCGCCTCCTGGCATGCGCTGCCTCCGGTGCCGGGGATTGACATCGGCACCGAGAGGGAGACTCCATGTTCTGTGCCGGAGCAGGTTGGCGCGATGATGCTGACGTGGAGTGACTGCTGGGGGAGCGGCTCTGCTCTACGCTTGGAGGCTGTCCGGCGGGAGGTCTTCCTCCCATACCGGGGATTTCCACCGCCATTCAGGGGGACCCAGTGCAGGCTTCCCGCATGACACTGGCCCCTTCTCCCTCGGCAGAGGGGGGGCAGAGGTGGCGTAGGCAAAGCCAACAAGGCTCTTGCCGCCTGAAAAGCCTCCGGTGTCGACGGCATCGGCAGGGGCACTCTCCCACTCCCAGGAGTCAGGGGAAGCTCCCTGACCAGAGATGCGGGCACCGGAGAAGACTCGATGGGCCAGGTCTGGTGCATCTCCATACTTGACCCTGCCCGTGCCAACGGCGCAGGGGAGTGTCCGCGCTCCGTACGCTGCTTCTTCCTCTTCGGTGCCGGCGATGTTGCACGATGCCAAGTCAAGGCCAGTGCCAGCAGTGCTCTCTGTACTGAGGTCACGCTAGGTGCAGTGGTGGAGCGGGCCGGCTCAGGCGCCAGGCGGAGCGCTGCCTCCATCAACAGGGCTTTCAACCGGATCTCTTGGTCCTTTTGAGTCTTTGGTTTAAAAGCCCTGCAAATCTTACACTTCTCTTTTCTGTGTGCTTCCCCCAAGCACTTAAGGCAGCGGTTGTGGGGTCACTGAGCGGGAAGGCCTTCCCACAGGAGTCACACGGCTTGAATCCCGGTGACCAGCACATGGCCCGGATGCTCAGAGTCCCCGCAGGGACTTGCTTTATCTCTAATTACTCTTAACAACACTTAACAATTACTTAACTAACTAAAATTAACTTAGATTATCAAACAAATCCAAATAAGGGGAACAGTACTGCTGAGGGTAAGGCTAGTTCCAGGAACCATCACAGGCAGAAAGAAGGAACTAAGGGTGTGTGGGGCCAGCTGCAACTCATATACCGTTGCGAGTGCGAGGGGCTCCAGGGGGCACCGGAGCCGGCTCTACTAAATCTGCTAAGGGGAAAAAGGTTCCGGGTAACTGTGCACGGAGGCGTGCACACACCTACGGTGGAATGGACATGAGCAAGCACTCGAAGAAGAACCATGTTTACACAGTAGTCTTAGTGTCCAAAATCTGCTCTCATTTACCTGCGTATTGACCTCAATGGATTTTACAAAGGAGTAAGAGAAGGCAGATTTTGGCTCAATAGGCCTGATTCTCCTTTCAGATGCACTGGTTTTACATTGATCTGACCTTCCCTGGTGTAGGCCACTGACTACAGTGGGCTTAATCTGGATTTAATCTGGTGTAACACAGAAGCCAATGGAGCTGATCCTCTGAGTTGAATAGAGATGCTCCTGATTTATCCCAGTATAAATGAGAGAAGAATCAGGCCCAATGGCTCTTAAAAAGGATGTTAAAGTATGATAAAGAACACGGGACAAATTCTGATATTAAGCAGATCAGTGCAAGTCCAGCATAACTCCATTGAAGTCAGTGGGATTAGCCTAGATTTACATTGGTGTAATTTGGGATAAGAATCTGGCCTGAACTTCTAAATTACCAAATTACGTCATTACTACATATACAAACATGGTGCTATAACAAAGAATTTAAATCCACTCCCTGACAATCAAGTACCATTAGAGAGCCGACTTGTACACAGAGAAGCAGAGACTCCGAAATAAGAATGAAACTCTGTTCTCCTCTCACCCTCCCTGCGGTGCCAACAGTAGGTACTGCAGGAGCCCTCAAACCATGGGAGATCATACTTACTGTGCCCTACGTTCCCCATAATTTAGGCACAATGGGCTAAGTGAAGGGTGGAATGTCAGTCTTCTCTCTGAATTTCCTTGCCTCCTAGGGGTTTATATCAGGCCCTTCACATTATCTGAATATCTATGAGTTATGTATTCCCAGAAACTCTCCTCTTAGGAAGCTGAATAAAGAACCACAGTACCCCTGCCAACTAGCACTGCTGTAGGTCTGCTTCCACGTGTGGTCACATGAGAACATTTCTATGCCCAATAACCTTGTTAGTTCCCTTAATGTCATTCATAATGCAAATGAGACAGCTAACGAATGGCCAGAGGCCCAGACTGACTAAAGCTCAGCATCCAGAAAGTCTTACATTGCCTCTAGCTTTACGCTAACTTCCCTCCATAACAAGCACCATAAACTTGGCTATCAAAGCTACACATGCCCGGTCTTTGTTGTACAACAGGCAGCGATTTGTATCACTGGCTTCTATTTTTAGCATATTAATTAACTACTGCAACTGGTAAGGCAAGTGTCTCCAACTGGAGAGTGTGGCGCCATTGTCTGAAGTCATCACCTCATCTTGCGCTATTGAAAATCATGGCAGTGACCTTCCTGCTGATATGAATTTAACCTGACATGCCCACAAAGGAATGGGGGGCGGTGCACCAATTTTGTGCACATGGTTCTCCACATCACCCAGGACCCTATTAGTGTGGAAAGAGCTCATTCAAAGAAAAGAAGCCACATTGTGCTGGGCCACCTAGAGGGTTGAATAGAAAAGGCTGAGGAAAGGAGCAGGCAGCAGAATAAAAGCTGTAATTAACATATTTCCATATTCAAGCAAAGCAATAACTACGTGAAATGTTTGTCAAGGTGCAACCAAAGCATAAATATTAAGCACCATATCTACGGGGATGCAGGATCCCTTCCAAGTCTCTCACATTCCACCAAGAGATTTAAAACAAGCTTTTTTTACAACGTTATTTTCAGCTACAATTGCCCCCCCCCCCAACACAAATGACACTGAGCCAAATCCTGACATCCTTTACTCAGTTTTTACCCAGGCAAAACTCCAATTGGGGTCAAGTCAATAGTACCGCCTTGGTGAAAAAAAATAAACAAACAAAAGGAGTAAGGACATCGACGTTTGGCCTCAAGACTATACAGGAGTGCTTTAATTGGTTGGTTGAGATGATGAATGCAGCGTTATAGGGGAAATCCTATAAAAGCCCTCCCTGTGTGCTAACCACATCACTGCTATGAGCCAAATTCCTCTGTCAGCTGTAGGTGTGGCTCTCAAGGAAGTTAGTGAGAATCTAGCACATGCATCTAAGGGAAGAATTTGGCCCTAAATCTTCATAATGATTTATATGTGACTGCAAAGCAAAAGTACAAAATAGCTTTCAATGATGGCAGGGGCAGTATTTCAAAGTACAATGTGTCAGAAAAGCACACAAATATAAAGAAGCAGATTACGAGAAACCACAAATGGTTTCGCTTTCTATTCCCACCCAGGCAAGACCCACGTGGGGGTCCTATTCTGACAATCATCAATTTACATAGCATCTTATTCCCCAAGCCCTTTGAAAACTATGGACCTGATCCTGCAAGATGCTGTTGACTTTTGTGGGAATTGTCAGAGTGCAGCACCTTGCAGAATCAGGGAGGCAGAGCTATTCTGCTGACTCAACCTGGCATCCAGGCCCCTGGACCTCAGACCAACCTAGGAAAACGAAAGGTTGAAAGTCTCTCTGAAGCAACAGGGAACTAGGGGCAGTAAAAGAGAGTGGTCCTGCAATATGAACAATACCTGGTGTGTATGTGCACACAATGTCAGGAGCAACGTGGGAACCCTACCTACTTACAACTGCTTTTCGTGACTGTCCTGGTTTTAGCTTTTTAATTAGGTAGGTTTCATTTATAGGATACAGTAAAGAATTTTTTCTCAATGTTACAAATGCTGAGTCTGCAGTTCTTGTCTTTCTGTGGGCAAAATTCACAATGGAGTCACTGGAAGATTTACCTACAACACGACTACAGAACCAGGTCAGCGATCTACCAACTTGAAAATTATATTTAATGGCTTCCCTCAAAAATAAATGGGCTAAAGTCATCCCCCTTGAAACTCTGCCCACTCAATATTGTAACCCTAAAGACATACGCAGCCCAATCTTTTAAAAATGAGTTGGGAGGAAAAGAGAGAAGGAAGAGTCTTAACCTATTGTGTAGATGCAGCCCACGTAACACATGGAGAGCTGCATATGTGGCCCGCAATGGTAAATAGGCTGAGAACCACTAGTCTAAACAGTATGTTTAATTGTTACAGGTGCTGATCCAACTTCAGTTGGACAGTATGTGTATTGCTGTCTTCATTATGCAGACGCTGTAAAGCGTATTGCATTCGTCACCATTTTTCCTGTTCTCGTATTTCTAGCGAACGCAGCATTTATTTTTTCCACGTTAACTGCTTTGTTTTGAAAAGGCAAAACCAGGCCCATTCTTTAGCATACTAGAACCAGACCCGACCAAAGAAAAGGTTATTAAGCAAACATGACACAGATTTAAGTGCTTCAGTGTGATGTGTAGCTAGGAGGGATAGAGACCAAATTCTGTTCACTTTGATGAGTCCCAGGGACCTCAATCACTGATCACAGGAGTAAGATAAATTGGATATGCCTCCATATTTGCTTTGATCAGAACGTCCCAAGGAATGTCCAACACCCTGAGTGCTAATGCTTGGAGTCAGTAACACTGCCTTTCGGGAGAGATGTGGGGGGAGTGCATTTAACACACTCCAAGTATCTATCTATTATATGGCAGCTTAATAGAACATACCGAGTAGCGGATCGTGAGCTCTGCTTTGAGGATGGTTGTTCCCCCTATTATTATGTATTGTGTTATGGTAGCAGTAAGGAACCGCAATCAAGGATCAAGACCCACCTTCTGTTAGGCCCTGTACAAATGAAAAATCTAATGGCCAGATTTATAATTGGTGTAAATCAGCACGGCTCCATTGAAGTCAATTGAATTATGCCAGTTTACACCAGTAGAGGGTTTGGTACAAAACGTTTGCAGCAGAAGGATCCAGTCCTCCACTTCCCTTCAGTCATCTTCCCAGCAACAAGTCCAGGAACTCAGGTTCGGGGCTCCGGGGCATGGGTTTCCCCCTGAAGGCTGTTACCAAACGTGCCAGTATTGTATTGACCAAGATATTAAAGCATTATTGTATACTATTGATCAATTGCAACCCTGTTAGTGCTAGCTAGAGATGGGGGGAATGGGAAAGAATTCCATATGTGGAGATATTCTATCTGCTGCTTCTTATCTGCTTCTTCAGATGTAGTTATACCATATTTGGAGCCTGATCCCGTGGCCCAATGAAGCCAATGGCAAAACATTAACAGCAGCTGGACTGAGCCTTTGTTTGTTTTGCTGAGAATGCTGATTTATTGCTCCATTGCACCTTCGTCTGAATGATCGAAAACGCTCCTTTGTGTCCCGACAGTGCTGTCAGACCATTCCTCTTTCAGGTACACGTTACACCCAGAATAGCCGTGTAGCCACTGCCACTTCACTTCACGTGCTCTTTTCAAAAGATTAATACCTGCTGCAAGGCACTTGCTGCCTTCACTGCTTTTCCACTGATTTTAGGAAGTCCGGGCCATTGATGGATTGTTACTGCGTAGCCCGATTCACTCTCTCTTGGAGGGACCACACTTTACAGAGTTGAGCACAATGGCCCTCAAAACAGGCTGAAAGGGGGAAGGATGGGCAAAGCCTGAGGAGTAGGAGTGCTCAGGGCATGTCCTGAGAGCCAAATGTGGCTCTCAGAGCTTTAAACTACTCCTGGTGGTCATCCTCCAGTTCACCGCACTGTGGGCCTGATCTTACAGTCTTTGCTCCAGCCAGACTCCCACTGACTTCTGCAAGCATTCTGCCTGAGGAACTTCAGGATTTGGCCTAGAAGTAAAAAAAGTTCTCTCCGCTGTGGAAATTAGATGATTAATTGATTAATGCTGTCGACAACATTAGAGGGGAGAGGTCTGGCAATCAGTACAGAATGAGCTTCAAGACTTGCTCCCCTCCCTCCTTTCAGGCTCCCTGGCATCACAAATTACTGGAGCCCCCACCCTGTGTGATGTCCCATAGTGCGCTATGCTGGATCATCTCACCTGTCACAGAACCCTAATGACATACAGAAGCAACCACTGAAAGAGAGGAGGTAAAGGCTGTTTCTTGGTACAATCTGTAAGCTTGTAAAGCTTTCAACGTCCATATTGTGCATCCTGTAATGTATACTTAAAAATAACCTTGCAAACTCCCACAATCAAACAACCAAGCCACGTTCTCTTCACTATGACCATGACTCTCTTCACTAGGGGTTCATGACTCAGCATGTCCTAAACGTGGCTTGGCTGCCTCCTCTTTCATCCAAAAATCTGTTTATCTGGATGTCTTGGAGTCAATGGGATTGCACAATCCTAAACTACTGGCACTTTCTGCCTCTGATAGATGAACATAACATAAGGCGGGAGCCTGCAATCTGTGACTTTGACAGACCTGAAAGAGAGGGGAACAAATGGAGATTTCAAGTCAACAAAACGCTGTTCTTCTTTCCAGCCACAGTTTGGGATGTCCAGCACAGAGCTCTAAAACTAATGCATTTTCTTACTCCTCAAGAAGCTATTCCATGGCTAGGAATGTGGAAGTTCTAAGCAAACAGGGCAACGCAAGTGAAAGAACAACTTCAAAATGTGGGGAGCTGTGGGAAAGCTGGCCGCAGAGTCAAGACAGACAAACAGATGGGAGACAAGGAAATGAAAGATTGAGTTAAGGGGAATTACAGAACCGGGTGTCGTTTATATTGACATGACATCCGAGGTTACTATCTAACCCTAGAATGGAAAAGTTAGATAGCAAAGAGGGCAGAGTTCCTCTCCATAAGAACTGCTATCCTGGGTCAGACCAGCTGTCCATCTAGCTCAGTATCCTGTCTACTGATAGTGCTCCATGCCAGATGCTTCTGGGGGAATGAACAGAACAGGGCAATTATCGAGTAATGCATCCTGTCATCCAGTCCCAGCACCTGACAAGTCAGAGGCTTAGGGACACTGAGAACATGGGGTTGCCTCCCTGACCTATGAAGAGAACTTTAATCATCCAGCACAATCCAACACCTTACCAGTGTCCACCAAGCACTCCCATCCAAAACTAGCAATGGTTGCTTGCTGTGAGTCCAATCCCTTTGCTGTCACAAAGGATTATGAGATTGCGAACAAGTACTCACAGCTGGTTTGGTGGTCACAGGTGGAGAACACTTGTAAACCTCTGATATAAAGGTTCCAGCAGAAATGAAAAAGGAGTAGTTAGAAAGCTAGGATTCAAACTAGAGCAAGAAAGTGCAGGAGGGAACGGACAGTATCCATGCTTTAGGACAATGGTTCACAAACTACAGTTGATGGCCCTCCAAAGATCTGCAGCATGAATAATTTTGAGAAGGAGGTTATTGGAGACTGAAGCCTGGAAGAGGAGATGGGTCATCTCTCTGCCACAAAGTGGCCTGCTGAATGAAAAAGCTGGACATCCATTGCTTTCAGGGAGGAGCGTACCAAAGCAAAGGCAGGAACAGGCTGGTTTGAGAAGACCAAAATCCAAAGTGCTCCAGGATTGATCACTGACGGCAGGATCAGAGCTAGAGCAAGGGTGTTGTAACTACTGGATGAGTGGGCAGGAGAGCTGATAGCCTGTGAAACATCAAGAGCTTCCAGGAGAGAAAAGAAGTCAGGGGTGTTATGTGTAAACCCTAATGCTGAAAAAAGAAGAGATGAAGCCAGCATATAAATAACAACTGATAAATCCTGAAGGAAAGGGTTTATTAGGCCAAAAGTGGCTGATAAATTACCAAAATGATCTTGCAGTCCTTATGCAATACTCCCACTGAAGTGCCTGAATAAAGGGTTTGAACACAGTAGAAAGTCAGAAGGTGGCATTTGGGTTTTTTAAAAAAAAAGAATGGGTAGCTGTGAGTTGAGATTTAGGTCTCGTGAACACTTAAAACATAAATGGCCAGAACTACAGTGCTCAGGGTTGTGAAAATCCCCTTCCCCCTGAGTACTGCAGCTATTCCATCCACACACACACACACACACCCCCGATGTAGATGCCACTACTTGTGTCGACAGAAGAATGCTTCCATCAACCTAGCTCCTGTCGCTTGGGGAGGTGGACTTTCTACAGCGATGGAAAAACCCCTTCCATCAGCGCAGGCTACACCTATGCTATGGGGTTATGCCAGCATAAGCTAAACTGCTACAATCCCCACAGTGTAAAAAAGGAAAGTGAAAATATAGATTTGGCAATGTCTGCCATGGGTCTGTCACATATGGGTAGGCAGGATTTAAAATATATATATATAATGTGCATATGTTAAGCTCACTGGTTAAAAAGTTAATCAAATTGAAAGCATATTCATTGACATAGTCCATACAATTATTATTTAAAGATTAAAATCTGTACAAGTAGCAAAACTAGCCTACTGTGCAAAGGACAGTTATCAACTCTCAAATGCCATTAAACAGTAGTAACTGTTTACGTTATGGTAGTACCAGATCACCTCAATCTAGGGCCCACTGTGCTGCATGCTGTGCAAATACATAGGTAGAAATAGTCCCTGTTCCAAAAAGCTAACTATACATTTCCAGCTGTAACGTGACTGATTGTCAGTGAACTCTAATTCTGCCTCCTCCTCAGAGGACTAATGATTAAACCATTTGTAAGCAACAGTATCTGACTCAACAACAGCACGATGCAGAATCTCACAGCGACGCTGTTAAGTAGTTTACAGCTCAACGTCTAGGTTTTAGTTTTAAAAAAAGGATTTTTACATACATTAAAATTCTTAGAAATACACTGAAGATTTAAGTAAAGAAACGTAAAGACTAAATTACCTTTAAAGGGTTTTTAAAAATTATTATTTTAACCTCTCCCATGCTATGTTAAACCCAAACACAGGCGAAGCAGAAAATATGACTGAACGTAAACATAAAGTGAAAATGACTATCTAGTTTCTGGAGTGAAGTAAAAAGGTTTGGTTTTTCTGTTTAAAAAGTGTCAGAGACACAAAGCATATTTGATATTGTTTCCATTCCTTCTCCTTCCATAATCTAGTAGTATCACAGATAAGGCATAGGTTTACATGTAATATTTTATACTGGCAGTGTTTTTGCAACACATATTTGGCAATTTAAAACAAAAAATGCTTTTCCCCAGCTCAACTTTTTCCTCATACTAAAGAATTAAGTGCCTGAATAATATATGCAAAATTCAGAGAACGTGAGACTTCATAAGGAACCTGTTAACATTCCACAGTATCTTCTGATATTTTTGGATGTACCATATTTGTCCTCGTAAACCCATCAAAAATGAATGGATAAAATAGAAAACTCAAAGGTTTCGGATCCAGCACCTACTGAAGTCAATGGCAAAATTTCCATTGCCTTCAATGACAGCAGGCTCAGGCCACATTTAACTCCTTATTGCTGCTCTCAAGTGCAAGAATTCTGCATTAACAAACACACACTCTCAAGGCCTGATCCTGTAGCTCTTATGTGAATAGTCCCATAGGCTTCAATGGGCCTTCCCTTATGAGTTAGGGATGAAGGACAGAGTATCACCTCTGTATCACCATTGGCTGTAATATATCTTTCTAATAAGCCCACTAAAAGCAGGAAGCAGTGACCCAAAACACTGTGTCTTACCTGTGGCACAAAGGGCAATAAATGTTTGTGCATGCTTCCGGATCAAAAGCAATTTGTCTTTAGGTAGAGGCAGCTTCCTTAGAATGTGTTCAATGAAATCATGTGGAGTCACTGCTGCAAGATTCCACTTCAACTTTCCCAACACCACAAGCTCCCACTCCTGAAGGAAGAAAACAAAAGAAAAACCATAGGCAACCCTGACGAAAAAGAAAAAAGCTTAATCATTTTACTGATTGTAATTATATCACTGCTACTTTGGTTTTGCTGAAACATTTTTTCTATGTGCCTCTAAAGCTTTGAAGTTGTAGACGTTCTTTTTCTTCATTTTTTTAAACACTGGAAATGTCAAGCTACACTGAAAGTAATGAGGCCTGGCAGCTCCTGCCAAGATTTTACTTTTTTTTGTATCCAGTGTTGAATGCCCACCCAGAAAGTTTAGCCTGCAATTAGATATTGCCAAGGTCACTGTGGTCCTTACCTAGTAACTTATTTTAAATGGCTATAGTGCTTAATTTATAGCCATTTAAAGCCCAGTGGATAACGATGCACACAAATAACCAAGACATACATTTTCTTTTTCCATTGGGAAAGTTAGGACCACAGCATTTTCTTTACATTTGTTTTAGAGATGTCCTTAGGTTGAGACTGTATTTAACCTATGCCACAGCAAGTTTTGCAGAAGGGAAATGCATATGACACACCCAAGAAGCCTGTAAGATATCCAACAATGTACCACATAGGACCCAATCCTGCATTCTTTGCACACACAAAACTGCCAGAGAAGTGACAAGAAGTTTTTGGGTTTACAAGGAATTGTTCAGGCCCTTAAGGTGTGGTTATACTTCAAAATGCGGTTATATAAAAAATGGAACCTTCCCACTCAACAGATCTGCTCTTTCAGTGCCTTCACAGCCATATTTGCTTCCTTCAGTTTCTAAATTAAGTGTTTCTTACATTTTCCTATTATTAGTCCTACAGAGACATCATAGCTCAGAGAGAGGGAGCTGAATTCTATTCCACTTCATGAATCATCAGAATTATTAACTACATTCCTTTTTTAGACTCTTTAATCTCGAGGATGCATAAGCCTACAGAAAGCCAGCATCGCTCTCAGAGTCCAGGCTGAGTTTGTAAGACTGGCAATTGGAAAAACCATCTTTTCACTTGTGAACTTAGCAGATTTGAACGGACATCAGTGAGAGACAATAAACACGGAACCTCACAATGGCAGTTTTACAGTCACTTTTTGGAGCAGAATCCTACTTGGACAGATAACAGCTGTACCAGAAACATTGCTATTGGGATAATACAGGACCCTTCAAAGTCTGGAAATCTTCTACTAAAATGTTTCCATAAATGTGACCTGAAACCAGTCCTGCATCGTTTCTCAAGAAATATCATAATATGTTTTAATAAAATGACATTTACATTCACTAAGGACTGATCTTTCGAACACTGACTAGCAGAGACAGGCCCCACTTCAGGAAAGCATCTTTATTCACTTAAGCAGAGGTTTAACTTCAAGCACATGCTTGGCTCCCCATGAAATTAAAAAAGTTAAGCATGTGCTTAAGTGCTTTCCTAAATTGAGGCCACAGTGTTTTATTGCCATAGGCAGTTCCACAGATGGAACTACTAACAGTAGTATTAAGCACATCAGGGATTTGGGGGAAAGGCCCTTTTTTCTAGGAGATCGATTTTGCAACCTTTCCATAGGTGGAACTCCACTGGCTTCAATGGATGTTTCGCATGAGAAGTTTTTGTATGAATCCAGGGCCAGATCCTACAAGTAAGACCTTTGAGAACAGAACTATTTGACTGAAATATGCACTCTTATAAACTAATAACACTTGGCATTTATATAGTGCTTTACATCCTCAAAGTGCTTTGCAAATATTATTTCATCAAAAATCATTTAAATAAAAGTAACTTTTTTCAGCTCTCTTGCCTTAAGATCTGATCCTGAGCTGCTCACTGAGGAGGAGGAGCGCCTTATTTACAATCTTGCTCCGCAGAGCAGAATTTCGATAAATCTCACGCTTATTGAGTTAACACTGAGAGCTACATTTACCCAAAAAAAGCACAAATGCTACCCATGATTTTCTAAGTTATACATTTATCACTTGTACGGGCAATTTGTTCATTTCATGGGACTATGCACTCAATCCTACTCCCAAAAGAATCAATGGCTATACTCTCATTGACTTCAACAGGAGCAGGATTCAACCGTGGCAATAGTGGAAAAAATATGAAAGCGAATTTTCCAGAGGGTGATAAAAACCCTCCACGCGTTTTTATTTTATTAGGCATGTAACCTGAATAAAACCAAGTGGCATAACGTGGGTTTTTAAAATGTCCCTCATATTGCAGACAGCTCCTTTAAAACTGAAAGCAGGAAAGAAACTGCAAACAGAAGAGATTCTGGCAATGGTTCAAAGATGAAGTCATTTCCAGTTGTGCATGTCTGACACTGGATGGCAGTGTAGTACCAGAGCACCAGAAAGAAAGCACCTCTACAAAGAACCTAGCTCAGAAAGTTTCTTGCCCATTTAAACACATGGACATATATGTATGTGCATGCTATCAAAAAGAGATCTTCTGCTAAATATGTATAAATCTCTAAAAATCGCAAACAGTAACCAAAACCTTCAGATTATCTCTGAGGGCATTTGCTAACCATTGCCTTAATTAAATAAGTGGGAAAAGAATATGAATATTAAATGTTAGGCAATTATATACAGTATGTTCAAAACAAATGGGGAGACCCTCCCCCCCCAAAAAAACATTCTATTTTCATAAAGGAAACTTATCTTGATCACTTTCTATCAGTACATGAAAACTTTAATACCTTCAACTTTTCAAACATGATTTAAAAATTATAAACAGGCAGGGAAATTTATCATTTGCTGGGCTCTGGAAGGAGTGGGGAGGTTGTCAGCACAAGAGCTGATGGAAGGGAGTGGGGCACACTGGAGGTAGAGCGGGGCTGCTTACCAGCAGCTCTTGGGGTTTGATGGAATTGTCCGTATATATGCAAAGTTTCTCTGCAGTGAGGGGGATTGTCTCTTTCAGCTTGGAGGCCAAGAACATGCAAACTGCCCCCAGCAGCTGCAGATGGCACTTTCTGGTGGGCACCACAGCTAAAAATCTGTCCAAGTAATTCATGGCTAGGGGGAAAACCTCTTCTTCACACTTCTGCTCTTCACAGACCTGCAATCAAGGAGTGGGGGTGGGGAGAAGAGAGAGAGAGAAGAAAATGAGCAATCACTTGAAATTTACCAATGGTTCTAAATGATTTTTTCTCTTTTTTTTTGCGGGGAGTTAGATGTGGGGGGAGATAGATGTGGGGAGGGGGAGGGGGAAATCTCTGGAGAGGCTGGGAAGGCTGTCAATCGGCTTTCACATTCCTTTGGTTCATTCAGTAAGAAATGAATTAAGTCACAGTGTGGGAGCCGAAAGCCCATCGAGCAGCAGCCTCAGACTTTGCGACCCAATTTTTTCTTTCTTTCTTTTTTTTTTCGGATTTCGTCATCTTTTCAAAAAATAAATAAAAATATCTACGCTGCCCCGGGGCCCCCCGTTTTTGGAGCGATGTCATCCCCAGGCGCCCCCCTATCATTCCCGACAATTGTAAAAATTCCCCGGGGGGGTTCCCCCAGCCCAGAGCCCGCGATTCCGCACGGGGGGAGGCAGGGTGGGGAGAGCCCGGATCCTCAGCAAGAGAAAATCGTTTCAAAAAATCATCAAAAATCCAGCCCAGGGGGGAGAGGGGCAAATTCCACATGAAAACCAAGAGCAGGGTCTGGGCTTCCCGGCCTGGGGGGCTGGGCTGGCAGGGGTCCCCCCAAAGCGAGATCTGAAGGGGAAACGCGGGGGGCCAGCGCAGGGCTGCGAAGCCTGGAGGGCTCTGGGCCCACAGCCGCCCTTCCAGGGTGTGTATCGTGGAGAGGGGAGGATTCACCGGCTCCCCGCGCTGCCCGGCAGCCGCCCGTCCAGCTGGGGGGACGGCCGGGCGGAAAGGGGGTGCGTTTCCGAGCCCTTCTCCTTTCAGGGGGGTTCGGCGCTTCCGAGCAGAGTTGCATGCAAAGCAACATGGCGAAGAAATGGCACGTCCCGAGCGCTGCATACGTGGGCACCGAAATACTTGTGGGGCACAAATGAGGGGGGATCGCTCACCCCCTTGCTGCTGCCAGGGAGGGCAGGCAGCTCCCCTCTGCAGGAAAGCCTCCTTCCAGCGGCCCCAGCGGCCTGGGCCAAGGGGAGGCTTTTCTCTTTCTTGCTGTGCGAGTGACTTTTGCAACTTCGCGGCTCCCCCGTTTTGCGCCCCTCTTTGCAAAGCAGCCGCCCCGGGAAGAGCCGTTGCCTTCCCCGCGAGCGACGGGCACCCACAATCGTTCAGCAACCATTTCACAGCCCCCCCGCCCGGCGAGAACGGCACGGAATGAATTAGCAAAACCCGGGCTCGAGGGAAAATGCTGCCGGAAAAGAAGGGACAATGCAAGCTTGGGAGCTCGCAAAAGGCTCCACACAGCCAGCAACCCGTGCAGAGGAGCCCCCTAAAAGCCCAAACTGGGGGCCCACGAGGGGAGACAGACAGATGTGGGGGGGACTGTGCCTCTCAGTTTAATACAAACCTCCAACATCCAGGTCGCCACCATCCTCCTCATGAAGGGCTGGATGTCCTTCTGGACGCATTTGAAATAGGAACACTGGGGCAGATACCTCTCTTCTATGGTTAACAAATTGTGCAAAACGCGGTCATCATAGAGCAAGTTCGGGTCAGGCAGAGCTCTCCGCATGGACTCCACCTCGCAGCACAGCAGCTCCATGTTTCCACAGAGATCTCCCTCTTTCTCGGATGGAAAAGTTTTTTTTGGGGGGGGGAAGGAGGGGGCAAAGGAGGAGGGGTAAGTGGGTGGGAGGCAGACGGCAGGGCTTTCCAGATCCCTCCTGCCTCCCTTGAAAGTTCCCTCTCCTCTTTCTCTCTTGATTTCTAGCCTAAAGTTGAAGCAAAAGTGACGCAACTCACTAGGGCAGGCAGTTCTCGCTCTTGTTATTATGGAGAGCAGCAGCTGGTCAGATGTAACATCAAACGCGGTTCCCCCCCCCCATAAGCTAACAAGGAACTAGGAGGCCCTTGTATAGGGCACACACACAAAATGACAGCTTCTCTTTTTCTGCCTTACAGCCACCAAACAAAATCGCGCCAGACTTTCTGCTGCACCGGCCAATCTGGTTCTATAGAAGTTTAGAAGGGTTTTTTTTTTTTTAATTGCTTATTGCAAGAACAGAAATGAGTGGCTCGCTAAATGTCACTCTAGATTTCTGGGGCGCGTTAACTAGGACATTTCCTTGCTGAGTGGAGATCTTCTTGCTTTTTCCAGATTACCAGAAGGTTTCGGATCCCCCCCCCCCAGGCTCCTGACCTGCAATCAGGAGGAAAACTTTGCCTGCTAACGAAAGACTAAAGGCGAAACAGAGAGCCCGTGCAAAAGAAGATTCCAAGCCTGTGGGCTGGCTGATGCTGGTATTTTTTGCAGTATTTGCACGCTGATGTTTGGAGAGATCTAGCAGTGGCCACAATGCAACTTCCTCGAATATGTATTTCTGACTAACAGCCAGAACTGTTTTAGCAGTGCATGGTCACACTGATATAGCTTTCTAGGAAATATAATGGGGGGGGGGGGAACAGGGGCGGATTTGTCCAGCAATTGCTTGCTCTGTGACTTCCAGCTTTCCTTCGACACTGCATTTTTTAGGCTTCACTTTTATTCTCACCGCTGGCCTTTTAGTGCACTTAAAAAGCCCCCCAACAACATATGCCCTTGACAATGTATGATTTCCACCCATGCTTGATTTCATGATTTGCTACGCGGATCGTTCATGCTCGGGCTTCTTTTTGCATTGATTACTGTCACCAGCCGTCCGTGGATGTTGAACTTCTCTCCGGACTGGTTTTTTTTTTTTTTTTTAATCCTTGGCCAGCACGTCTCAGTTCACTGCCACTCGCCCGGCTCTCCCAGCCCCCGTTTCGTGACGTGCGTCGAGTTTGTTAGGTCTCTGCAGCCGGAGCAAAGGCACTGTACGCTCCTGCAGCTGGGTTTCCATGCCGGGCAAGGGGTCCAGGCAGAAAATGCAGAGGGGCACGTGGCTAGCACACCGCCTAATCACCCCTTCTGCCCCCCCCCCCCAGTGAAACAAGGCGCCAGGTAGCGTGGAAGGAAAGAAGATATCGCTTTAAAAGTGCGAGTTAAGAGTTTGGGGAGCTTCTTCCCCTCCCTCTATTTGCATAGCCAATAGCTCTGGGGCTTTTGCTGCTGCGCGCTGATTGTTACCGGGCAGATTATATTTTAAGGAAGAAACATTCCTCAGGACATCAAAAGAAACCAAGGAGGGGGAAAGAAGAAACCCCCCCCCACACACACACAACCTTCTGACCTTACCACGGGGAAATCAGCATCCGATCTGCTGTCAGAAAATGAATAAAAGATCAGCACTTGCTGATTGGAAACTAGCCTCTCCCCCCCCCGAAAAACAACAACCCCCCCACCCCAGAACTCCCCACTGCAAACGAAACACTGTGCTCTGAGGATGAGCCTAGCTCTGCCTTGGTTTAGCTGCGTGAGGAATAAAGGCATGAAGCCGCATTGACACATATGACACACAAAGCTTGGGAGGGATTTCCCCCCACGGGCTAGATCTTGTAGTCCCAGCGATGCGAGAAGCTTGTCTAACAACCCAAAAGACCATCTGACCCTTTTCTAAAGTACCTCGGATCCTTGCTAATGAGCGGAGCCATCCTGATGAGGCACGTACGATTCATAGGAGCCTTTATCAAAAGCCTGCCACCGACCTCCGACCTCCCCCAGAGCAAAAAACTTCTGCCTCCACGTGGAGCGGGGAGATTTCAAACCCATGCGCCACACAAACCCGGATCACGGGGGCTTCTTGCAACGTCGTTGTCTGGGAGCTTAGCAGTCAAAGTCCGCATTAGACAGCGCTTGAAATATTTGCCCGTTGCCAATTTTGTATTTGACATGGGGGAAAGGAGGGGGATCCCTCAGCCGTGCATGTACATAAAGGTCTGTGAACTCAACCCTGTGGAAGAGCAGCCCTGCTAGTCAATGAAAGGTTCCCCCATTCATTTCCCCTTCCCCTTGCAGGGCTGCTCCTGTAAGCAGGGAGTGCGGTGTGGCAATGAACGCCCCCCTCCGCCCAGTGAGAACCCATTTTCGTGATTTCATAAGTCTCCTGTCTGGCTTTGGAGCCCCAAAAGCCACTCATTGTGACTGGTATTAATTATGACTATTATCCAAGGACAATGCAGCGTGATCTCCTATTTGCACGGACAGGATAACGGAGAAACGCTTCGCAACGTTAAGGGTGGATAGATTTTCTAGCTGGATTGGAGAGAAATTAATCCTCTGTTGCCAGAAAGCGGAATTCTTGTAGCAGAGATAAGGAGGCAGGAGCCTTTACCTCCAACGACTCCGATTAGCAAGAGGAATAAAGCAGGGCATCGTTTCCCCGACTGTCCATACACCTCCTGCAGCTTATACGCAGGTACGCTCATTCCACGCTTATTTTGAAATAAACGTGACGGAGCCTCTCAAAAGTGGGTACACATTTTTGTTCATTAAAAAAAAAACCCCGTGCACATTGCACATCAGACACGTGCCCCTTACCTACCGAGGCGCTGGGCGAAGAGAGCTATGTAAATTCACTCCGGTCCAAGTCGCTTAAAACCCATCATTATTTTTCGGAGCCCTTTTAAGCGCCTGGCTTCGACTCTTTGCAACGCTAAGGTCGAGAAGCATGATGCGTTTCTCCTTTTCCTCTAGAGGATGCAGAAGGGGGCTTTTGCTTTGACTGTACGCGGCGGTGGGGGCTGTCGATGCAGTTAGGTGCTGCGTGACAGATCATGTCATTTTCCGACTGCTTTGGGAGGTTATGGGCCAGCTTCAGAACAAAGCCGCAAAAACAAGGTGTCTCTTCATTTTGCCCTTAACGCTCAGGGTCGCTCCCTTAATAAGGCTATTTAAGAAAAAAAAATACTGCTTAACATTTGGAGACAGCAGATGTTTTAACAGTCTCAATGTAGAGATTAATCGAGTGCCATATGTTGGATACCACCCCCTCCCCCCAAAAAACACCCAACTTTTCACAGACGCTCTCCCGGCTTCCGATGAGCTGTTGGGGCAGTTTAAGAGCATAAATGATTAAAGCAAACAGTGTTCGTATTTTTTTAAAAAAACAGAAACGTGTATGCCAACACGTTGCAGAACACGACACCATTTCTGGAAAAGTTGGGTGTACAGCCTCCCGTGGGAACCCCTCCCCGCAGTGATGCCCCGAATGCAGCTGCAACCCACACACGCATGCTGGAATTTCGCGGAAATTTAACGTCATCCTGCCAACACACGTTGGAATAATTTTTCCCGGGAAACTAGCTGCTGCTGCTCAGTGTCATGCTCTGCTAGAAGCGGTGTCCTCTGCACTAGAGGGGGTGCTGTGCGGCTGTTTACCCTGTTGCGATGGTTTAAAAGGCAGCACTCCGTTCTAAAGCCAGTGTCATCAGCTTTCGGAACTTCTGTCTATATTTCTTTACATTCATCATGCTGAACAAGTCATAAAACAGCAGTCATGAACGACACTTTCTTATAGTTCTTTTTAGCGTGAAAGCTCTAGGTGATACGGAGAATCTTGATTTTGTGTTTAGGACAGCACCCAGTTTATCCATGAGTAATTTAATTGATTATTTCAAACTTCGTCATTTGGAAAAACTAAGGCAACTAAGCAGTTCGAAGACATTTCCAGGCACACTGTCGGATCAAACTTTGTCTCGGAACCAAAGACTAACAAATGTGTGCACGATTTTTTTTTTAAATCCCAGTGGAGAGAGGGTTATTTAAATGACATAATATTCCCTTGCAATGTTTGTAACATGAACACTGGAGCCTGGGGCATTAGAATCTGAAAGTGAAACGGACTGAAAGCAATCCCACCCGCTCTCCCCCCCAATAAACCAACCCCCACGAGCTGTATGGTTTTTCATTGTGGGAGCTGAGAGAAATGCAGAAAATAAACCAACAGCATGTCATAAAATGTAAAGTAGATTTTTTTTAAATTATTTGTTTCAATAATCTCAAGTGTTATTTATGAGCTCAGGTTTTGTCAATGTGATTTTCACCTTTGGAAGTTGTGCTTTGTGTGTCCACAGTCCAATTCAAAGTAGGCAGCATAGTAAAAATTTACCTTTCCACCCCTCTTATTGTTGGTTATGTGTATGTGTAAATTAGGATTTAGAATTCATAGGAACAGTATGTGCACCATCTATATGGCTACAAAAAAGTTAAATCTAATTGTATTGCTAATTTTAGACTCTTAATTCTTTGGGCCAGAGAAGCTATACCATTTGAAATATACTTACATAAAATCACCAATGCAATAAGCAACTTTTGCCCTCCAATAAAACAGTGTCTGCACTTGGATGGTGCTTTCATACAGGCATAACAATTAGACTGATAAATTAGTAAGTGTTGTAATAATTTTTAAATGCATCCTTCCTTTCCATTTTATGCAAAATTTACCTGTTCGTGTCTTCTCTGTAATGAATGGAAGCTCTTCAGGGCAGAGACTTTTCTTTTACTATGTTTGTACAATCCACACTCCTTATCCTAATGATAAAGTTAGGTTGGACAGGGGTTCACTAAAGAGGTAAGAGACTGTTTCCAGATCTAGAAAACATGCCTTACAGTGGGAGACATAGAAACTCATATTTAGTTTGTCCAAGAAAATCTTAAGAAATGACTTAATCATGGTCTACAACTATCTGTTTGGGTAAGAGATTCAGCTACAAGATGGCTCTACAATCTAGCAGAGAGGCATTATGGGATTCAGTGGTTAGAAAGAGACTCCAGACCAATTCAGACTAGAAATAAGGTGCACATTTTTCACACTGAGAATAATTAACCATTGGAATATCTGATCTAGGGACTGGATGGATTCCCCATTCACGAAGTCTTTAAATCAAGATGAAATAGCTTTTTAATATGATACAGCTCAAACAAAAGTTATGGCTTTGATGCAGACATTACTGGGAGAAGATTTATGCATTGTTTTATGCAAGAGGGCAAACTAGATTATCCTAAAAGCCCCTTCTGGCCTTAAAAACGTACAGCTCTATGAATGTGTAATTGCCAATAACAGGTAGATGCAGATTTAGGACTCCATTCTAACTCAGACCCCCCTCCCCCCCATTGAAGGCAATGAGCATTTTGCTGAGGGAGGGATAAAGAACTGCATCTTGATTGCCACCACTATATGATACATATGAAATCTTTGGTTGTATTTGGTTCTATTTAAGTTCACCATTGTTATGGCTTGAGCCCATAGTGCAAGGCACTAGAGACTTGATCTTTTACCCACTAAAGTCAGCGGAAAAGCTCCCGCTACTTTCGGGGGGGGGGCAGGATCAAGCACTATGTACTTTCAATTCCCAGTGAAATCAGCAAAAACTGAGAGCCCTCAGCACCTTGCAGATTTGGGCCATTGGTTTGCAGAATCTTTTGGGAATGATTTCATTCTTCTTTCTTTGTGTGCGGAAAAGTTCATTTTTGCAGCAGATAGATGAAAGCAGAGCAGGTACACATGTGAAGGGGTATTTCTGGAGGGTCACTGATAATATCTCTGCCTTTATTATTAATTAATAAATAATAATTTACTGACATACTTTGGTGCCTACTCCATTTTAGCAGAGTGAGGCTTTGACATTTTATTTTTATGGTCCAAGAAGGAAGGTCCAATGGTTAGCACACAAACCTTCACTGTGGGAGACGCAGGTTCAGTTTTGCTCCTCCACAAATGTACTATATTGAAGTCAGTGGGAGTTCTGTTAATTACTTCAGTATCGTCAGGATTTCATCTACAGGGGCAGATCCTTTGCTGCTATAAATTATTAGAACTCCATTGACTTCAGTGGAACTATGACAGTTAACATCAGCTAAGGATCTTCTCCAGAGTTTAATAGAGTGAGATTTATTATATTGATTTTTTTTAGCATTCTGTTGTATAGAAACAGAGAAATTACTATACTCTGTTTCTGAAGGAGGCTGATACCAGCTGCTCCCAGGGAAAGTGCAAAAAAACCTTGTTGTAGCAATTATTTAATAGCCTGCCTATAGACAAAATTCCTTCCCAACTTCCATCCTACAGAGTCTGGCTTGCACCCTGCAGCATGATAGTTTATCTCCCTTCCAAACTGGCAGCGAGATCCTTGTTTTTTAAATTCTGTGATGACTTCAAAATGTATAGAATAATTATTTTCTGTTACCTTCTGCATGCCTTTTCTGAAAGAGTGTGCTTGTCCCCATCTATTTTGTTTTAGTTGCTAAAGAGCAGTTTGATGAAGAACAGTGGAACCAAACAAGACAAAGTAAGATTGACTGTTTTTAGTCAATTTTCTGAACTTTGGTAGATGGGAGATTTTAGTTAAATCTACATCACCCCTAAATTGTCCTTTATTTTCACGTTCTTGGGTACAGGGGGGTTGAGAGTCTAAAAAAAGTTTAGCTTCCTCCAAGTCTAAAGCCTTGATTCTTCTCTTTTGTCAATTTTACAGCAGTGAAGTTTCATTGACTTCCCTTTTATTATTTGCTGCCTAAAATCCCAGGTGAGATCTGGGATTATGCTAAACACTGAACAAACACAAAGAAACACCCATTGCCCTTACCATCTTGTTCTGACTGTAAACTCTTCAGGGGAGGAGACGTCTGTAGTATTTCTATGCCTTGTACAGCACCCGATATAGTTTGTGTTTAACAAATAATAAGCAACAACAATCCCACTAGATCTCACTCTGATTGAATATCTGAGCTTCCATTCATTGCTCTCTGGACAAATTAGCTTGCATTTTTCAGGTTGAAAATTATTAACCTCTCAATGTCCTGTTGTGTGATTACTTGGCCCTCTCTGGCATTAGCAACATCTCTCACTTTTGAGACATCTGCAAAAAACGAAGTTATTTTTTCCTTTTCCTAGATCATTAATACAGAATAAAAACGAAACATAACCCCCGCAAAAAAGAAACACAAAGGGTGATCATCACTCTTTGCAGCTCCTTGCACAAACATCCCGCCAATCTGGTGGTTTGTCTCTTCCTAAGCGTGTATCAGCCAATATCCAATGCATGAAGTAGTGATCCTATTCAAGCCAATATGGAAGTAGCATTTATATTTATAAATGTAAATTGAATGAAAAGCTATAAAATAAATCAAAGTTCAGAGCACACTAATTCTTCAAGTAATGAGGTTGGGAAAGGATGTTACAAGAAACATTCTAAAATGGGATCACTCCCACTAAATCTAGTATATTAAATGGCAGAGAAAGTGTGGCTGGAAGATTATAAAGACCCTCGTTTTATTTTTTGTACACATACAGAATAATGGCTGGATTGATTTTTCTTTTCCTTTCTCTTCTAAGGTCCCAGACATACACAGCTGGAAATTGGTTGGCAAACAGCTGTGATATCACCACAAAGCGCCCAACTAGCTAATCAGATAATCTGCAATAATCCAGACTAACAGTATTTAGCGTTTTATGAATATTAACTATTTAATTGCCACAAATGCCACTGGGAGGTAGAGAAATAGTGAGGGATTTTTCCAAGTGCTCAGTGTTGGCCTAACTCTGCACTCACTGTAGTAAATGAATATTTCCTTTTATTCCAACGGGAACAGAACTGGATCGATACGGAGTGCTTTTGAAAAATCCCATCCATAAATAATAGTCCTATTTTACAAAGAGAGAAAGTTATATACAGAGGATCAAAGCATGTGTCACAGAGCATGTGTGACTCCCAACAGTGGGAATTGTACCTGTTTACATCAAAGATATCTGAGGTGACCTAGATTAAAACTCAGGGGTTTCGGACTCCCAACTCTGAGCCTCATACAATAGACCACGTTGCCTCCCATTAAACCATTCAGTAGCACTTGTCACAAATATAGCAATGTTAGCTATAGTGTCCTGGCCAAATCCCATCTGGTAGAACTACATTCTGCCTCCCTAATTCTCTCCGGAATTTCAGTTGGGCTTGTTATTCTCCTTCACTTACTATCCTAAATTATTGTGTAGTGTTGCTGTGAGCTATTAAACAGTTGTCATGATTATTCCCAGAAGCAACTGTATTTTAAAGGCAAGTAGAGTGATTCTACTATTCTGTAGAGTTATCCTGCCACTAAGCCCTGCGTGGGATTCCCGGCTGAAATGAATGAGGCATCTTGCATAAAGACAAGTGGCAGGATGTTTTATAAAGAGTGTTGAGATCCTCCAGGCTCAAAAGTGCTACAAAAATGTGCTACAAAAATGCAAGGCATTTTTGTGCTGCCTTGTGAATCATTGTGTTCTAAGGCAGTGGTTCTCAACCAGGGGTACGTGTAGGCCTGGGGGTACGCAGAGGTCTTCCAAGGCATACGTCAGCTCATCTAGTTATTTGCCTAGTTTTACAAACAGGCTACAAGAAAAACTCTAGTGAAGTCAGTACAAATTAAAATGTCATACAGACAATGACTTGTTTATGCTGCTCTATATGCTGACATGTAAGTGCAATATTTATATTCCAATTGATTTATTTTATAATTATATGGTAAAAATGTGAAAGGAAGCAATTTTTCAATAGTAGTGTGCCGTGGCACTTTTGTATTCTTATGTCTGATTTTGGAAGCAGGTAGTTTTTAAGTAAAGTGAAACGTGAGGGCAAGCAAGACAAATCAGACTCCTGAAAGAGGTACAGTAGTCTGGAAAGGTTGAGATCCACAGTCCTAAGGATACTATGGTACTACATATTGTGGATAGATTTTACGTTTTCCCGCTTCTTATTTTGTACAGAATATACAGCATGCAAATGAATCATGAAAATCAGTGAATTTTCTGAAGGGCAGAGTGCTTTTTGTTTGTTTTTCTCTGGCATTTGAATTATTTCTGTTGCAAACTTGACAAAAATCTATCTGTTAGAAAATATGAGTTTTATAAAATATTCTGGTTTACATGACCATTGGGGTGATCCTATAGAACTCCTCTTTGCTTTCCTGGAACTGTGGAATTCTCCCTGATTCTTTTAATTTAGGTTTTATCTTATTAACTCACTAACACATCAAATGGAAGAGCAAAGTTTAATTGCCGAACCAAATAAATAAATAAATAAAATGACATAACTAAATAGACATAAATCATTTAAAACATATAACCTGTTTCAAGGAGAACAATTAAACCATTCATTGCTGTTCGCAGAATTAGAAGCTCTTGTTCGAGTTAAATATTTGAGATATTTTGCTATTCTAGTTGGGCAGAATCTTGGGAAATGAACCAATTTCAAAAATGTTGGGTGAAGGAAAATAATAAAGTTGCATGTAATAATAATGTCGCATTTAATGCAATATTTGCTTCACTCATTTTTTCATGTGGTAATGTAATGTTTATTCCTGGGCCTTCTATGCATTAATGTAATACCAATTAAGAATGAAGTTTTAAAGTCAACTATGAAATAAAAGCATTTTAAAATGCTGTGACTGGTGATGGTGATGTTTACAGCCTGATACCTGGGCTAGCCGGCAGTTGGCCTCATTGGGCATTTCAGCGTGCCATTGATTAGACTAAGTAATCAATCCACCCCAATCACGAGACCCTATGCATGCTGTTAGCTCTTAGGGCACAAGTCTGATGTCTCTGCTACCTCACTGATTTTGGTGGAAGTTTGCCTGAGTAAACACTGAATAAAGAGCTCAGGATTTGGCCCTGCATTTATCCCCCGAGCAATTAAATGAATTCCTCTCTTAGTTCTAAACTCTGCCCTCTGTTGTGTCCAGGCAACCCCCACTGGTTTCAGATTCTGACCCTTAGTGTTTAGGAAAGACATTTTGGTGCAGGTATTTTTAGGATAATAAGAGTGGCAGAGTATGTGTATTTAGGGATTATCTTTCTCACATGGGTGGTGGGCCAAATACCTTTCTACTCACTTCTTCCACAGGTAAAATTCCATTGATGTCAATAAATATTTTGCTTGAATGAGGATTGAGTAAAGACAAAGATGTTGCCCAGTGTGCAGGAAATTTAGGTCCATCACTGCCCTCCTGTTGAGAGGAGAATAGATCCCTTACACCGTTCATTCCAGCCAAATCCATTGTTGCTGGCCTTATGGGCTGCTCCATTGTCCAAAGGGGAAAGATCTCCTCAACAATGATGGAGGTAACAAGGATGCTTGTGTTTTGGGTTTCTCTAAGGTTGCCCTTTCCCAGAGGCTGTGATAAAGACCTGCCAAATCTAATGGCCCTACTTGGAGGAGTGGTTCGGTCCTGATTGCCTGAATGCCCATCTGTTAGAGATTACATTTGAAAAGGGCTATGTGGATATGAAAGTTCTGTCTCCATTGGCTTAGCAAAAAAAGTGGTGGTCCTGGAGTAGGCAGAAGGAAGGAGGTCCCTCAACTGAATTCTGATCTGAATCCTTCTGAACTCTGAAGGAGGTCCCCCAGCTGATTCTACCCATTAGCCCTGTTGGGGGAACTTCTGACCAAGAACAGCCCCAATTGGGGAGCAAGAGTTCCTTCTGATTGCTTCATTTTTCCCTGGTAAGTGGAGGAGATGTCTTCCCCCATCGGGGCCCTTTTGGAATAGACTGGAGTAACTCCCATGGGAGTTACTCCAGCCCATTCCAGAAGGTTATGCAGCCCACTGGGAGACAATGAGATGTGGGAAAGGACTGGTCCAAGATTAATATAGGAAGTTATGGTGTATGGGAGTCATGCATATGAACAGCACCTGTGTAATATGGTAATAGGCAGATAGATAGACCTTGCCTTTCCTCCCTACCGCCTCCCATCAGTTCTACCACTCCACTCTGATGGATGTTTTCTTCTTGGCTTGTAAACCTTAAGTACAATTCACTCCATTCTGCAGTCAGCATACATGGCCATGATTTGCCAAGAATGACCCATGCCTCCCCGATGACTGTGTCTCTGTTCATCTGCAAGTATTCAAACCATTCTTCTAAATGCTAAATGTAATAATTTGAAAATGAATGTGCTGTTCTACTAGTTTGAGAAGCAATCTTTCCATAAGAACAGTATTGAGCTTGCAATTTACAAACGAGCAGCTCAAAACATGGAACAGAAGATCTGTAGGATTGGGTTTTATCGGTGAATGGAGCTAAGTAGAATTGCCATTTTTACTAAAACCACAATTAACACTGAACCCGTCTCCTCTCTTCTTTGATCAAACTTTCCATTTGTCTCCACTATCTACAACCTTGGCTTCATCATTGACCCTGTACTGTCCTCCTCCCACATCTCCTGAGTCTGCAAATCTCCCTGTCACCACGACATTATATTATTTGTTTTGTATACCTGGTCTCATCTCTATCTCTGCTGAATGCTCATCCAAGCCTCTATCTCCTCTTGCCTTGACTATTGCAACTTCCTTCATTAACACTTTTCTGACTGTAGACTCTTCAAGATAGGGGCTGTGTTTTTCTGTGTGTTTGTACAGCACCTAGCACAATGGAGCCCTGGTCCCAACTGGAGTCTATGGGTCCTTTCATACTACTACTAGTAATTTAACATTGAGATTCAAAGAGGGGGGCAGGAATCCACCTGGCTTCTGCATCTCACAGGAGGTGATGGAAGTCACACCATATGAATCATTAAAAGTGGACTGGGAAAAGCAATAGAACATATAATGTGTGAAAGAGTTTGTTCATAGATTTTCCTTTTTATTCATCGAGGGTTTTTTACGGCACTCACCACAGTATCTGCACATCTTCCAAGCGTTAGTGAACTTAGCCTCACCACACTTTGGAAGCTGGAGAAGCATTAGCTACATTTTACAGGTGGGAAACTGAGGCACTGAGCTATGAAATAAAGAATCTAATGTCACACAGGAACACCAGACTAGACCTTGGAATAGACCCCTGATCTCCTGAGTCTTGCTATAATGCCTTATCAACAAGACCACCGTTCCATTAACACTGGTGTGTGAACAGTCCAATTATGTATTCATCAAGGATACATATGCTAGATGGGGCTCAGCGGGACTCCCTTTTCCCCAGATCCTTTCCATTTTCCATGGAAGTTAGAGACAGATTGAGATTTGCTGACTCTGGTCCTTAGAAGTTACTTCCAAGAACCTTGCACCTGGCTCATACTTTTCTGCCCCTGCTGGGGATTATGACATCTGCCCTGAAGAGTGTCAGATACCTGGAGAAATTTTGCTTCTTCTCCAAGTTTAACCATGGTTATAATGTTTACTGACAATTTTCTGATGCTTAATGTAACTGTAGCTATTTTTTTTCTCACACTCCAGAAACAGCATATTCTTGTCATGCAGCTGTTGCGTGCTATGTCTTCATTCTGATTTGGGTGGATTTTCCCATGTTCATATCCATAGTTTTTGAGTCCTTCTGTCACTGAACAGCTGCAAGCTGATATTAGATAGAGCTGAATATTTTTCTTTGCTCACACACAAGTTTGTGAACAAAAGAAAGATTTTTAAGAAATGCTGATAAATGAACAAGGTCTTTTGGATGATGCAATGTTACCAACATTGAAGACAATAAAAATCCTTGTACTTTTACTCTTTCAAAGCAAAGAAACTTCTAACTCAATGTATTTTATCTGTAAGCCTCCAAGTTTTTCCGTATAGGTTTGGCAGGGGACATTCTTTCATGTATCTGGAAGAGGAATACTATCTGATAACCTATTGCTGGGCTTTTCTTTCTGCCATTTAACTTGACTAAATATTTATAACAGGCGTCAGTGTTTTTAATGGTTAGAGAACATGAGAGGAAGCTAGCACTCCTGGATTCTGTTCCTACCTCTGACACGGATATGTCATTTGGTCTTGTACAAATCGCTTAGCATCCCTGTGCCTCAGTTTATCCACCCACAAAACAGATATGATTGTATTTATCTACCTCTCAGGGATGTTGTGAGGTTTAATTAATGTTTGCAAAGTGTGCTGGGATCAACATATGACAGGTTGTATAGAGAGAAAGCATGGTCTAGTGGAGTGGTTCCCAACCTTTCTAGACTGCTGTACCCCTTTCAGGAGTCTGATTTGTCTTGCATACCCCAAATTTCACCTCATTTAAAAACTACTTGCTTACAAAATCTGACATAAAAACACAAGTGTCACAGCACACTCCTGAAAAATTACTTACTTTAGCATTTTTTGTCTGTATGAAATTTTAGTTTGTACTGACTTTGCTAGTGCTTTTTATGTAACCTATTGTAAAAACTAGGCAGATATCTAGAGAAGTTGATGTCCCCCCTGGAAGACCTCTATGTATCTCCAAAGATATGTGTACCCTTGGTTGCGAACCACTGGTTTAGTGCTTAGGTCACAGGCTTGGGAGGCTGGATTCAGTTCCTTGGGCATCTCACTGAATTTCTATGCCTCAGTTCCCCATCTGTATGGCCCCACTAATAGCACTTCCCTATCTCACTGAATGTGGCAAGGATAACTACATGAAAGACCATGTGACATTTAGATAAAAAACTAATGGTGGCCATATAAATAGCTATGATCAACAGAAGTGTGAAGTGCATATTTAATATGATTTTCATAAACTAAAACATTGTCATGTATCATTTCTCTTTTATATACATTTCTATCCAGTATATATTTGTAAAGAAGAGTCATTTGAGAGACATTAATTTTGCAGTGGACTTAACAGATGCTTCTCCACAGGCAATGCAGTGGCTAAATTAGCTCTCATATATGCTGGCATAAATCCAATATAACATAGTTAACTTTGGTGGAGTCCTTCCAGATTTACATCACTAGAAATAAGAGCAGGATTTGCCCTCAGGTAGTTAATCAGAAGAGAGAGAGAGATAGCAGTGGTGCAAAGCCAATTTTGATTCTCTAATTCTAAAATTTCCCAACAAGTGCCTTTATGCTTTCTCACAGGCCACATGGAATAAGTTCCTGGTAAAAATGTACAAAGCCACTACATTGTCCTTCAGAGTCTTCCCTAAAACTCTTCCAGAGGGGTAGCCGTGTTAGTCTGTATATAACAAATTTCTGTGGGCATAAGCCATCTGATGAAATGGGTTGCAGCCCACGAAAACTTATGCCTGCAGAAATTTGTTGGTCTTTAAGGTGCTACAGGTCTCTCATTGTTTTTGCCTAAAACTCTTGTTTGCTGTGATGCCTATTAAGAAACTGTGACCATGATCTGGTATGCTGTCTTTCCAGACCCCTGCCTATCATGTGGACTGATATAATTTCATTGTTTCCTTGCTCCTTGTTGCCCCACTCTGTCCGTGTCCACCTGTTGTCACATTTTATGATTATATTATAAGATCGTTGGGGCAGGGCCTGTTTTTATTACATGTTTGCACAGGAGCCCTGCTCTCTAGGCCCTTCTACAGTACCAAATCATGGTGATGAGAGTATATAAGAAGCCCGGAGTTGTTATAGTAAAAAAAAAAAAAAACAACTTGGGACAAGCAAGATTTAACACATCAAAGAGTGGGGAGACAGTCTAGCATAAGCTTAGGTAAAGACAGGAGGAGAATCTGAGAAGCAAAGCTGGATAAATAGGAGTGGATCAAATGGGTGAGGATCTTAGGAACCAAATATCTTTGGCCAACTCTGAAAAGTGGAGGCGTGCAGAGAAAAGCACAGCTTAGGCTCTGCTCAGGGTACCTTGCCAACAGGAGCTAATCCACAACAATGGGCACTGAGAGAATATGACAGCTGCAGTTTAAGTTGAGACAGGCTTCAGGGCCATCTTCCATCATATTTTGACAGGCTGCAGCATGGTACTAGCTCAGAGATATTGTGTCGTGTCAGTTGGCATGATGAGGAGTTAAGAATTGTGGCAGGAATTTTTGCAAGCCAAAGATCTGAGGGAAGGGAACATTGAATCAAAGGGAACTGATAGTCATTAACATGTTCTTTAGGTAAGGTTGGAATAAAAAGAAGTGCATTGGGGAATGGGGAGAGTTCATAGAGTAATCATAGGCTAGGGTAATTATGATTTATAGAATTTTATTAGGCGACAATGCTTGGCAACGATGCAAAAGGAGAGGGTACTGCCCTAATGAGTTACAATCAACTAAAAATGGATGGGCACCAGAGTGACAGATGAAATTTAACACTGACTAGTGCAAGGTAGTGGACAATGGAAGGTATTCGAATGGGCTTTGTACATTACTGCACCTCTCCTCTGATATGCTGAGCACTCCATATTACAGTACAATTTCAAACACCTTCATCAACAACAGAAAAGCAGAGAAAGATCTAAATAATGTGGCTAAAAAGGGTATGGCGGGGGAGGTTTTCTATACAGGAGGGAACAGTGATGAAAGCTATGTGAAAAGAGAGTGCCTGCGGATATTTTTTTTTCAAAAGCCTGGAGAGGGACGGGTTGAGGTGGGCGTTCAGGATGAGAGGGTGGCGCAGCCTGGAAGCTGCAATTGCAAAAGCAGGATCCCCCTCTATCCTCTGGTAGCACATCTACATGGCAGGTAGAGTTAGAGGTCTGCAAGGAAGGATCTTGCTTATAGCCTGGATTTAAACCATATGAAAGGGTTTCCTGGTGGGAGGTTATGGGTGAGAGGCCAGCAAAGGGAAGCTGAACAGTTCCAACACACGCACTGCTCCAGTTTACACAGTATCCTGCACTGATGCACGGATCTGGTGGGGAGCACAATTTCCTTATCCATGTTTCTGGCAAACATAGTTAGCATTCAACCCATACCCACATCCTTGTGTTATGTGCCCACTTATACTCTGACCTGCCATTGCTCTGGCTGACCTAGCCCCCTTTCTTGAAGTTGACACAGCGTAGTCCAGAATACCAAACTCATGGAGAGCAGCTTAAGGCACAGGTCACCTGCAGCTTTAAACTAGTGTAAATGGTGGATTCTCTGCAAGTTGGAGTCTTTAAATACTGATCTGAGGACTAACGTAACTCAGCCAGAGGTTAGCGGACTATTACAGGGGTGGGTAAAGTTCTGTGGTCTGCAATATGCAAGAGGTCAGCTTAAATGATCATGCTGGTCCCTTCTGGCTTTAAACTTTAAAGTCTGTGAGTGGAGAGGAATGAATTGCAAGTTTAACTATGGTCCATGGGCCAGAGTATAAATTCAGGATTATATACGCTCAACAGTGCACAGTGGAATGGCTCTCTGATGTCATTAGGGCTGTTGCACAAAGATCAAAGAGAGAATACAGCCTTTATATAATAACTACATGTTTAGCTATTATTTGTTTAGTGCTTTACTGCTGCATTCATCACTCAGTGGGAAAATCTGCTCCCCTTTAGGCCACCACTATTCCTGACTTTCATTTCTTCTCTTCCTCTGTTTTCACTGTCTTTGTGAGTCCCTCTGTTCTTTTCTCTGCATTTCCTTCCCAGTCACAACTCCCAGTCCCTGAGGCAGTGGGCTAAGATTTACTCCTCTACGAAAATGTCAGTGATTACATTCATGTTGACATGGAGGAGTCACTTTGAAGTTGATCAGATTAGTAGGGACCTGGAGAGTTTGCACCTCAAAATCATTGTTCCAGGCTGCCTGCAGACTTAGGCAAACATCACTGCACCAGTTACATGCAGTTCACATTTGGAAGGCTTACTGTTTTAAGAAACATACTCTTTTTAAAAAAATGATAGCTTAGATGCTGGGGAATCTGAATATGTCATGCAAGCCACAGAAATACTTCATGAAAGCCAGATTCAGCCCACTGTATGTTTCATGCCCCTGACATAGACCAGAAGTTGGCTTCCTTCTCTCGTCCCATGAAGTCTGAGGGTATGTTCCACATTGCACACTCAGCTTGAGCACAAGCCCATCCTCTGTCCACACACATGTCATTCTGACTCAGGTCAGCAAGCACTCAGGACCTAGCTGTTAAGATGCTGCTGGGGAAGTGGGCTGGATCAGAGCCTAAGTCTTGCTGTGACTTGGGTCCAAGCCTTGTCATGTTGCAGTGTGGATGCAGCTCAAGCCACAGTCATGAGTCAGAAAGCCTGCAGAGTGCAGTATGGCTGTGGTAAGGAGCTCTCTGTCCCCAACTATTAACGAACAGGGTGAAGTACATCTACAGAGAGTTTCATTTGCATAAGCGTTCTACCCAGAATTCCTCCAGCAACACTTTTAGAGCCACCATCACTGCACACAGACCCAGAATTGGTTGGAACTGACCTGAGTGCAAGGGAGAAATGGTTCCTATTGTGGGGTAAGGAATGTTGTCTTTAGTAACAGTCTGTTTAAAGATCCTATATGCTACTGGCTGTTCTTCTCTGAGGAACCCTGTGCTTTGTGCCCAGAGATGATGTCTTTATGGTATTGCAGCTTCCTAAAGGGCTTTAATCCCAAGAAGGGATCTTCACTGAAGCTGTACAGAACAGCAACAGAGCTGGGTGAATTCCTGTGTGGCCCCTCCTATCCAGACACTAAATAAGACTGAAATAACTGTAGTTGGGTAGGGTAGTGGAGCCTCAGGGCAGCACCCCCTGGATTTCCCACAGGATTGGAGACAGGGCTGCCCAAGTGCATCTCAGATCTCCGCTACCCATTGGCACCAAACTATGAATGGGGGAAGGGGAAAGTGATGTGTTAAAGGAATACTTGATCATTGGACTTCACACCAGCTGGTGGGGGAAGCGAGTTAAGGGCTATTGCCAAAGTTACCATGGTGGTGGGTGTTTTTACTTCTCATTCATTTGTATATAGTGTTGCTGCGTTTTCACAAGTGGTGCTGCATTCCCTTTCCATCTTATAAAGTTTTCCATGCTTTGTACATAGACTCAGTGTTTGTGAGGGAGGAAGTACCACATATTAAAAGCACCCATGGAAGGTATTCAGTAGTCCCAAAAATTCTGTGCTGTAGCTTGAGTTGGTGGTGTTAATTTAAGGAGGCACTTTAAACCATTTGAATCCAGCCCTTGTTGCTGTTGACAGCAGCTGACAAAAGAGTTGCCTCTATTTTATTCTGTAATGTCTGTTTATTTTGCTGCCTCTCTGCTTAGAGATTAGGTAGCAGCCAGGGTTGAAGTTTTCAGTACTGTGTAAGGGGATTGAGACAGTGTGTGCCTAAATCTTCCAGACAGTTCTGAAAGTCTTACTCTGTTTATTTCAGTTAAGCACTTTTAAAAATACTATAATTAGCTTCAGCTGGCCTGCACCTATGCTACTTTGGACTGTGTCTTCATCTAGTGTCAGAGGCTAAGCCGTGCTGGTCCTGGCTGCTATTTGGGTGTGAAACATTCAAGCAAAACTCAAGATGGGTGAGGAAGTGGCGTTGGTGAGTCAGAAAACAGCACTTTCCCTTTTGGCCACTACTAAGAATGTTCCCTGTCAGGGTGTAAGCAGACAGTGTACTGCGAAAGGGCTTGTCTTTCAGATGAGACATAACACCAATGTCCTAACCACTTGTGGTCCTCAAATATCCCATGGTTAAATTCCATAAACCCAGAACGATGTGGATTGATTCAGACAGGAGGTGTGGCGAGAACAGCATATCCTTAGACTGCCTACAGTTTGAAGGAGAGATGTGGGTCTGGCTACAGAGGGCTTAGGAAATGTTAGATCAGATCATTTCAGGAGGGTTGCCAGACTGTACCTTGACAGGGTAGATGTGGTATTGCCACCCCTACACCTTCAAAATTCAGGCCCCTTGTGTAATGAAATTATTTTTAAATCTCATGATTTTTAAAGCCCAAGAAATGTTGGGTTCTTTTCATTTGCCCTTTGGATTTTGAGCCTTAATGGTTCATGTTATCAAGCTTCTCTGCAACCATGAAGGCTAGAAACTCCCCTTTTTTTGAACAAAGAGTGAGATCTTTCACAATCACATTACATGAGTAGCTGGAGCTTTAAGAAAAAAAACCCACATCAAATATCGCAAGACTCTTGATAAAATTGCAAGAGCTGGCAATCCTGTAGATTCTGTGATCATGAGGGAGGACTTGTACCATTTATCATACATGGGCTATTTGAAAGGTTGATCCAGGAAGAGTATTTCTGAACAGAATACAGCATAGTAGTTTTTAGGGGCAGACAGAGGTGGAGGTTCCAATGAGGAGAAAAGAGAATAATGAAGCAAATCACAGAATGGCGTTTGCCAGCCCTAGTGGGCTGGAAAATAGGAATAACCCATACCCGCATTAAGGTGGGCTAGTGATGAGAATCAGAAGCAAGGGCTTCTTGCCCAAAGTTATTGCATACTCAGCCATGGCAAGTTATCAATAAAGCCATTTTACTATTTATTCCTGTGGAGAAATGCAAAAGTTTCAGTTTTTGTCCTGATTTGAAGTGAAGCCCAATTTCAAAATCCTTAATGAAATGGAATTGTTGTCCCCTGGCCAATTCTGTCTAAAGACAAAGGCCCTGCCCCAAGGAACTTCTAATTTAAACAGACAACAAGCAGGTGAAGGATGCAAAATAGGAAGCAATAACAAGTAAACGAAGGAGGACTCGATCCTCTCTGAGCACCCTGCCTCGGATCCAGCAAAGCTCCTGGGCAACATGCTTAACGTGATTCCCAATGACTTCAATGGACTACTCACATGCTTCTAGTTAAGCATACGCTTAATGACTTCACTGGATGGGAGCCCCCATTCTCAACACTTTCCAGGATTTGACCCCTGAACAAGGTTCAGTATTTCACCAGCCAATTCCGAATGTTTCCTTCCACAATACCTGTGCTGTGCTTCAGATTCCCGCCTGATTCTACCTGCCCCCATGCCCTCGTTTTCCAGGCTGCTGGCTCCACTATGAACACCTAATGCTTCATACTTCATTAAAATTCCCTGCTGCTTTTGTACCCCCTCTCCCAATTGATCTGTGAATTTCACCAACACGCAGATCCTTCTCTCAGATCATTAAGAAAGATGTTTAACCACACGAAAGTGGTCCTAATACTGATTTTAGTACGCCAGCAGACACTTCCTCCCAACTTGATGTACTGCCATTTATCATTACCCTTTGTTTCTGGTCTTCTAGCCAGTTTTCAGTTTCAAGCCAATTTGGATCAATTTTCCCCCCTTACAATTTCATGGGACACAGTGTCAAATACTTTACTAAAATCCAAACACATTGTATCTACTATGTTCCCTTCACCCACTACTTTTGTAATTCTGTCCAAAAAGCAATCAAGTTTATCTGGCAAAAAATATTCTTTTAAACCCCTTGCTGCCTATTGCTCATGATTCTGTTACTCTGGAGATGCTGAATGATAGTTTGGTTTTTTCCCCCCTCTTAACATTTGTTCCCTTATTTTACAGAGGATAGATGCTAGACTGGCAGGATGGTAATGGTTAGAGGGAGTCACTCTTCAATGCCTTGGGGTGTAACTCCTTTGGGACCAGAATGCTCTCTGGGAGGACCTGTTATTGGACACTATGTGTAGTGGGGTACAGCTGCTCAGTAGCACCCCCTACTGATCATGTGCTACATTGTGAGCACTCCCTGCCTCAGTTTCCCTCCTTGAACTGGGTCTCCTCAGCTCTCCACACTCCAGTCTGTGCTGGAGGTTCAGCTTAGCCCTTCAGCCAAGTGATAAACAGACTTAACCACTTCTGGGGTGGCAAACAGCCAAACTAAAGAATCCCAACAGCCAAAAGATTCTTCTTCTCATGATGGCTTCTCTTCAGCCCACCCTTTGGGCCTTGTTCCCAGCCCCTTTCTGGGTTGCCTTTGAGAGTTTTCCCCTGTTCCAGTATCGACCATGTAGTCCCCAGGCTCACAACCCTGTAGGACTGTTCTCAGTCTCCACTGGCTTCTATCCCATGTGTTCTTACCTGCTTTAGTACAGATCCTTAGATTCACAGGCTGGTTCTCCTGGAATAGCTAGCCTCCTGCAGACAGAGCCCCACCTGCGGGGATGGGGGAAAGGGTACCTTTTACCAGGGCCCAGAGGTCCGGCCCAGGTTGCAACCCCTATTGCCATGAGGAAAATATTTTTCATGGCTCTTGAGATTGTATGTATGGGATGAGGGATTGTGGTATGTGTGTAGGAGGGGGCCTGTGTTACAAGATTGTACTGGGACCAAAAAACTCATACTTGAACCCTGCCTGCAGACTCTAGCTTAAAACTTTCCACAGGAGCCTTCCCATTGCCTGTAGCTCCAGTTCCACGGTGAGCTCACTCTCTGTCCTTTAATAAGGCCCAGGTGTCCATTAATCCATCACCTGACCCTCCTTTGCCCCATTCTCTCAGGCAAGGAAGCAGCTAATTAATTAAGGCCCAGGTGTGGCTGGCCTTATTTCCCCTACAAGATGCCAGTCACCCTGTCACACCATGCCAGATGATATGAGTCACAACCACGTGACTAATAATGTGGAGTGTCTCAATTTTTGGGCACCCAACTTGAGACCCCTGAAAGGGCCTTGGTTTTCCAAGGGCACTAGCTGAAAATCAGGCCTATCAAAGGTGTCTCAAGCTGGGCAGCCAAAAATGGAGGCCCCCCAGATCAGTGGTCACTATTGAAAATTTAAGCCTCCCCAGCCACCAACTGAGATGACCCAAGTTATTGGTTTGGATAGATTAATTGTAGATCATTTCATTTTTTATGTCTAAAACAATGTACTGAAAAACTGATAGTTCAACCCAGAATATAAGATGACATTGTGGAGTGGGAATTCTATCAAGATACCAATGAACCTTCCTCTAAAAGGGTGTCTTAAGACAACAGCCAGTGGAAAGAGAGGGAAGAAGTTCTTTTGAACCAGGACCAAATATAGCAACACATTTGGATCAAAAGAACTCTTTGAAATTGCGAAATGTACAACTATGCAAACAGTGAGAAAAAGGAGGCAATGGTATGAAAAAGAGAGATTGAACTTTAACAAAGATAGACAATTGTAAGTGGGTTTTACGGCCAAGATTTTCAAAACTGACTAGTGATTTTGGATGCCTCACGCGCCACAGGATAGATAAGAACGGAAGAGAAAACAAGATCAGTTTACATTTGGCATTTTAAATTGTGAGAATGCTCCCCATAGACACTGTTGCTCTCGACCGATCCAGCAATGTCGCTGTTACTACCAAGACCTGTATTGATTTATCTGTACTTATGAATTTTGTTTTGGAAACTGTTAATACTAAATGGATATTGTATTGAACCAACCAACCAATTCAAGTGCCTCCTGAACTCACTAAGAGAGTTTCAACATTATAATGAAACTGTAACCTGAGGTGATAACAGGTGATAACACAACTGGCCTTACACTATGTGACTATAGTTACATACAAATAGGATTCCTGAGACCAAGGATTGAGGCAGGATCAAACAAGAGCTGGCTGGGAAACTTTCCATTGGAATGAATTTTCAATGCAAAATGCAATGGCCACAAAAATGCAATTTTTCAAGCGAAAATTTTCAGTTTTCTTGAAATGTTTTTATTTTCCTGTTAGAAAATTGAAATGAAATATTTTTGTGTTGGGTCACTTTGACCCAAATCAAAATATTTTGGTTTGTTGAACATTTTGCTTTGAAACAATTTGACATTAAACTGTGTGTCTCTACTGTGGTGCATTGTCTCATGGGAGTTGTAGTTCAGGCACTCATTCTCTCCTATATGGTTGGTTCCCTGGCTGGACAATATCTCCATGATCCAAAGTAGTCTCCCCTCTGACCAAGTGGCATGATGCATCATGGGAGTCACATGGCTATGAGGACCTTATGGGAGATGTAATCCAACAAGGGAGCCTTGCTAGCAGGAGAGAATGGGGACAACTCCCATGAAGCAGTGCAGCAGCATCTTATGATTGACTGACTCAGAATGAAATGTGTCAGGTCACTTCAACAAACCAAACCACTCTTTGATTTAGGGAAACAGAAATGTTTTGCTTTGATAGTAAATGTCAAAGTGAACTGTGTTGCCATATCTGAATTGTAATTTTTCAAAATCTTTTGTGTTATGAAGAATTTCATTATTTCTACATTTTGTTACGATTCAGGTTGAAAACAAGTATTGAAATATTGAAATTTCCCTTTAGACAGAAATTCCTGTTTTCCCTTAGCACTAAATCTAACTGAACACCTTTTCCACAGCATGTATATAGTAATAGCTTTGCCTGGCTGCTGTCTTTTACCATCAAACCTCAATTTGTTTTACCTCCGTACTTGGAAAGAGATGTAGATAGCGTTTAGGGGGAAATATTTTGTTTCTTTACTTTAAAAAGTATACCTATAAATAAATCCTGAAATCTTGACTTAGTTTTTACCCAATTCTTTCTCCTACAAAGCTCCCATTGACTGAATAGGTCCCTATGTTAATACAACACTAGGGATTATGCAGTTAAGCACTCGGAAGTTAGGAAAAAACAAAGTTAAGGTTGAAAAAAGTTAAGCTTTTATTCTACTTCTTTGTATATGTTATGATACTGTGCCAGATCCTCAACAGATGTAAATTGACACAGAGCCATGGAAGTCAATGGAGCTATGTTGATTTACAGTACTCCATGTGAGGATCTGCCTCACCATGTTGTAATTGTTTCTTCACATACTCTTTCTCAAATAATACAGTAGATATGATACAGTTTATTGTGCAACTTCAGACATGTATCTTGTAATCTGGGTTGGTCTTTCTTGCATAGTTCCACTAATTTCACTATAATTATGGTCCAATATATAATTAGTAAAATACTATTTATATGATCATTTCTATCTAAAATATTGTGTTAATTCTTTTGTCACCACACTAGTCCTTTATAGAGCGACATAATTCCCTCCTCCCTTTGGATACGTACAACTTAGAAAAGTAATTTATTACAGTATGAAATCACAAACTTTCTCAAAAAATACTTTTATAGAGTTTATTCTAAATATACTCTATATATTTGCTGTCTTTTTTCAGTGGAGACATTTAATCTGTAGGATCAGATTAGATGCAGAGCATTTCTCAAACAACCTAAGCCTAACTGCTTTAATACATTTCAAATATTGCTCCATAGAGTTCTATGCGTCCTTTACGATATAATAGAACAGTTTCTTTAATTTGCTGTACTCAGAATTTATGCTCAGACACAAGTGATTTGAAAGAGACAATTGTATTTCTGTCTTCACAATAACACTAAAGTGAAAACAGACTTTTCCACAAAATGACAAAAACATAAGTGTGTTTCCAAGAGCAAATTATTTAATCATATGAAATAGTAAGAGCAGCCCAGATGCTCTGCTATGACCGGTGGGCATAAAAGAGCTGGCTTTACCTTGGCTCCAGCAGAGTTTGGAACAGCCAAGTGGATCGCTGGTGTAATGCTGTCCTGTTACACCCCCTTCCTGCCCTTCCGTGCCTACTCCAGGGCTCAAGGGAAGTAGCCCAGAGAATGCCTGTGTTTGTTCTGTGATCACTGGGAACGCCTTCACAATGGTGGAATCCCCAGCAAGGGTGTCACAAACAGTTTCATCACCCTTTCTGTCACCAGTAAAGTGCATTAAAGAAGCACTGCTGGTAATGATGAAGTTATCAGAAGAATTCATTCTGCTGTGCAATTTAAAACTCTTTAAACCAATCCACAGTGCTTTTCGCCATTTTTGATATATTTCATCAGCAGTGTATTAAATACATTTTACTGTTTGCTTTTCATATAAATGTTTGGCTGGATCTTGTGGCCGTTGAGGTTAATGGCAGAACTCTCAGTGATTTAAATAGAAGAAAGAGACATCATTTGTCTTCGTATAGACAGAGAAGCACATACACAATTCTACAGGATACTAACCGTGGAGCTAAGGGCCCAGTGTTTCTAGGTGCTGAGTGCCTTCTGCACCATATCTTAAGATGCCACTGGGACTTGAGATGCCTCCTCGCAGGATTGGGTCTTGTGATGTAGGAAGATCATTGAGTGAAAGCCCAGCCCTGTTGAAGACAATGGCAAAGCTCCCATTGACTTCAAAGAAGCTAGGCGCTCAACCAGATTATATTATACTGTAGTAGTTAAGAAATAGCACGTAATCAAATAATTAAAGAGAGTTTACAGTGCAGAACAGTAGGGCAGATTGCAGCTGGGCATGCAACCTTCACTTCAACATTTTGATTGCTTGCCTCTGCCACCTTTTACAGTGTATAAATGCAGGTTTTTGCATGAAATAGAGAGAGTTACAAGGAGTGATCTTCACTCTACTGGTAATTTACGTAAAAACTAGTTCATATATAAAATAGATATTATAAGTTGCAGGGTACTGCAAGAGAACTATTCTAGTTAACCTTTCTCTGTAGTTTTTGGAAGCACAGCTACAATTTTTTAGGAAGAGAAAGATATTGATGGAGCATCTTGAAATCTGTGCAAGCCCTTTGAAAATCTTGAGCCATATTTTGAACTCTGGTACATTGGTGTCAATTGGGCATAACTCCACTGAAGTTAGTGGGATTGTTCCAGATTCAGAAGGTGTAATTGAGATCAGGTTGCACCCTAATAGGATTCGATGAGATGAAAGTCAGGGAAGAATATGACCCATCATGCACATGTAGGGATTGTGGGCAAGATTTTGACCTCAATTACACCAGGATAAATCCAGAATAATTCCAGAGTAAATCCTATTATGTTAATAAATTCTGTTTCACATACCTAATATAACCGCTTGTCTTTTTTTTTAATATAATGAAGAGAGAGAGATTCTGTGACAATCCAGCTTCATGAAGAAACCATTTCACCTTGTACATGAAGGATTCTGCAAAGGATAGAATAAAATCTCTCTACATATTTATATAGAGCCCTGCACAACGGAGGTCTGATTTTAGCTGAGGGTTCTAGGTGCTACTGTAACATAAATAAATAAAATAAAAATAAATAAGAAGAAGAAAAGGAAAGATAAGTTAGTTCTGTTATGTCCTTTTGCATATTGTAATTGTTCCTGACAAAATATTGCTCCAAGGTCTGAGTTCAATTCTCTGGCTCTGCGGCAGGCTTCCTGTGTGACTTTCAGCAAGTCCCTTAATCTCTCAGGGCCTGATTCTCACTTGCACTAAGGCCATTTTTCTCTACTCTGGCAATGTGAAGGGGCTTCAAAGTGAACACACATCCTTTTGATACTCCCTTTGAGAACAGAGTGCTGTAAAGGGGCCTTAGCACAAATGAGGATCAGACCCTCTGTGACTCTATTTCCATCTGTAAAATGGGAATATTTATCCTTCCTCTCTTTGTGTGTTTTGTCTACTTGGATTGTAAACTCTTTGAGCCATGGATTGTCTCTTACGTTGTGTATGGGCAATGCCTAGCACAATGGGACTTTGATTGTGGTTTGGGTCTCTAGGCCCTCCTATAATACAAAGAATAACAGTACTGTACCGGTGGATATACACAGCCCTGGACAAAAGCATAAAAAAGACTCCCAAATCTAAAGATCTTTTTAGACCTCATGTGCCAAAGGACTCTGCTCTTATGTGGTCAAAGGCTTTCTCTGCCGCTGAGGTGAGAGGGCTCTGCCAGGTTTCCTGAGGTGGAGTAATGTAGGATTTTTTAAAAAGCCTCTGTATGTTGCCCATGAAATTACAGACTTTAATAACCCCAGTCTGGTCTGGGTGAACCAGATTACATATAATGGCTCCAATCTTTCCTGTACCACTTTTGGAAAAAAAAATTGGCATCTGCGTTTGTGAGGGAAATGGGACAGTAGGACCCACAATCCATCCCATCCTTGGGAATGAAGGTGACAATACCCTCCTTCATGCAACTAGCAGAGGGCTGTGGATTGAAAATAGTTAAACAATTCAGGCAGTAGGGGAGACGGCATTGTAGAGGACTTCTTGCAGAACTCAGAATGCTCTCCATCTGGGCCTTTGCCAGGCTGCATACTTGCAAGAGCTTTCTCTACGGCTTCTAACTTAGTTTGAGCACAACGACAGTACATAATTTATTGGCATGAGTAAAACAACTCCTTCATCGGTAGAAAATCCTGAAATGTTTTGGCTGATTACTGTTTGCTCTGAGTTTCTAGCTGAAACTATATGAAAGGAAAATGACCATTTCTATATCTCAGGGTATCTGAAAATATTTGGGTTAGTGCAGGTAATTAAAAACCTAAAATGGAGAAAGGATAAGACAGGCTCCCAGTTTTCTAGTCTGTATTTATTTTTATGTATGTGATCTCCATTTTCTTTTAAATCCTTAGAACATGGATTTAATTTTCCATCACATTCTGATCTGTGGAAGACAGCAAAATGCTACAGTGTTAGGAGTTTTTTAAATTGTCCGTTATTTTACACCCAGGAAAAGACCCTTGGAGCCAGGTTCAACTGTAATGTAACTCCACTGAAGCTGAAAGGATGAATGTGACCACTATATTTGCCAGACATTGAAGGATAACATACACTGTCTCAGTAAAGGGCTTTACAGTTTTCAAGGTGGATAATCAGTGAATTTCCGTGGCTCGTTACGTGCAGTAGGTGTCATTGAAAACATCAACATTTGACACTTTTCCTGATTGCAGTACTGTTCTAGCTCCTATTCTAGATACAGAGAGATAATGCAGTGACTATGGGAACCTGGGTGGCGGATGTTGAATATTTTAAAGGCACTTGGTGTACTTGAGTAAAAAGAAATGTTGTCTTCTAGCACATTTCATAGAATTCCATTGGGCATAAGAGTCACAGAATTGTACACAGCTGGCTCTCACATGTAACTGTAATGTTCACCTATCCTAGAAAACAAAAAAAAACCCAGTTGTGTTTCAGGTTGGAATCTTTCCATGCCAGTCATGTAATCATCCCTAACGATGGCTGGAAGGGTGGAGCAGTGGATAAGGTACTAAACTGGCATTAAGAAGATGGCCTTTCCATTCTTGGCTCAACCACAAACTTTCTGCCTGCCATTGGGCAAATTACTTAATGTATGCTCTGCCTCAGTTGCCAGTATATAAAATGGGGGTCATGGAGTATGGTGATGATAAAATTCCTTAATGACTGTGAGGCTCTGAGATACTATGGTGATGAAGGCCACACAAGTACCTAGATGTTAATTGCTAAAAGACAATAGTAGACATTTTTATTTATGAAATCACAGTATCCAGAAAGTGAATTTAAAGTAAATGTAGCAATACTGGAACTTGAGGTGATCCACAGTTTTAGAAGTAAAACCTCACAGGGTAATCAAGTTATGTGATTTGCTCCCCCGAGCAGTTGATACTGCAAAAGACAGACTGCCTTCAATTACCACTGACTTTAGTGGCAGATGTGCAGTGAGTTGAACACTTCATAGGACTGGACCAACACAGCACATACCGTATCTTTTATTTCTTTTTTTTTTAAATGAGGCTTTTGCTTTTTCCCCACCATGTTGTCTGCAAATCTAACAATTTCAAATCATTAGAGAGTCATTTGCTAATATACTTCATCAACAACACTGAGAGAGACAATATTGTAAGTATGTATAGGTCTGAACCAGAATATTGGATCCGAATCCCTCCCTCTCTAAATTGGGGCAAGATGACAGCCTTCATGGTGCTCCTGTTACATATTATTGACTAACACAACAAATGTTGTGAAAAGGCCACCAGACATTGATTTATCAATCTTCTGGTATGATTAGCAATGTGAAATTCATCAAGAGTTCTCATCTGGGAACACACTGAAGAACAGTAGGACCAGCTCTACATGTGTACCAGCTTAATGTGGAAGGTCTGTCACATACTAAAGCTATGTCTATACTGACAGCAGCAAATTCGCTGCCATCAGATTGATTGATCCAGATTGATTGAACAGAAGCGGAGATCCGCTCAATCGACCCAGAAATTGACGGTACTAATCCACCTCTGTCAGGTGGAGTAACGCTGTAGCGAACTGAAGACACTGCAGTAAGTAGAAGTTAGGAAGTCGATGGGAGATATGTAAGCTTGTATATCTTCCGTCGACTGCCGCCGTGTTTGGCGGCAAGTGTAGACATAGTCTAAGTATGAATATATTTCAAGATTTCTCAAGGAGAACAACATTTATATTGTTCTTCTGCAAGAAACTCTGCTGCATACTATAAGCAAGATGCAAGACACAAAATTCATGGTCATGAATTTACTGTGAACAACGCAAAACACAACCTTGCCATGTACATCAGGCACAGTATTAAAGATGTATGTCCCAGAGGAATCCAAGACCACGGTAGTCTCTATTGCTGTAATAAGAATTGGACAACTGACCATACAAACATCTACAAACCTCCAGATCTTGAATGGCCGAAGCCTGTATTACCATCTTTTCCCCACCCAGACGAGTAATTAGTAACTTTAATTATCATCATTTACGATGCAGCCATAGAAGAAAAGATGCATCTGGTTAGCAAATCACAGATTAGGCTTCATTCACAGATGTGCACCTTTTTTTCAACCCCAAACAACCAACCAGGGACTTTTCATTTGGCCAGATGGAACACTGAACACAATCAGACTTCTTCTTTCAGATAGAAGACAAAAATAGTGCTCCTCTACAAGTTTCACAAACAGTTCTTGGAAACTTTCCTTGCAGCCAGTACCATCCCACTATTCTGAACATTGGCTTTGGGGTGCCATGGCTTGTACTGACATTGAAACTGTGCTAAAATTTCCACAAAGTGAACTGGGTTGCATAAACTGCAGAAATTGAAGATGGGATACATCATATCAAGCTGATCCCAGAAACCTGTGAGTGCTTTGCTCACCTTATTACCAATGCTACTGTGAAACATATTCACTCATTCCAGCCACGAAGCCTGGACACTCATCTGTAAGACTGGAGTATCTGACCCACTAAAACACCATCAATTGAAAGTGATGTCCAGTGCTGTTACCTCACACCTTCTTCATCACTCGAAGACTAAAACTGACAAGCTAACTAGGTAAAAGGTTCAGAAAAAGCTTTCTAAACATCCAGCAAAGCCCCTCCACTTCACTGCTGTCTTCCCCATATACTATATAAGAAATAAACAAGGCACCTATGGCCACTAAAAGTGGAAAAGCTGCTCTCAAGGATGGCATTTGTCCTGAATTCCTCAAGAATTTCAGGCCAAAAGGACAAGCATGGTTGGCAGACCTATTTACTGCCATACATTCAACGGGGAAGATCCCAAAAAGCTGGCATGAGGTGATAGCCTTTGCCCTTCTCCAATATGGAAACCACCAAATGATGTAGCCAGGTATTGCCTAATATCACTCCTCCCCACAATTCACAAGTTAATGGAGAGAGTTTGACTGGACCATCTCACCCCTATCTTTGAGGCCATCCTGCTGAAGGAACAGGCCAGTTTCAGACTGGGACCAAGTTACTGTGACCAGGTTATCATCATTACTAGTCACACTGAGGATAGCATCTAAAAACTGGAACAGTCCTGATAGATTTATTCACTGCACATGATATTGTATGGCGATAGAGACTATTGTTCCAGGTATCGAAGGTCACCAAATACCATAGCACTATGTGACTCCTAGCCACAGTGTTGAGCAACTGAAGATACTACGTCCTTTTGAATTGGTAGATCAGCAAAGCACTCACCTTCTACAATTGTTTACCTCACAGATCCATACTGGGTCCTTTACTGTTCAACATCTACATTAGTGACTTACCTCACACAATTTTGTGTAAATGATTTTATGCTAACACCATTGCTCTTGTGGTATGATGCAAAGATCTCATGGCCATCAGCAACACCCTCTCCAGTGACCTCAAGGTAAAGGCGGAATACTTTCAGTACTGGAAGTTCCATCCCAGTGCTTCCAAAACTTCGGTAATAATTTTTCCTTTAAATAACAAAGCTGCCAAGGAGTCATTTATGATCACCTTTGGTCAACAACAGGTCCAAAATTAGCCCTATCCAAAGTACCTGAATGTAACCTTTGACAGAAGCTTGCCTTTTAAAGCCCATCTGGAAAATATGCATGAAAAGATAAAAGCAAGGACTAGCCTTGTTTGAAAACTCACAGGCACAACATGGGGTGCCGATGCACAACCACTTTGAACAGTGTTCCTAGCACTGGTATACTTGATTGCTGAATATTGTGCACCAGTCTGGGTGGGCAGCTCACATGCCAAATCTTGGGATGTGCAGCTTCATGTGGCAATGAGAATCATAAATGAAACATTAAAATCAACTCTTGACCAATTGGCACCCGCTCTGGCACCTACACCTGCACTCAAAATCCAGAGAGAGACACATACAGCTCGTGAGTACAATCAAACCATAGCCAATATGAACTTACCAGTTCATGAGGTCCGTTAAAACCTTCCAAAGACACCTCGGAAATCTCACAAACCTTTATGGGATCAGGCTAAAGCTCCTAAAGTGTCCTTATTGAATCCGTCAGAAAGAACTCTGGGATAATGCTAATGCCCCAAACAAATACCTGATAGCCTGGAAGTTCTTCTGTGAGGTCGGCAGCAACCAAACTTGGAAACAATGGTCTGCATTTGAACCCTTTTAGAACATTGCATGGCAGATGCTGTAATCTCTTACATTTTTGGAAAATGAGAGAACACACACACACTGTGACTGTGGACACCAATTGCAAACTATGGACCACATGATTAATCAGCACCCATTTTGATCATTGCCAGTGGCATCCAGTCTGACATCAAGCCACTTATGAAGCTATCCATTGGCTCGCTAATCTGGACTTGCTTATTTGAAAGTTGCTAATCACCTCTCTCACTATGCAAAAAAGATGACTTTGAGTAAGTTCTGGTTTGGATCTGTGTTTAGAGCCAAACCTTCCAACTCGCACCATTCTATATATTGGGGTCAAAGAAAATGCTCCGACCCTTTGGCAAAATACTCATTCAGATCTATTTCTGTATCCAAATGTTGCGACTCAGTCCCATCCCAGCTGTAATATCCCTAAACAAGAACTTCATTTACATACAGTTAAGGTTTCATGTGATCACTGTAGTCAAGCTAACACCCAAAAATAATATTGCACTTGCCATACAAAAATTCTACACCTTCAACAAATCCCAGATATTAGAATGTCTGGCAATAAGTAGTTAATGGATCCAGTTAGCTCCCCACTGCCATTAAATCCATCACTCGCTATCACCCCATTTGTTTCACATCAAGGTTTCTTTTTTCCTTTGCAGATCACCTTTAACTTTTGCTTTTCCTGAGTTATATATTTAAAGCCTCAAATGTTGCCAAGCAATTGGAGAAAAGAAGAGGAGCTACCAGCATTGAAAAAGATAGTTTTAGGGAATTCTGGAACTGAGGATATGGAAAAGGAGGCACCAAAAGTAATGAACTTTTACCATTATTTCCATTTCTACTCCTGAGGTACCTGAAACGTGGGTCATGGCAAATCTTGGAGGGTCACTAAATTAATATATTGCAAGGGTTATGGTCTGAGGCAAAAGAGGGGACTCCTCATCACCCACTATTAGCATGGTAGGACATCATCACCACCTCTTGTCCTTGACTGTCAATACATTATCACTTGTTGTTTTCCTTGACATCATCCCCTCAAGTCATCATATACTTAAAGGAATGGGTGAGGATAAGGCGAATACTGATCATTTTGTGTAGAGTGTGTATATGACAACTTAAATATACAAAATAGAAATCTGAGCCTGTGTCATGGTCACACCCTCTGAGCCTGACCAGTCACACTGAGGAGTGAAGTTCTGTAGCTGTCTTTGAGATTATAGGCAACTTTCTTTCACCAGAGCATTCATGAAATCCAAGTTGATGGAATGTTCTGAGCAGCAAACAGAACTCTGGACCCAGTTGGCCTTCACCAAGAAGAAGAGATGAATATTTTTCACTACATGTTCAAACTGAAGCCATTGACCATCTGAAATCATGGAAGAGCTTCCTAGCTGCAATGGACTTGCTTAAAAATGACTTCAAGACTAGAAGTGTGGCACACACTGCATGAAGTACTCAACAAAGCCATCAAACTAAACAGATTTTCCCGAACACCTTCTTGCAGGCACAGAGAAGGATTGGTTAACCTGGATAAATTGGCTCTGAACAAGAGTTGGCTGTTCAAAAGTCAATATGAGGAAGTGGGCATATTCCAATGACCCAAACACACAACAGCGGTGGCGCTTAAATCATGGACCATCAGTTGGTCTGCCAACTCCTGGAGAAACTGTGCACTATGGAAGATCTCATGTTCTCAATATTGAAAGAACCTATGATTGTAGTGGAAGGACATGAGAGGACTGTGGATTGTTTATGCGTACTTTGCAGAAAGGTCTCAATCATGTTCTAATAAGATTGGTCACCTTATCTGAATGGCATCAGTTCCATGTAGGGAGATGACAAACAATTTCTGCTGTGGTTGAGTTTCAGCTATTATCCCTTGTTGATCATTCTGGCTTTGCTAAATACAGACATACAGTATACATAGTAAGCCCATACCCGTCATGACTGGTAGTTGGAGTCTGTTGACCTGCAGACTATGGAGTAAGACACCTCCATTTACTGTTGCCTTGGGGAGGTTTAGAGAGCAATTAGATAACTGTTTAGGGGAGGGAATACCTTTAGTTTGATATCATTCATGATTTGGTTTTATTTGTATTTTCTACATACACTTGGAGCTTTTCAGATAAGCTCATTTTAATACTCAGTAGATGGATTCTCCATTCCCTCCATAGCCTGTTAAAGACTACATTTAAAATGGCACACTTTACTATTTTTGAAGTCCCTTCTTTTTCCAATGCTTGTTTTATGTTCCCCTTCCCCCAGTATCTGCTCTATGCCTCTCTCACTTTCTCCTCTACCCTCCCTTGAAAACACAAACAGTTTTGAGGTAATTTGCACCAGCCCAGCCCTCTCCCTTGCTCCTGCCTGCAGCACTGGGAACACGTCTCATGCTATCCCCCTGCTGCTGGATTGATCGCTTGCACAGTGTTTGTATCCATGGAATTGCAGGTCCTAATTGAGGCGTTCTAATTGTTTCCGGTGCTAACGTAACACCATACCCCTGGATGGGCTGTCAAGCAGTGGGAATCAAACCTAGGCCCTCTGGATTTAAAAGCACAAGCTTCTGCTGTCTGAGCTAAAGGAACACATGCAGCACTGCTAGCGAAGCCTGTAGCAGGGCTCTCAGCCGCTATGTAGCCCAGTCACCAGTTGAGGGGGACAGAGCACCGGATGGAGTGGGCATGGGTTACACTGTCAACATTCTGGCCAATGTTTTCAAAAGTGTTCAATCATTTTGGGTGCTTATCTGGATTTTTCTGAGAGGCTGAACACACCAGTTCTGTTTGCATGAACTTCTGGATGAGGGGTTGCAGCCCCTCTGATAAGAAGACCCTCAATAAAACAAATTCATGTGGGCACACAAAATTATTAAACATTTTTGAAAATGGCACTCAGTCATTGTCTTTCTTGGGGAATGGCTGAGCTTTTCTGGATGAAAGGCAGAGAGAGCTCTAGAGGGATGGCCAGAAGATTTATGAACATCTGACCCCACTGGGGAATGTTTCATTTCCACTCATTTCACGCTGAGACCCCAGATACAGCCAGCTTCGCTTTAGCTCACAGATCATCCCAAGACCTAAGATTTCATGGCGAATAGCCCGTATACTACCTAAGCATCTTAATGGATTTGCCGTGCCATGGTACTTGTGACAGAGCCAGGGCTTTGCAATAATGATTTCAGTCCCCTGTGCTAAGGCTAGTGAAGCAAAGCAATTCCTCATTCCTAACTTCCCGGGCTTTCACTGAGGTAGGAGTAGTGATGGGGAGGGGGAAAGGGAAGAGAATGCTTGAAATCACTCATAAGGACATGTAGGAACCTCGTACTCTACGTTGTCCCCAAGGACTGCTTCCATCTTCAGGGTGGAGTCCAGTCTCTGCAGTTTTATAAATGGGTATGTGACTTAAAACTTCAGTTGTGCCTGAATCATAAATACGGTTTCCCTCTGACCACATACTCCTCATCTTCGGAGAACTCTCTCAACTTCCTAACAGAGTAAAGCGCTTCCACCAGCAGGTGGTTTCCATTCAATCTGTTCCCATTACATGTCCTCTTCCACAGAGGACAACAGAGAGGTTAAAAAAAAATCAAGAGAGATTCTTTTAGCCACATATTTGATGACTATGTAACCAGCTATGAAATTGCTCATTTTATTTCTTTTGAGGAAATTTCTCTAGCTCCTAAACCAGATGTGGTATCAAATTTTACATCCCAGCTCTCCAGTACTTTGAGGCTAGAGAGAGTCTGAAAGGAACCAACACAAGCGAGGAAGAAGTTAATTCAACATAGCAACAATAAATATGTGAAGTAAGAAGATGGAGTTTCCACAAACTGTTCTGTGCTCTCAGTCCCAGATCCTTCTAATATATTTAGACCCTAAACTTCCATTGATTTCAATGGGAGTTAGGCACCTAACTCTCTGGGAGGATCTGGGCCTCAGTTTCTTCTGTCTCATCTCCTTAAGTCCATTGTTATAACTGGCTGTCACCTTACAGGTCAAATGACTATCATGGCATTTCACCATTCCAGGCTGCCTTCAGGCAGAAGTTCCACCTTCCCTCTATCCTTTCTGTTAAGTATTCGGGTTGGATACAGCAGAAGAACTGAGGCCTGAGCCCCCAAGTTATTGTTTTGTTATACTGTGGTAGTTGTCTAAAGGCCCCAACCAAAGCAGGTCAAAAATTTTCAAGCAAAAACAATTTTTCAGTGAAAATGTAGTTTTCATCAAAATGGACATTCCCAGAGGAAAATGTCTTTTTTGCAAAGTTTTTCAGGATTTCATTGAAAAATCTAAAATTCCCTTAAATTTATAAGTTTTCAGCAACTGAAAAATTTTAGCCAGATTCTGAAATATTTAGTTTTGGACTAAATACCCCCAAGAACTTCTGAAGAAAAATATTATTTTAAATTAAAACTTTTTTTCCTTTGATGTTTTTCACAGGAACAAAACCACCCCCCCAAAACACTTCACAATTAGCTCCAGCCCCAGTCAAGATCTGCTGGACACTACACAAACACATAGTAACAGACAGTTTCTGCCCTGAGGAGTTTACAGATTAAACGGAAAATGGGGGGAGGGGAAGTGGCATCATTCTTATTTTATAGATGGAGAAAAGGAAGCTTAGAGAGATTAAGTGACCTGCTCAAGGCCACATGGAGTGTAAGTGGCAGAACTGGTATTTGAACCCACATCTCCTCAATCCCAGCCACATGCCTTCAAAAAGAGGGCAACCCTCCTCTGGGGAAGAATCTCATTGACTTGAATAGAATTTGCTTCAGGCCCTTGGTACTCTCCTCTGGGAAAGAGGTTTCCAGGAATTTGCCTCCTGATTTTCAATCTTATCAATAGTTTGGTTTCTTAATGATAAACCCTTTGCAGCACTATCCCTTTCCAAGAGGTCCCTTCTTCAAAGTTTAGGGGATGAAGTATTTCTGGGCAATTCTAATTCTATTCCAGCAGATCATAGGACTATGAATGAAAAGTAAGACCCTCCCCTAAAGGAAGCTCTTGAGAAAGAGGACCTGCCTGGGGTGAGTTTAGGAGGTGATAGGAGAAAAAGTCTGTGAGAGTCAATGCAGATCAGGAAAGCAGAGGAGAAACCTTTTGGGTGAAAGGCAGGAAAAATCAGATTGAGTGAAAAAGGTCCCAAGAAACGTAATCAGCACAGCACGCCAGGTAACACACACAAGCCGAGAAACCTTATAAATGTACTGACTGTGGGAATAATGTCAGTATCAGTTTGTAGGATATATTCAACACCTGAGAGGCTGCACAGCGTTTATCATTAGCATCCTGACAGTGGGAAAAGCTTCAGTTAGAGTTCACACCTCACTGATCATGTAAATCGTGTAAATCCAGCCGGAGAGAAGCTATAAGGGCACCCTTTGGAAAAACTTGGAGGGACGCTCAGCACTTAGTAGACATCAAAGAATCCACATAGGAGATAACCTCTTAAAGGTACCTAATGAGAGGAAAGCCTGAGTCATAGCTCATAACTTATTAACCATAAGAAAACTTGCCAGAGAGAGAATCCCTCTGTAAATGCACTCAGAGCTTCAGTTGGAGCCCAGGCCTTGTTACACATCCGAAAATCCACAAGTAGGAAAAAAATCCTGTAAAATGTAGCCAACGTTGGGAAACCTTTAGATATCAGAGAGTTTCACTGTATCAGAGATGCCACCGAGGATGGCAATCAGGAGTGATTCTTTCTCTGGCCATGTGCTGCTTACCCCAGGCATAAAAATAATGAAGGTTCTTGTAGGGACCTCAGAATTAGTTACTTTATATATAGGCTTGGAAGGATTAGATTTTTATTGGTAAATGTTCATAAAAGTCAATTTCACTGTGCGCACGCAAACCAACAAAAATATTTCCATGCTTAATAATCAAAGTTTACAGAGTGGCAAAGTAAGAGAAATGTACTTAACTTTTTGATTTAAGGATATTTACTTTGGGTATTTTGACATGTGATGTTGACAATTTTGTGTTTTAACAGTTACAAAGCTTTAACCTTTGAATCTCAACCTCTACTGGCATTAAATTATTGTCTGACCTCCCATAATTTCCCTTCACAGTGATAATTTCAATTGATACAAATAAAAAATATGTTTTAAAATAAACTGATGAATAAAATGTTAAAATTAAAAAAAGAAATCTGCCAAACCTAATTTTAACAATCTTAAAATGGCATAAATTCCTGTTTTTATCTAAAAGTAGATGGACAGTTGGTAAGAGATTCCACACAGGATTAGTTTTAATGTCCTCTGAATTCTTTTGTAGTTTGGTTTCTCCTTATAATTTTTTTTAACAGGAAGTCTTTGAAATTGGACTCTGGGTGACATTGACTGATATCTATACCACAAATTACTAGCGAGGGGGATTCTGAATAAATCTGGGGCAACAAGTAACTTAAAAAAATAAAATGAGATTGGGTGTCATTTTTAGCTAATTATTTGTCTTATAACAGAAAGCACACCTAAATGTGATTGATGGGGCTGAGTGCGCACAGATCTCTCTGGTGTGCCTGAGAGTACTCAAGACCATTTCCATCAGATCAAACCTTCTCTGTGAAGAATGACACTTTTTTGTTAGTTATGATCCTAGTACAGAGAAGGGTTCATGTGCAGCTGCTGACACAGAAGAGTTCATGCACAGCTGTTCCTGGATTAAGTCTTCTCTGTAGCAGCTGCATTTCTACCCATGGTTAACCATAAAAAAAAGTAACAAATTAATATCCAAAAAACGTTGCTACACACGAAACATACCTGAGTAAAAGCAAGGAAGTGAAAAGTTAAGCTACGTAACAGTCCACATCCTCTACTCCTGCAGCCACAGGCACAGACTTTAGCATTACTACAACTGCTGTATATCAGACCACGCACTGCTATCTTAACCTTGCCCTCTAAGGACGCTGGTCTTCCATCAGGCCCTTTAACTACCCTTCTATAAGCACTGTTTTATCAAAGCAACAGCTACACCAAACACCCACAGCCTATTAATGCTGAGAAAAATGTAGTCTGAACAGAGTATGTGTGCAGTGTTGGGACAGAGTTAGGGATGCAGTGTGGGGTACAATAACGGTGGTGGGTGGAGGAGTAGAGGGTATGTACTGGTTGGTGGCTTAAATTTCCTTGCTTTTGTAGCTTTGTGCCCATTATATCATGCATGTTGCAAGCATAACTGCTGCCAACAAATTTTGCACATGAATTAAAAAGTACCTTACGTTGAGGGTTGTGGAGTGATGGTGGCAGAGTGAGAAAGTGAAGTGGCGTATTTCTGAGAATGGGGATTGAGGAATAATCATTTGAGGATCTCTGAGTGGGGGAGGAGGCGGTATGGATGATTGAGTGATTAAGAAGTAAGGGCTCCATCCTGCAAGGTTCTTGGCACTCTGGCTCTCTTTCTACAAAGCACTTGCATGCTTAACTTTAAACACCTGCACTTTCCTGAATGGGGGCTGGAGTTCTCAGTCTCTTGCAGGATCAAGAAAAGAGAGAATGGGTAGTGAGAACCAGAAAGGAAAGGACAAACAACTTGGGAATCAGGCACTGAGGAGGAAAGATCTTGCTTACGTCCATTTAGGACACAGTAACTCTCCCCCCCGGTCATAACCTTACCAACCAAATTCATCTTTGGATGAAATCTGCCATGCTTCTTCTCTGCCCAAAGGTGACTTGTTATTGGAAAGCATAATGGCATGGAGGTCACCCTGGCCCTCTGTGGTCAATTGTAGTGCTGCAGATGAACCACCATCTCAGTTTCCTTCCCTGGAGTGTCTCCCCTCGATTCTCTACTTAGTCTCGGTCAGTTTTGGAGATGTGTCTCAACCTTCTTGCTGAATACAGAACAAGAAATCCAAACTAAGAGGTCCCGACAAACAAAGAGGCTCCTTTGACTTCCGTGAAAGGGCAAGCTCCCCAGGACATACCTTCCTCTCTCCTCTGCCTGAATCTACATTCAAAAAGCAGGTCAACCACATCAACCAAAGTTAGCACCTGGACATAGTTTCCAGCCATGGGGATGCTTCCTGACTGTCTGCTTCAAGAAAGTCCATTAGGTCCTTAGCAATGCCCTTGTCTTCATGACAAAAAACTGAGGAAACCAGACATTGAGTTCCTTTTTGCATCAAGTACCTCATCTGGAGTCCCCTATAGTCTTTGGCATATCATAATTTACAATACTCGAGGCTGTCAGACCCTCTAACTCTATAGCCACTTCTAAAATAATCATCAAGACCAGGCCTTCATCCAGTTTATACTTCATTAAGGCTACCTTCTGATGGAGAAGCACACGTGCACACCCCTCCTTTGAATTACGGATGTTATTATATGTACAAGCTCCCCAAAAATTAAAAATTACACAGTGTTGCCTCCAGCTCTTAATCGCTTATTCAGCAACACCCATTTTTGGTCCTTTGTTATCAACTGTAGTATGTGAATGACATTTGATACAGCAGGGACACTCATCTTGCTTTTTCTTTGGGGAAGGTCCCTTCATCTCCACTATGCCCTGACTGGGGCTTTGTGCAATATCTTTCAACACTCCAGTCAGAGGGGCTTTTCTGTTACTGTCTTTTCCGCATTCTGTTTCTTGGTGACCTGACATTTCTACAGTCACCATCACACCACCTTTGCCTCAACCAACTGAGGTATTTTGTTGTAGATTCTTTTCCTGAAGTAGCCTGGCTTCCTCTTTAGGCCCTTCGATTTTTTGTTGGCTGCTCTGTACCTTGGTCAAGTCAGACTTCAACCCCAGCTGGACTTTAACTCAGTTCTGGAGCTTAGTCAGCTCCTTCTGCAGCAGCAAACACTGCTGTTCTTCGGTCTCTTTTTTATGATCCTGTCCCATGAAGAGCACCTCTCTTCCAGTTCCTGCAGGTACTCAGTCATCTGCATCTGCAGTTTCAGGATTTCATCCTGGTTCCTACCAGCAGTAGAAGCTTTCTCCTTCACCTTGCTCCAGTCCATCACTGTAGAGGTCTGTTGTGTAGCTGGGAGGACAATGGCCATTATCACACTTCTGTTGTGCATGAGATTCACAGATTCCAGTGCCAGAAGGGACTATTGTGATAATCTAGTCTGACCTCTATAACACAGGCCAAGGAACTTCTCCAAAATAATTCCTAGAGAAGACCTTTTAGAAAATGATCCAATCTTGATTTAAAAATTGTCAGTGATGAAGAATCCACCACGACCCTTGGTAATTTGTTCCAATGGTTAATTACAATCACTATTAAAAATTTACAACTTAGACCAGATCAACCTGGAGATAACTTCAACTTCCAGCCATTGAATCTTGTTATACCTTTGTTTGCTAGAATGAAGAGCCCATTATTAAATATTTGTTCCTCATGTAGAACTTATAGTCTGTAATGAAGTCACCCCTTAACCTTCTCTTTGTTAAGCTAAATAGATTGAGTTCCTTGAGTTTATCACTGTAAGGTATGTTTTCCAATCCTTTAATCATCCTCATGGCTCTCCTATGAGCCCGCTCAACATCCTTCTTGAATTGTTAACACTAGAAGTGGAATCAGTATTCCAGCAACAGTTACACCCGTGCCAAATACAGAGGAAAAATAACCTGTCCATTCCTACTCGAGATTCCCCTGTTTGTGCATCCAAGGATCACATTAGTTCTTTTGGTCACAGTGTTGCACTGGGAGCTCGTGTTCAGCAGAATACCCAGCATGATCCCCAAATCCTTTTCAAAATCACTGCTTCCCAGGATAGAGTACCCCGTTGTGTAAGTATGGCTACATTCTTGCATTTAAAGATCTTAATATTTGGGCCACGGGACACCAAGTCCTTTATCAAGCAGTCGACTGTTCTTCTTTGAAGGCCTTTCTGGAGGCCTGTCATGTTAGTAAGACCCCTTGTTTCAACAAAAGCACCCTGGTAAGCCATTTTTGTGCTCACCGTTTTATCCCACAGCTTTCACAATTGTTCCAGTGTTCGGGTCCCACACTCCTATAAGTTTCTGGACTCTCCTTCCCCGCAAATCCAATTTCTTCTGCCAAGGGGTACAGTGCTACTGTTTTGGTGGACAAGCCTACAGCTCACTTGCCTTTGTCTCCTATTTCAGGTAGAAATCCTTCATCAGAGTCTGCAAGTTTATGAAATTGTTTGACAATGCCAATCTTGTTGCCAACAATTCCTTGGCTCTCTAGGACCCAGAAATCAGTTCCCAGCAGGGTGCCCTCTGCCCTGTAACTCTGCTTTCCTTTGGAAAAGTTGGCCAGATCCCTCTTGCACGAAGCCTCTTCCAGTTTCTGGGTCTGATCTAGTTCCTGTAACAAGGTTGTCAAAGTCCCCAAAGTTCTTACCCACTAGGGCAGAGAATATCAAGGCAGCCCCCATATGCGATGAAGAGTTTGAACCCTCAAACCAGCCTCCCCCATTTAAATTTACACCCCTGGATCTGTTTCCTTGATTCTCTGATATGCATCTATTTCAGCCTCTAGCCTCCCTTTAGCTGCCATCCATCTGCCCAGAGTTCCAAGTCTTAGCAGGGCAAGATCCTTCTATATGCCCAGTTTCCTACAACCATAACAGAGGCCCCTGGGTCATGCTTTCTTGCCCAAGACTGGTTCCTCACAGTTCTTTGTTTAGACTCTGTAGTAGTCTGGGTCCCACTGTTTTAGGGGACATCACATCATAGCCAGAACCTCCCCAGTTCTTTCAGTACTCTGGGCAACCAGGTAGGCCTCACAGTCTTTGATCCTATAGGCACAAATCCATTTTACATGCCCCGACTGCCTGTTGTCAGTGTACACAAGTGGATGACCCCCACCCCCCCGCCACCATCTTCCCTTTCAATGTCTGTGGCAACTGTCTCATTCCTGTTGCTGGGGAAGCTGGCCTTTTTGCATCATTGCTGGTCCTCCATATGCAGATTTAGCAGGGTAAACATCTCATCATTGGATAAGGTGTTTGAATCTCACTTCTCAGATATTCCTCCTTGATGGCAAATGGCCCAGCATCCCATTTCTAATACCATGTTGTAAAGACATGGAGGTGCACCCCAAGTGGTCAGGTGGCAGTGCTGCAGGTGAGCCCCAGCCTTGAGTTCCCTTCCCTGAGGCAGTCAGCTTCCCTCCCCCGCTGGGGGTCTTCTTGACTCTTCACACACTGGTCACCTCTGGAAAAGTGTCTTAACCTCCTGGCTAAGTAAAGTCTAAATAAAAAACCCCAACAAACAAAAAGGTTCTTCTGCCCCACACTCTGGGGCCTATCCCCAGCCCCTTTCTGGGCTACACTTCTGAGATTCTCTTTCTCCATTCTGGGCTAGAGCACTGATCTTAGGCTCGTTCAGTACCCTTTCTCCTGCAAACCCTGACTCAGGGCCTTATAGAGGAGCCTGCCTGCTGCCTGTGTTTCAAATTACTAGACTGACTTCTCTCAGCCCTCTTATAAGGCCCAGGTGTTCATCTAGCTAATTAAATATTGCCCAGACATCTAAAATAATTAACTGCTCACAGGTGGATCTGGGTTGGCTAATTCTCCATAACGGAGCCTGTCATAGATAGACGGAGCCCGCCTAACTCCCATGAAAGGCCAGCCCCTGTTACAGAAAGTGTCATCAAAAGTCAGTCAATATTTGAAGTTCTGTCTCTGTTTGAAAGTACATTGGTCCTATTTTTCCAATCTGAAATTTCGAACATATACTTCACCAATGGCCAGATGGATTTTGTTTATATTTGGCCGATTTTACAGATACTTACTGAGAGCTAAGGAATAAGCTAAATTTGAAAGAAATTGGTTCAATAATTTGGAAGTTAGGAGAACTAAAAGATTTTTCTTGCGTAATAGTTTTATATTTCTTGTCTTGCTTTTCTGCTCAAAGTGTTGGGAATACAAATGCTCCATAGACTTTGCTGTTTGGTTTTTCTGCCGAAGTAAAAGTGACACTGAATCACTGGTCAAGTCAACAGCGACTAAGTTCTAAGATTTAGATCAAGCAAAGAAGCTCAGCAGAAATCCCTCCTGTGAAGGCCTGGAAAGAACATTCAATGTACATCACATAAAAACTGTTGCACCAATTTCCTTCAAACACAGCTCGCCCGCTAAATCTCAGTCAGAAGAACAAAAAAGCCACGTTAGAGCAAGATCCATTCCATAGATGAATTATACCCAAGCAAAATTTCTGATCTGAACTAGAGCCTAGTTTATTGTATTTACACATACAAAATCCAAAACTGGCTCAATGGATTTCACTGAAACTTTCCACAAAAAACTGGTCAGACACTAAGCATGGAAAATTTGAAAATGTGTTGATGAAAGCTATGAACAACTGAAAAGGAGGGTTTATAACACATGGAGCATTTCAATTTTAACTACAGCTGTCGCTCCCAATGTAATACAGAAATAGTTTAATAATTTAGGCCTTAAAACACCAGGTTTGATAAATATTTATAACACTTATTTTAAGTTAAAAGCTTATGTTATGAATTGTTGTCATTCCAAAAATGTAAACATCATTCTGGACTATCAACTGTAATTTTGTGCGTGGACTCATCTACCCAGTTATATTTTGTGTCTGCAAATGCATTCTTTAATGTATGGTGACAAACAAATTATTATTTTTACTGCAGAAGTGCTTCTCTTTTATATACGGTACAGAAGCTAGAAACTATGTACTAGGGACATCCATGGAAAACAAGAATTGTATCAATAAAATAAGTTGCAATGCATTAGCCTGATATGTTAGTCTAGTTTAAATAGCCATTTTAAATACCACTAATGTAAAACTAATGTAAAAAAGTAGCATGACCTCGTGTGTTTTAGGAATTTTCCTGGTGATAAATAGACATTACTTATGGTTTAGTTAATGTTTTATGCTTATACGATAAAGAAGATGCCACTTTCCAAAATGAGAAGCAAGAGCTATTTATGGAAGCCTAGTGCATACTAAGGTGAGGTTCTTATAAACAACCTGGAGTCTGAAATGACTTGCAGTCATAGATAACTATACATTATTTTCAGACTGGAATCTCACCCACATTGATGAGATTTAAAAGGGAAACATTTAAATGAGGGCACCAGAAAGCAAGTCCCCACGATATCATTAATATATGAAATGGCGGTAGATGTTCACTCAGTTATTTTAATAAAAGCACTACTTTTACTACCAGGGCAGTCAATTGAACACATAACCTGTCAAGTTACAGATCTACCTCTGTGCTGAGCATGATTAAAATGTTCCCAGTTCATAATTTAGAAAAGGATGAAAGTCCCTCTATGTTATGCTGTCTCCACTGTTTTGGTGATAGTAAGATTACCTCAGCCTCTCTCTCATGTGCACATGCAAGTGTTCAGACATACTACATATTATACTGGAAGTTTTACACATAGACATGAAAAAGAGGGGGGAGATTATATGACAGTGTGGCGTGGCACCAGGATCTCACCAGCCTGAGTTAGGAATTGTCTCATTATTCATGAATGGTGAAGCCATGTGAGAATTATGCAGGCCATAATGACCAAGTGTTGATAAAACCTTACAATACACCCTTATGGATCCTGTTTATACCATATATTTCACAGACAAACTCTTTTAGACAGGCTATTATTGAGTTTTAAAATGATCTAATTTACTTCTGACCCCTCTGCCTGGAAAGTCAGGTTCCCTTAGTTATCATGAGTCCACCTGTATAGGTCTCAGGGAGAAAACTAACATTTTAGAAAGCTGTAAAAAATGACTCCTCAGATAGATATTGTATTCAGACTAATGTGATTTTTAAAAGTCTGGTGTTACAAGAAATCCAAGGGGTAAAAGTAAATGCTGTGTTCCCCATTGGGAAGCTCCTCTTTGCTGTAGTAGAAAGTTCCAATTTCTACCTATCATAGGCCATGAGATAACAGGCCTTAAATCAGTCTCTGATCCAGGACTGAATATTGACTATTGGCTTTTGACTAAGATAATTTTGAGGGCATGTGAAGTATCCCATCTGTTGAGAGGAGAGAAATAATATTTCCCTGGCAGGTTTTGTTTTTAAAATGGTGGCCGCATAATGCTACACAGAGGTTTGGAATGTTTAAAAGTAGTCTTGGTGAGGGTAGATTAGAGGGCAGAGTCCAGGTGCAGTACAAAAAGGTACATAAATGAAATTTGTCACAAGCTGCTACAGTGCTGACCTGGTTATCACCACCACATATGTGGTATATAGCTGTGCAACAGGATCATGTGAATTGTCTGAAGCAGTTTTGCCATTATTGCATTGCTAGATGGCCAAGAGTTTTTGACACCATCGGCTGAGACTGGGGTACGTGATCTTCTAACCTAAAAGAGCAAAACCTCAGTACAGTTGTGACGCTGTTGCACACTGAAAGCAAAGAGGTCCAATCTTCACACAAAAATCCAGGTTCATACAATTTACTTGCTTTCTTTTTTAAGATAACAAGGCCCTAATCCTCACCTAAGGCTGAGAAATGCACATTGCAACTCAGGCGAGGGACACATAGGTGGCTTTAGGTTAGTTTGAAGGCTTGTAATTTAGGAACAGCTATGCACCCATCCAGTCCCCCCTGAATAACTGAAAGCAAAGTGACGACTGCTCTAGGTAACTCTGGCTGCCATTGGCCCCAAGGAGCAAATCCAACAGGTAGGGATCACTGATATATATGGAAGTCCTCTTCATGCCTTTTTCCTGCCATCTGCTATACCAGCTCCTAGGAGGAGGGGAGGAACTGTTACAGAGTTAGAACTCTGTTCTACCAGATGATCCCTCTGCACTGGGTTGACCCTCTCAAGGCTGACTATGCTGGACGTATGCATAGTAGGTAAGAGATCTGGACTTTCTGCTCTATTCGATGAAGTACAGATAGATAATAGTTGTGATACCATTGAGTTGGGCGTTTGTATTTTGCATTACCCTCAAAACCACAGCCCATTTCTCGGACACAGAAAAACCCAACCTCCAGTTATGTACTTTTGTTTTGTTGCAGCTCTATCCTTCTTAAAACACCCTCACTCTGCAGACCGAGTCAAAATCCAGCTGTGGCAATACAAAATTCCGCAATGTGGCACTATGGAGTCAAACAAGCTGAAAAGCTCTGAGTGCCAGGAGGAGAAAGCTTGAAAAACCTCTATAGTGCCATGGCCACTTAACTAAAAGCCTGATAGATATTTTTGACCCTGTACACTGACAAACACATTTTTACTTGTTTATAATTTGATTCTTTTTTAAAAGGAACTCTCAGGTTTAACAGAACAGCGCAGGCTATTCTGATGTCCTTACGCTGAATGGTTATTGCGTTAATAGTTCCATTGAAATTAGTGGGAGCCTTCATGGAGTAAGGAGCTACTTAATGGCAGCAGGCGTGTCAGAATCTAGCCCAATGTGGTTATAATTTACATGTGGAAAATTGGATGTGGTCGTGGAAGGGGTGCAGCAGTACGGGAAAGAATTGGACTAGGATGGTGTTGCTTAGGAGGATCAAAAAGTTAGGGGGTTTCCAAGGTCTTCAGGAGAGGCAGCAGAAAAGCACTTTTCTCGCACATGGGGTGGGAAAACCGAGAGTCTGTTACAGTTCCCAGCTGCTGAACCTCACTCTTCAGCTCAAGTTGTAGAGAGTTTGGATAAAATTTTCAAATGTGTCTAAGTTACTTAGGAGCCTAAATCCTACGGAAAATCAATGGGATTTAGGGTGGGATTTGCAGAAGCAACCAAGTAATTTAGGAGCACCGTTGGGTGGCGGTGGTTGCTTGCTCCTCTCTGGCTCTGAGGGAGGCCACACTGCACACTACATCCCTCAGTTCACAGTCTATTGGTAGGGGCAATTAGCAGATATGCAGTTTATAGCCTCTGGCCCTCAGGCAAGGCAGAGTATCTAAGCAGTCTATAGAGCTCAGGCCCTCAGACAGGACAGAGCCAGTACACGGTCTATGGGCTCTGGGCCCCTAGGCGGGGGTAGAGACAACAGCAGTCTGTAGCCTAGGCCCTCAGGTAGGGTAGGCAAGTGAGCAGGCTATGGCCTGACGTCTTGTCTCAAGTAGATGACAAGTGAATGAAGGCCTCTTGGCCTATGGTGGGGGTCCTGCCACCCCAAGGGTGGGGTGGCTGGAGGTAGGGGTACCCGAGCCCACCTGACTCCACCGGGTCCCAGCCCAGGACCCTAACAGAAGCGGAGGGTGCTGCCCCTGGGTCAGCAGGGTCCCAACCGAAATTTGCTGGCCCAAACGCCCACTGTGAGAACTGGGCCACACTCTGGTTCCTTTAGCTACAGCTTAGAAAGGGGTGCTGTCATCCAGGGGTCCTCTGCCTCCTCTGGGTATTTGGCTGCTGGCAGACTCAGCAGCTCCTCTCCGGTCTCCTCCTCCGGGATCAGGGCAGTGGCTGGCCTTGTAGCAAAGCTGGAGGCCTGCAGCCAATAAGACACATCTGGCTCCTTCCTTTCCTGGTTCTCCAACAACTGCAATGGAGGCTGCACCCTCTATACTTCTTCCTATCTCGCCTCTCAACTTCCAGGAGTTGGGCTCGGTCTGGCTCCATCCACCCAGGCAGAGGCCGTGGCCGCTCCCCCTCTGGCTTGATTTCAGTGGGAGCTGGGCACCTAACGAACTTAGGCACTTTTGAAAATTCCACTAGGACCTTATCTGCATCTTTGCTAGCCAAAATAGCTTTGAAAATGTGACCCCACACATCTTAGCTCCAGATCCTCAATTAGGCATCTAACTCCCACTGAAATGAATGGGCACTAGGGGCCTAAATACGTTTGAGGATCTGGGCAGTAGGCACTTTTGAAAATGTTACTTTGGGTCTCTACAACTCGAGCTAAACAGCCAGACTGTGGAACTGCTGGCTGTAACAGACCCATCTCCTTTGTGGACTGGACATAGAGGACGCAAGTAGCACGCTGCTGAGTGGGTTACACGACCGTTCTCAAATTAATCCCCGTCAGCAAATATGCTTATCCCCATCGTACAGATGGGGAAACTGAGACAGAGAAGTTAGGTGATGTGCCCGTATGGCCCCAACTCTCATTTACCCATCCATAAAAACAGGTAATGATACCATAGATGAGAGCTGAATATATAAGAATTTAAGATGTCCACAGTCCCATATGGGAAGGTAAGTAGATATCTATGACTAAAATGGGAAAGAGGAAGAATTCACTGGTGTGCAGCAAGTATAATGTAGCTGCAAAGCATATATAAGGCCACTCCAGGGAATACCACCCAGTATATCGCTAGCTTTATGATCCGTTCCCTGTTGCAATCATTGCTGCAGAAGCATATTGGAGATGAAGGGATACGGCCTGGATGTTCTTACACCCCAGCTATCCTACATGCTGATACTAATGAAACTAGGGCTGAAGCTAGGGGAGCCTCCATGTCGCTCTAATATAAACCTGGGGCCAAGCTGGACAGGGGAGGCACCTTGATTCTCCCCTCCCCCAAAACCTGGGGAGGAAGCAGCAGAAGTTAATGCTGCTTGAGGCAGTACCCACTTGTGTCAGTTCCCCCTCAGTGGCCCAGTTTCTACAGGTCTGGTGGGGTTATTTGGCAGGATGGAGGCATTCCTGTAGATGCATGCAGATCTCAGGTGCTCTAAGGCAGAAGAACCCCTGCCGTTTTACCCTTGATTATTCCTGCATAACGGAGAGCAGAACTTAAAGTTAGGAATATATGATAAAGGGTCTGTTTTTACTCATCTTCCCCCATCTCACCCTGCCCAATATCTCTTGAACACTTTGTTCAATTGGTCTCAGAGTCCTAAAAATGAATTCTACCAAGGGCTACAAGTCACACCTGTGCAATTTCAGACCAATTATTTTTCATTTAGTCCAAGTTTGCAGCAGAGTAAAAATTTGACTAAATAATAAATGGATTGTTTTTAACAGTGAAAACCCTCACATTCATGACATCAGTGGGATTGTGCAGCTGTAACTGAGAGCACAATATGGGCTCCTCTGTACATCAGCATCGGTGTGAGGGATGCTTTCATTGATGAAGATTTATTTCAGGCCACTTAGACACAAGCACACATTTATTTACTAAAGCAAGACAAGTACAAATGGGACCAATGTCCACATTTAAACATCCTTGCAACCAAGCTTCCTTGGATAAATTCTCTCTCCAGCCACTCTTACTTTGCTGGGCGGTCAAGAAAAAACCTGGGAGAGTTTATTTTCAATTGTCTTTACAACTCATTGTCTTCAATTAAAATATCCCCCTGCTTTTCTAAGAGCAAGGATGATTTTGTGGTTCAAGCATATGGCTAGGAAATAAGGGTTTTCTTCTCAGCTCTCACATAGACCTCTTGTGCTTCCTTGGGTGAGTCACATTAATCTCTCTGCCCCTCAGTAAAATGGATATAATGCTGTTTCCCCACTTCATAAGGGTGATGGGAGCTTTTAAAGGGAGAGCAGGATAGAAATACAAATAAACTTGTTTTTTTTACTGATTTTTTTAAATTGAATTTGTACGTAGCAAAGAACTGAGGCTGGTTGAAAATTTTCCATTGAAACATTTTTTGACAGATGATGGCTTATTAATGAAATTTGCATGCCAAAAAATTGTTTTCCTAGGAAGTTTGGGGGATTTAATTTTAAAAAAAAATGTAAATTGAAAAGTTGCAGTTTCTATTTGCCAAAAAACAAAGAAAAACAAAAAACAACCCTCCCACTCTCAAAAAATGCAAAAAACAGTTTTGAATTTTCATTTTTTTTCTAATTAACTATAGACATTTCAAAGAAAATTTTCAGTGAAAATGGAACAAAAAGTTTGTGTCAAACATTTTTACAAGAATAAAAAACATTTCCTGACTAGCTCCTGTTATTACAAAGGACATGCTGCTGTGACTAAAAGCAGTCACTCTCAGAAGGGTGTGAGTAACTGAATACATGATTCTTGTGAGCATCAATTAATTCATTTATGTACAATTATGCTCACTGAATGGGCAGTTATTCAGTATTACTTTTTGTCCTCATGAGTCAATGTGGTAGCCCAAAGGTTATTTACTGCACAGAGTTCAAACCCTGAATTATTAATGTCAAGGGGTTTGCCTATGGTGCTCATCATTGTAGTATCCAAATGCTTCACAAACATTAAATAATTTATCTTCCAACAACCCTGTGAGAATAGGTAGTATTATCCCCATTTTAAACGGGGAGAACTGAGGCAAAGAGAGATTAAAAGCAAAAATGTGCCCACTAATTTTGGGGGTCCACTAAGAAGATACATCTAGGGCCTGACTTTCCACACCACTTCGTATTATATAACACTTTATTTGTTCATCACACAGCTCCCACTGACTTCAGTTGCAGCTGTGAGTGCTCAGCACTTCTGCAATTCAGGCCCCAGTGTATCATGTGAAGCACGTCAATAAGGAACACACAATTAGTGGCCACCTGTGAAAAGTTTGGTTTAAGTGACTTGACTGGAATCATGTAGGAACTTAGCCGCACAGCCAGTTCTCCAGGGCAGCACCGAACTGCCTTAACTGTGACACCACTTCTTCTCTTTCTGAAGTTAGACACACCTTCTTCTGCAACAAATGAGGCAGGGGTCCTACGAATACCTGTCTCTTTCACTACACAAAACTGAGTCATCCCCAGAGCATGTCCATCTTGTGCACTGAATGAGGAAGAAGTGCTGTGTAAAAAATAGTATGTGATTAAAGATTATATCATAACGCATATGCATTAGGGGGCCAAATTAAGTTGGACAAGCAGCCTCAACTCTGATATTTCCTGACATTTGAGGGTTTGACTTTGCAACCTTAGCATTCATTTAACATATTTTTTTCTTGGTTTTGGCTTTTCGAAGTAACTATTATTATTAGTTTTTGTATTGTGGTAATGCTAGTCAGGATCAAGGCCCCCTTTTTCTGGCTGATGTACTTAGGCAGAGATAATCCCTGCACTGAAGAGTTTACAAGCCATGTTAAATAATGACCCGTAAAGGGGAAAAAATGGACTTGTGCCAGTATTTGCTTCTTTATGATGAGTAAAGAAGATCTAACAGATGTTTCTTTTTTTTCCTCTATTGTGCTTGTTTTTGACATTGACCATCCTGGTTCATGGATTGGACAACTAATGAAATGGTGACATCACAAGAGCTAAGCAAGTTAAATCTAATGAACATCTTTGAGAAAGGAAGTCTTTGCTAAAGATTCAGTAACCTCACCCCCTTCAATTAAAATGCAAGCAGTCACAATTAATGCCCCGAAGCTTGTCCAACAAAAGCCAGGAGGGCTAGAATTGGCATGTGTGATATTTTTAAGGTAAAAAATAAGCCAGCAGCAGCAACAAAATACCTTCTTTGTGCAAAACTGCAGAGACGCTCCTTCTACACCAGGCAAAACCAAGAGAAGTGCAAAGGTATCATTTAAAAATAAAGGGGCAAATATCAACTGGTACAAATTGTCCTAGTTCCAATGACTTCAACAGAGCTAGGACAACATATACCAGCTGGGGATCTGACCCCCAGTCTTTTCCATGAGGAGAGAAGGCAAGATATTGAGGAAGGAGACAAGGGTAGAATCAATAGGATCAAAATGTTCATTGGATTTGCCATTTTTAAAAAAAGCTATAAATACACAATAAATATGAATTGTATCAGTATTATTACTTATTATTTGTATTATTATAGTACCCAGGAGCTCCAGTCATGGACCAGGATGCTATTGGTGCTAGGTGCTGTACAAACAGAACATAAACAGTCCTGTCCTATCCGTAATCTCTGATGTTCACCTGTGTAGCTATGGTCAATTGGCAGCTTTGTGTAGGTGTCACAGAGAAGTGAGGCTGAAGGAGGGACTTGAAAGTGGTCAGAACATCCCCAACCCATTTTTGTTCCTCTATAGCTGGATTTTAGTTATTGGTAGTATAAAGAAATGAAAAATTCCCTTTATCAGGAGGAAAAACACAAGGCATCATCTGTTATTGTGAAACAAATTCTCAGCTAATTCTTCCATTTCTGTTGTACTCAGTCAATGTTTCTCAACCTTTTTGATACCAGGGTCCGGCTTGTTGCCTTCCTTAAACTGTGTGAGGGAGATCTCTGTGTGATCTGTGTGAGGGGGTCATTGAGAAACACTGCTTTAAGTCACTAATTTATCACAACCATGCAGAAAACAATGTTTATTTTAGAAACAAACTAATACTGAATTCAAGTGTTCTTCTCTCTGGTATTGAGTCTTTCACAGCTTGGTTTAGTTAAAACCTCTTAGTGACATGGGGGATGATGAGGCACTTTTGTAGATGGCTGTGGCTGATAAAGTCCTTCTCAGATGATGCTTCTGAGCTCACTATATTTTGAAGTACTTATTAACCATAAGCAAAATCAAAGAACAGGGTACTTTGGAATTGTACCATTAAGTATTTTCTACCCTGAAACTTTGTGGATGACTAGAGAAGCAGTGAAAAAGTTCCAGAGGAGTAGCCGTGTTAATCTATTTACCGCAAAAACAATGAGAAGTCCATAGTACCTTAAAGACTAACAAATTTCTGCGGTCATAAGCTTTTGTGGGCTGCAACCCACGAACAAATTTCTGTGGGCATAAGCTTTTGTGGGCTGCAACCCACTAACAAATTTCTGTGGGCATAAGCTTTCGTG